>CM060404.1:88866173-89228673 GCA_030545235.1 Helianthus tuberosus
TTCTTACTGCTCAAATTTGAAGTTTTAAGTAGGGAAACGCTGCTACGAGTACAGGGCATTAACTCGATCTCTGCTACGATACAATGTCCGATCGATTGAAACCGATCCGATGAATGTTTAAGTGCTGCCCGTATTTGGGCTATACTTTGTCATTCGTCATAAGGGTTTTGATTTCGTGAGTTTATCGTAAATGTTGTATTAACTTACTGACCTAGTTTCGTGTGCATTGTTATTTAACTAGGTTACAAGGCTAAATCAGTAGGCAAGGTTCTGTCCAATTAAACTTGCAATGTGAGTCATTCTCTTTTTATCAAAGTGCTTTGCAAAACCCTAAATGTTTCCCAGTTATATATTTTGCAGTGATTAAGTCTTTGCTAATCTTTAATTACTGGCAGTATGTGGGGGTTTTGTGCACATTACTACTAACGATTTATCACTTTAGGTGAGCGAGCCTAATTAGTGATATGTCCACAGTCATAGATTCGGTCAAGTGACAGCTGAACCAAATAATTATATGATAGTGGCAAATATAAGAACCCTTAATGCTGTAAATTGATAACAATGTGTCTTTTGTACAAATTGAATGACTCGCCAATATTTCCCTGCTGATAAAACCTTTTTAAACATGTTTCAGGTGACCTACTGTGAATAAAGGAAAAAGTGCTATGTAGCATTACAAGCTTGAAGAGGTGGCTCAATAAAAATAAAGAAACATATTTTTGTAAAAACAGGGATTTCCCAGTGAAATCACCTTTATTGTAAATTATGGGTGTTATTCCCAAATTGTGAAATAAAGTAATTAGGAAATTTCAGTTTAAAAGATCCTGTTAATAATTCCGCTACCAAATTAAATAAATACCACGGGTTTCTGTCCCGCGGCTTCTGGACCAGGTAACACCGGGCCAGGGGTCGTAACAGAAAAAGGTGGTATCAGAGCCACTGATTTAAGCCAATTAAGTATTTAGAAATACTTAATTTTTCTGATTGCTATTCTGTGATTTTGTGGAAACTTAATTTACAATAAACAGAATTTTAACTTAAATTTGTGTGTGTGTCTTCATGTGTGCTAACAGCATGAATGAACTGTCAGAGGCACTCCGAAACATTTCTATCCAAAGCACCAATATGGATACCACCGGCACCTACACTGGCTACCAGGCTGATACTGAAGAGCCAATAGTATTCCAGGCCCAACCGCAGGAGAAACCAAAGCCGAAAAAGAGGAGGAGAATCTTGGACTGGAAACGTGGGCGTAGGAAGAAACCAGCTGCACAGAAGGTTAAAAAGACTGAGGATCCGAAGGATAAAGGGAAAGGAAAGGAGATCGGGGAAAGTTCAGGGCAAGCCCAGGAAATGCCATCGTGGGAGGAGCTGGATTGCAAACTAGCCAATAGTGACCTCATCGGACCTGCCGATGAAAACCTCTTCAATTACCCCGCTGAATCCCAACTCCCAGTGAATTTGGAACCTGCTATCCCAGATCCTATTGTCAACCCCGACCCCTACAAGGAGAGCTGGAAGAATGGTGGACAACTGACTGGCAATTTCAGAATCTCTTGAATAACCCTAACACCTATTTCCCCCAGTTTGACCCTAAGCCTGCACCAAACCCACCTATGAGCACAGAAAAATTGGCTGAACTTCGTCACTATGGTAAGGAACTGATAAACGCAGGAAATTGAATCCGAGAAGTGGGGGAACAGATCTCATGGAAGTACGACGAGAGGGAGCGTCGTTTCTGAAATGCCAGTTGACTGTGGTTGTGTGTTTAATAATAATAAAATAATAATAAATAATAAAAATATAATCATGTAAAATAACTTAAAATAAAAATTTTGTAATATAACTAGTGTGTACGGATGCCTACTAATATATAAGAATATCAACATCGCAAAGTCGAAAATTTTGGCTATACGTGCTTATGTGTGATTGCTTTATTATGTTGGTTGTTATTTATTTTGTGCCAATAACTTATATATATTGTTAATTAACAGATGGAACACACTGTTAATGAACCAGTTAACGAAGTTAACCAATCCGAACAAAACAATGAGGATCACTTTCTTAATAGGCAAGATATAGAAAATATCGTTGCCCAGGGAATAACAAATGCTATCCCAGCAATCGTCGCTGCTGTCAAAAGCCCTGTTGAGCCTTCGCAAGCTCACCCCAGTAAACGCACGCGCGGCGATAATTTCAGTAATAGTGTTAACGGAGGCGGCAATAATAACGACAACGTAATTCAGGCCCCAATACTTAAGAAAATGAAAGTTGCAACACCTGGTTGCACTTATAAGGAATTTCTTGCCTGTAAACCAGTCGAATTTGCAGGCAATGAAGGGGCGACTGCTGCACTGCGTTGGTTAGAAAAAACCGAGGCAGTGATTAAAATAAGTAAATGTGCCGAGGAGGATAAGGTCATATATGCTTCTCACCTTTTTAAGGAAGAGGCATTAGAATGGTGGAACACGGTATTGCAAGCCAAGGGAAGTGACATGGCTTATGCCATGAGTTGGGAATAATTTAAGCGTCTAGTGGAAAGGAAATTCTGCCCCGAATATGAAAAGGAACAAATGGCGAATAAGTTCCTGAGCCATCGAATGGTGGATGTTGATTGTCGAGGGTATACTTCGAAATTCTTCGAATATGCCAGAATTGTACCAACTCTGGCTTCGCCAGAACCGGTACTTATTTCTCGCTATATTTGGGGTTTAATTAGCGAGATTCGTGACATCGTCAAGGCTGCGAGACCCCGCACAATTGACGATGCAGTAGAGTTAGCCAATACTTTGACCGACGGGCTGGTGCGTATGCGGGAAAAAAACAGGAAAAAGGAGTTAGCCCAAAAGATCACCCAAGGATTTCGTGTGGGTAATAATACTAACTTCAAGAGGAAGGGAACTGGGTCCTCGTCCACCCCGCAATTTTGCGGGAATTGCAAAAAAGAAACACTTTTGGAAAATGTAGAGAAAATTGTAATTTCTGCAAAATTTCGGGCCATCGGGAGGAGGAATGCAAAAATAAATCAAAGATCTGCTACAACTGTGGAGAAGCTGGGCATTTCAGACCAGAATGCCCTAAATTGGTCAAACCAACGGATAACAAGGCCAAAACCGCTGAAGGAACTAATAAAAAGAACGCGAGAGCCTTCCAATTGACTATACAGGAAGCCGAACTGATTCCCGACGTAATAGCTGGTACGTTTCTGGTACACAACGTTTATACGAAAGTATTATTCGACTCTGGTGCAAACCAAAGTTTTATAAATACTTCTTTCTGCCAAGCTCTTAAGCTACCCTTAACCAAACTTAGGCGGATTTATACAGTAGAAACGACAGACGGGAACTCTGTTAACATAGATACGGTTTTGCAAAAAGAAAATATAGAACTTTCAGGTCATAAATTTTCTGCAAACCTATTACCTATGAATTTAGCTGGATTCGATGTTGTATTAGGAATGGATTGGTTAGTAGCCAACCATGCTCGAATCCTCTGTGATAAGAATTCCATAGAAATTCATACACCATCAGGAGAAATAATCATGATTGCAGGAGATAAGCCACGTAAATCAATGAAGTTCATTTTTGTAATGAAAGTTGCTAGTTATGAACGAAAGCAAGGAATAGTGTATATAATTTCGGTAATCATTAGCACTAAGGGTAAGGAACTTAAGGAAATTCCTGTAGTATCAGAATACTCAGATGTATTCCCAGAAGAACTACCAGGATTGCCACCAGATAGGGAGGTAGAATTTATAATTCATTTAATTCCTGGAACTACTCCAATAGCTAAAGCACCTTATCGATTAGCACCTACTGAAATGGTAGAATTGAAAAAGCAGTTAGATGAATTATTAAGCAAAGGATTCATACAACCTAGTTCATCCCCGTGGGGAGCACCAGTGTTGTTTGTGAAAAAGAAAGATGGTTCGATGCGAATGTGTATCGATTACAGGGAATTGAATAAGGTTACAATTAAGAATCGATACCCACTACCTAGGATTGATGATCTTTTTGATCAATTGCAAGGAGCTAGATACTTTTCTAAGATAGACTTGCGTTCAGGATACCATCAGCTGAAGGTACAAGAAGAATACATACCTAAAACTGCTTTCAGAACTAGGTATGGTCACTACGAGTTTACAGTCATGCCTTTTGGACTAACAAATGCTCCTGCAGCATTCATGGACATGATGAATAGAATCTGTAAACCGTATTTGGATAAAGTTGTAATTGTCTTCATTGACGATATACTTATTTATTCCAAAAGTCAGGACGAGCATTGTGAACATTTACGAGCACTCTTAACTTTGTTAAGAAAGGAAAAGCTTTACGCCAAATTCTCAAAGTGTGAATTTTGGCTACAGGAGGTGCAATTTTTAGGACATATGGTGAATCACGAAGGTATTCACGTAGATCCCTCCAAGATAGAAGCAATCACCAAATGGAAGGTCCCGCAATCAGCTACGGAAGTTAGAAGTTTTCTATGATTAGCTGGGTACTATAGGCGCTTCATTAAGGATTTCTCTAAAATAGCGGTACCAGTAACTAAGCTAACCTGTAAAACAGTTAAGTTTGAATGGGGACCTAGGCAAGAAGAGGCTTTTAAGATTTTAAAGCAAAAGTTAACAAATACTCGAATTCTAGCCTTACCAGAAGGGACAGAAGATTTTGAAGTTTATTGTGATGCTTCTAAGCTAGGATTAGGATGTGTGTTAATGCAACGCAAAAAGGTAATTGCATATGCATCAAGACAATTGAAAAAGCACGAAGAAAATTATACAACTCATGACTTAGAATTAGGAGCAATAATTTTTACCCTTAAGATTTGGAGACACTACCTGTATGGAAGTAAGTTTACAGTCTATACGGATCACAAGAGTTTAAGGTACATATTTGGGCAAAAAGAATTAAACATGAGGCAACGAAGATGGATGGAAATTCTAAGTGACTACGATTGTGATATTCAATATCACGAAGGAAAGGCAAATGTAGTTGCAGATGCCCTAAGTCGTAAGTATCATGAAAAGCAAAAGCGAGTTCGTGCTCTTAGATTAAATCTACAATTAGATTTAATGGAACAACTGAAGAATGTTCAAGCAACAGCAATCAAGGATGATACTGAAGGAATGAAAGGAAGAATAAAAGAACTAGAGCAAGGAGTTGATGGAATTTGGAGATTCCACAAGAAAAGAATTTGGGTACCTAAACAAGGAGACTTAAGAAATAAGATTTTGGAAGAAGCCCATAAATCTAGGTATACCATGCATCCTGGAAATAATAAGATGTACCAAGATTTAAGAAATAACTTCTGGTGGATAGGAATGAAAAAGGACATAGCTAGATATGTATCTAAGTGTCTTACTTGTTCACAAGTTAAGGCCGAACACCAGAAACCCTCAGGTCTACTACAACAATTAGAAATGCCTGTATGGAAATGGGAACTCATAACCATGGACTTTGTTACTAAGTTGCCCAAAACCAGAAAAGGTAATGACGCGATTTGGGTAATTGTGGATCGATTAACCAAATCAACTCATTTTCTACCCATGAAAGAAACCTTTAGCATGGAAAGGTTAGCAAAGTTATATGTAGACGAAGTAGTATCCTTACATGGAGTTCCACTCTCCGTTGTATCAGATAGGGATAGTCGCTTCACTTCACATTTTTGGATAAGTTTCCAAGAAGCCATGGGGACGCGATTAAACTTTAGTACACCTTACCATCCCTAAACAGATGGACAAAGTGAAAGGACGATCCAAACCTTGGAAGACATGCTCAGGGCATGTGTAATAGATTTTGGTGGAAACTGGGATAACCACCTACCCTTAATCGAATTCTCCTATAATAATAGTTATCATGCAAGCATTGAAGCTGCCCCATTCAAAGCACTATATGGACGAAAGTGTCGAACTCCAGTTTGCTGGGCAGAAATAAGAGAAAGTCAACTATCAGGTCCCGAGATTGTGCAGGAAACCACCGACAAGATCACTCAAATCAAGGAAAGACTGAAAACAGCTCAAGATCGCCAGAAGAGTTATGCAGACAATCGACGCAAGCCACTGGAATTTCAAGTCGGAGATAAGGTACTCTTGAAAGTTTCTCCTTGGAAAGGAGTAGTTCGGTTCGGAAAGAAAGGAAAGCTAAGTCCCAGGTACATAGGACCCTTCTCAATAATCCAACGCATAGGACCAATCGCCTATCGCCTACAACTACCAGAAGAGCCGGCTGGAGTACACGACGTATTTCATATATCTAACCTCAAGAAGTGTTTGTCTGACGAATCCCTGGTAGTACCTCTCCAAGACATAAAGGTAAATGAAAAGCTAAAATTTGTTAAGAAACCACTCCAAATAGAAGATAGAAAGGTCAAGTTTCTTAAGCACAAAAGATTGGTACTAGTCAAGGTCAAGTGGGATTAAAAAAGAGGACCTGAGTACACCTGGGAGCTGGAATCGGAAATGAAGCGAAAGTATCCTCACTTATTTTAGCAAATCTCGAGGACGAGATTTTAAATAAGGTGGGGAGGATGTAAGGACCTGCAAAAATGTCCATAAACGACCCGTAAGTGAAAACCCGGACCCCTGAAACCCTAATGCTCATGAAAAACCAAGAAAAACAAGAATTTGGATTTCAGGCGGGCAGCGTAAGATTTAAGACTAGGCTTACGCGGGCCGCGACATATCCATAAACGACCGGGACACATTCCAGGCCACGTGGCGGACCTACCTGTGACACGTTAGCCCTACACGTAGACTAGGGGGCCCTCGCGGGCCGCTTAAGACCTTATTAAGATTTACGCGGGCCGCGTAAAACTTGAAAAGTTGCTATAAATTGCCTGGCCCTGGGACTTGAATCTGTGTTTGAAAATTTAGATAAAAAAACGTTTCTTGCTCAAATTCGAAGTTTTAAGTCGGGAAACGCTGTACGAGTACAGGGTATTAACTCAATCACTGCTACGATACAATGTCCAATCGATTGAAACCGATCCGATGAATGTTTAAGTGCTGCCCGTATTTGGGCTATACTTTGTCATTCGTCGTGGGGGTTTTGATTTCGTGAGTTTATCGTAAATGTTGTACTAAGTTACTGACCTAGTTTCGTGTGCATTGTTATTTAACTAGGTTACAAGGCTAAATCAGTAGGCAATGTTCTGTCAAATTAAATTTGCAATGTGAGTCATTCTCTTTTTATCAAAGTGCTTTGCAAAACCCTAAATGTTTCCCATTTATATATTTTGCAGTGATTAAGTCTTTGCTAATCTTTAATTACTGGCAGTATGTGGGGGTTTTGTGCACATTACTACTAACGATTTATCATTTTAGGTTAGCGAGCCTAATTAGTGATATGTCCACAGTCATAGATTCGGTCAAGTGACAGCTGAACCAGATAATTATATGATAGTGGCAAATATAAAAACCCTTAATGCTGTAAATTGATAACAATGTGTCTTTTGTACAAATTGAATGACTCGCCAGTATTTCCCCGCTGATAAAACTTTTTTAAACATGTTTCATGTGACCTACTGTGAATAAAGGAAAAAGTGTTATGTAGCATTACAAGCTTGAAGAGGTGGCTCAATAAAAATAAAGAAACATATTTTTGTAAAAACAGAGATTTCCCAGTGAAATCACCTTTATTGTAAATTATGGGTGTTATTCCCAAATTGTGAAATAAAATAATTGGGAAATTTCAGTTTAAAAGATCCTGTTAATAATTCCGCTGCCAAATTAAATAAATACCATGGGTTTCTGTCCCGCGGCTTCTAGACCGGGTAACACCTGGCCGGGGGCCATGACACACTCACAGATTGTTGTCTAAACTATGAATGCACACAACGAATTTGACAACTGTGACAGATTATTAAAAGTATAAATCACCTCCAATCATTTCCTGGTCAAATCACACACTATAAAGTTTAAACTTATCGTGTGTTGCAGTTTGGAAAGACGACCGAATAGAGATCTGAATAACAAACTGTGGAGAACTTGTTTGCGTACATTAGGAACAAAAGTCCAACAATACGTTAAAATACGTTAATGAACGTTCAGTTGTGTACACAAATTCATCACCGGTTTCACGGTGAGTGGAGAAATTACAAGTTTTCAATAAAATTTCATTCTGCTGTGAATTTGTTCTCTATGAATTGTCTCACTTAACAAGAGAAGCAACTAAAAAAACGGTGAACTTGTTGTCTGTTGTTGTCTCAGACTCTCTCCCCCTCCTTTTCTCTCTCTGACAACCCTAGACCCAAACCACCGCAATCCACCACGAAGGAGGAGACTCAACTGTCGCTGCACTGTTCTCTTTGTGGTCGACATATACCAACGGTTCTGCAAAAAAAAACATCATGTGTTCATCATTGTTCTTGAAGATGAAGATGAAGAAACGAGGGTTTATTCTCTTTAATCTATTAGAACGATCCTTGTCTTGAGAACCTGATTCTGATTTAAACAATGCACGAAGATCCTTGCATTAGACACAATTTGATGAAATTTGTAGATCAACAGAAACAACTGAAATCTATTAGAACGATCCCTATTTTGTCACGTACATGCGTTTAATTCCCAACATACTCGTTTTGTCACGTACATTTCGTAAGAAACTTTTCGTGCACTGAACCTTCAGTTGTGTACGCAAATTCACCACTGGTTTCTACAGCACAAGCACATACACAGGGAGAATGTTCTCGAAATTGAAGGAAAAGAAAAAATTGTTGCTGATGTTTTTTACTATCAGGATTTTGTTGGTTTGTTTCCAGGTAGGGTTTAGAATGTTTGAAGTATTCTTGGTTCAATACCAACTCTTCTGAAAGACAAGAATACAACGTTCATGTATCACAAGGAATGACCGATCTAAGGCAGAGAACCTGATTCAAGGTCTTAAGTGATGGACAATTGGCCAAAAGATGTAGAAGAGTTTGTGTAGAGATCTTTACATAAATCAAGCATGGTTTCTTGACAAATGAAGTATTATCTAACAAAACTCAAAACAATTGTAATCTTCCCAGTAATCATCCATAACAAGGGTGAGCTCATGTATTGGACCCTGGCGCATCAACAAAACTTGGTGTAAATCATTTATCTCCATGTTTTTCCTTGTACTTGCTATGTCAGATGTTAGCTCGGAAGTTCTATTACACAAAGTAAACCGAAGGCTTGGAATATTGGTCCACTTGTACCTCCATTCCGTAGAGAGAATACTTGTCCTTGCTGCCTCTTCGGTTGGTAAAATACATAGGATGGTTTCTAATACAGGCTCTTTTAGAGAAGCGTTGGGATTCAAGGGTTTATGAGTCAAAGTTAACATTCAGATTCAGATTCAGAAAGCAGACGATTTTGTACTTGGTTTATTCTCTTTAATCTATTAGAACGATCCTTGTTTTGTCACGTACATGCGTTTAATTCCCAACATCCTTGTTTTGTTACGTACATTTCATAAGAAAATTTTCGTGCATTGAATCTTCAGTTGTGTACGCAAATTCACCACCGGTTTCTACAGCACAAGCACATACACCGGTTTCCAAGTAGGGTTTAGAACGTTTGAAGGAAATGTTGGTTCAATACATCAACAAATCATTGGTTTAATACCAACTGCTCGAAATCCATTTCATTTTTTGGATCGTTCTAATATATTAAAGAGAATAAACCCATTTTTACCATTTTTTTACCATAAGAATACAGGCCGTATACTATTATACGGCCCGTATACACAAAGTTAAAAAAATTACCGGATCGTATACAATGTATACGATCTGTGTATACGGGCCGTATACTATTAACTTTGAGTGAAAGAGTTTGGAAACCGGACGGAATTTACGAAGAAACTGTTGGAATTTGTGGATTTCGGTTGGTTCAGAAACTTAACAAGAGAAACAACTAAAAAATACAATTGATTACTCGGTCGAATAATGGCCAATAATCCGTTCATGATATAAGAGTTGAGCAAGAATTGGGTCCGTCGCATGATAGAAGATACATATCGTCCGTTCAAGTTGAGCTTCCTGATCTCACAATCGTCGCTCTCATCAGCTTCAGAATAATCGTCGACGTCGTCGCTGGGGTTTTTTCTCTTCCGGTTACCAGGCCTATCATCTCCGCCTACGTTTGGTTTCCTCAACGAAGAACCATCAGTCATTATCTGCCCTTTTTCCTTTGATTTTCTGGTTGATTTTGAGAAAGAGAGAGACAGGGGAGGGTGAGGGTTTTGAATTGATTCATGCGCTCAAGTTTCAAGTACTGGAGTGAAAGATTTGCTGGAATTTGTGGATCAACAGAAATAACTGAATACAACCGGTCAAATCACACACTATATAAAGTGTAAACTTATCGTGTGTTGTAGTTTGAAAAGATGACCGAATAGAGATCTGAATCAAGATTTACGTCTGATGTCCAAGTTTGATTACATTTGACTTTGTTCTTCGTTTTTTGGATTGTTCTAATAGATTAAAGAGAACTCGCCATTTTTTACCCAAAGAATACGGGCCGTATACTATTATACGGCCCGTATACACCATGTGAAAAAAATTTAACTGATCGTATACAATGTATACGATGATTGTATACGGGCCGTATAATATTATACGGCCCGTATACTATGGGTAAAAAATGGTTTATTCTCTTTAATCTATTAGAACGATCCTTGTATTCATCAACCGGCTTTGAACGAGTGTAGAACACTCGTAATCCTCAACCGGCTTTGAAACCGGACGGAATCTACGAAGAAACTGTTGGAATTTGTGGATTTCGGTTGGTTCAGAAACTTAACAAGAGAAGCAACTAACACAAAGTATCTCGATATGGTTGGTGTAAAAGCTCACATTTTACTACGTTGACATGTTTTTTGACAAATCATCTACTTTCTGAATCTGAATCTGAAAGTTAACTAGACCCCTCAAGTTGTCATTCATAACAACTAAGCATCTGGAGAAGAGTATGTTGATATAGGAGAGTTGATGCAATTTTCTAAGCATTTTATCGTGTGTTGTAATTTTAATGAAGCAATGAAGATTGAATATGCAAACCGCAGAACCCGACACGTCTTCTGTGATGATTCGAAACATTCCGAATAACTAGCAGAAGAACCCGACACGTCTTCTGCTAGTTACTCTTTTCTTCGATTTCAACGAGGCAACTTTCCTTATCATCCGAACCGGTGATTTCTTATCCATACTATTCTTCATAGCCATATTCCCACTCACAAGTTGTTGATCTTTGAGTGGTGATTTACTCCCGAACAAACCATGCCCACCTTGACTAGAATAGATAAGCGTATCACTCGATCCACTTACATTCGAATAACGCTGAGAATCCACAACGCTTATGGCCAGATTCTTTCCTTCAATCTTGGCAAAATCAATGCCTGCTTGTTTTATTATCACGAAAGTACTAAACAACCGAGATAACAGCTCCGGTATTTATCACCAACTCATCTTTAGTAGTGTTTGTTTGAGAACCTAATTCAGATACATAACGGTCTCTTTGCTTCGTCCACTAGAACTATTTGTGTATGCATTCTTTTGGTAGTTAACAACGCCAATTAGAAAAAAATCTGTAAAATTAATCATATCAATTGCTATAACAGGATGGATGTGACACACAGATAGATAAGCTGTCACAGTTGTCAAGACTGTTTTTCGGTTTTCCAATGCTCACACATGGTGATAAACAACGCTGATACGAACACATGTGTTTCGAAAATAGGCTTTGTTCTTGGTTTAATGAAGTTACACGTAACATCTAGTTATATTCAGATTTAAACAATGCCCGCCTCAACTGAGATAACGGACATCAATCAAGCTCAAAAAGAAAACTTGTGTTTCCCATAGTCACAAAAGATTGCGGTTTGTATTTCGCATAGGCACCGTTTCCGTAGTAAAAACGGTTGCGGTTTGTATTTCGCATAGCCACCATTTCCGTAGTAAAAAACGGTTGCGGTTTGCACATTCAAATCTTCAATACTTCATTAAAATACCACTAGTAGAAGAACCCGACACGTCTTCATGTTACGGAGAATGTTCTAGAAATTGAAGGAAAAGGAAAAGATTTAATTTGACAACTATGACAGCTTATTAAAACTAGCAATCACCTCCAATCATTTCATGGTCAAATCACACACTATAAAGTTTAAAGTTATCATGTGTTGTAGTTTGGAAAGATGACCGAATAGAGATCTGAATAACAAACTGTGGAGAACTTGTTTGTGTCGGGTTCTTCTGCTAGTTACTCGATCAAATTACTGATCGGTAACGTTACTCTACTTGTGCGCCGATTTAAGCGGCGTGTTCCGATCAACGTTGTTAAAGGTGATGAAGAGTTTAGAAACCCTAGAATGATGGTGTTTTTACTGTAAAAAACGTGATACTTGAAAAAACATCCTTATATACGGCCCGTATACAGTTATACGGCCCGTATACATTTGGTAACATCAAAAACCTCCCAAAATAAATCCATTGAGCCGTATACGTTTTACAAATCGTATAAACATGTATACGGCTCGTATAACATTATACAGGCCGTATATAGTAAAATCAAAAAAACATTCTCTGCGCATTTTCCTATTCAAAAACATTCTATACGGCCCGTATACACTAGAGAATGTGAAAATAAGATATAGGGGGTGTGGGAACAAGACACCCCTATAAGAATAAGATGAATGATGATTGATCCTAGTGAAAAAAATCTTGAAAAATATTAGTTAGCAGAGAAAATGTTCTTGGAGTTTCTTAGGGGAAACAGTATAAATAACTTCTAAAAATTATATATAAACTTAATAATATAAAGGGAGAATTACAAAAACAATCAACATTGGCCAAGAAATTTTGAAAATAAACAATGATTGGTCTTAGCTGGCGCTTTTCATCAAAAGGGCTCGCTTAGCCGACACTTTTTACCCAAAACGCGGGCTTAGCCGGCATTTTTATCAAAATCGCGGGCTTAGTCGGTATTTTTACCAAAATCGTGGGCTTAACCGACACTTTCACCAAAAAGTAATTTTTAGACTATGTACCAAAAAGTGTAGGCTAAATCCTAGCCGTCTTAGCCAACGAAACTGATGTGACAGCTTCTGACCAAAGGAAATGAAGGGTAATTACGATGATGAAAACTATTTTTCACGTCTATTTTTTTCCCGTCAAACTTTTAATATTTTAGTAATTATCGCTGTAAATATCCATAATATAAGTGATTGATTCTCGCAGTTATTTTTATCAACTTAACCTTTCCCATATGTGTAGTGTATGTGTTTGTGTGTATATACTTGGTTTAATTTTTCAACTTAACCTTTAGCATATGTGTGTAGTGTATGTGTTTGTGTGTATATGCTTGGTTTAAAATAGTAATATGGTTTTCTTAAATATATACTCTGAGAATACATCAATTCATAAAGCTTGTTTATTTAATTGATGAAATTACAACATCAAACAGGGAGGTACGGACGATCTCAATGGATGATCTGGAGGACATCTAAAGTCGAAGGACTAAACGAGTAGAATAATAATGTATTTAATTATTGTTTGAATTATTTTAGTATTAGATTAATTAGTTTCTAGAGTGGGGATCCTACGAAAAGTGTGTTTTTCCTAAAAAGTGTAAAAAGTCATAAAACACAATAATTTCAGGCATAAAACACACCTAAAACTCACAAATAATAGAATGAATATTACTAAAACACCATATTCAAACTCTAATAGTCCATAAAAACTTCAAACACACCATCGTAGAACTATGAATATAAAACACACAATGCTAAACAACATAAAACACAATAATATTTGCCATTCCACAATCAGAGCCTTAACATCTAAAACACAACACAAAACCCACATACATGATGTTTTAGTAATCTTCATCATATTATTTGTGGGTTTTTGGTGTGTTTTATGGTTGACATTATGGTGTTTTATGACCTTTTTACACTTTTTAGGAAATTTGGACTTTCTGGCCAACTCCTATCCTTAGTTTCTAATTGTGTAGAGATAAGTATGAGTAAGAATATGAGTCCTAGTAGAATTAGATTGTTTTTAGTATTTATATTTATATTCTTTGAGTCTTGTAGTTTTATTCATTCACAAAATCTAATATAAGTCATTTGTATTCATCTATCTGATCTTGTACCAAGTTTAACATTAATTTCATATTTTGATATATGAAGATCGTATTTATTTGATGATGATCTTATATTGAACTCGCATTTGAAATACCCATTATAGAAATGGATTTATTATTACATTAACATATTTATTTATTTGTTTAACCAAACGGCCTTTGATTGTAGCAATCAAGATTGTCTCCAGGACTAACTCCCAAAATACTACAATACCTTCTATAAAACCCAATTCTGTCCTCCACCCTATTATCCCGACCATGCCCGCATTCTAAACCACCATTGATGATGTTCGTGATCACACCGAAACCCGAGACACGACCAGCTGACCTGTCAGCGGCTGATGGTGTCCACCTTCTAGTGATAACGTCATGGCTTGATGGTTTGTTACCTTGTGGAGTCATCCAGTACCATATTGCTGACTGAAAAGATAAGGTTGGATCGGTGGCTAAAAGATCAGGATTGTTGATCAAGTCCCTTCCAATTGATCTCCCAAACAGCCCATAGTTGTAGTTGCTGTCAAATAATTGGATGTTTTATAGTTAGTAAGAAAACATGTTAACTTAGGTTATATATATAACATCTGAAATTATTTAGATTAGTTATGATAGAATATATTCAAGCTAGCTAGTCAAAGGTTGCAAAAGTATACTTAAATTTCTGAATTTTGCTTCCACTTTGTTCTCATAGATCCCTTTATGGTTTTATTAATTTAAAAACTTTCTTTCTGACTAACTAATCATTTTTTATAACAATAAAGTATCAGTATGATTTCAGAAAATCACTTGTGGAAAATTGCAAAAAAAAAAAAAAAAAAAAAGTCTTAAAATGTGGACATCTTTTTTTCTATATCTAGAGTTGTAAACATGACAAAAAAATGCTAAATATACTCAAAAATCAACTATATATAGATTGTTAAATTATAAACAGTTTAATTTTTTGTAAGTAACGACAAAAGCTTTCAAATTTAGGGGTAGTTAGTTTTTTTTTTTTTTTTTTTTTTTTAAGATTAACTTTCATTCCACCAAAAAGGACAAGCTATCACCAAGGCGGAGATAGCAAGCCAAAAGCTGCTAAATACACGAACACAATTACATCAAATCAAAAGTACACCATCTATCCCAATCCACTACGCCTTCTTTGAATCTATGTTTGTACCAAAGAAAACCCAACGTCTTGATGTCGGCAACCAAATCCACTACCTTCGACTCTTTATTGGAAATTTCTATGTTTTTGTTGCTATCAGCAGATTACTTTAGTGACCTTAAAGTTTTTAATATTTGAACTTTTAGTTATAATATGTGAGCAATTTTTGTAACAAAAAAAAAATGTAAATTGGCATCTAACCCATGCTAGAAATTCAGTGTTTTATCTAGAGAAATACGTATATATCACAAACTAGGGTGGGACACAATCTGAAGTACGACATAAAAATATTTAAGTTTTGGGTTGTCATATTTAATAAACACGTTTGCTACCTTTAGATAAATGGGTGAAACGAGGTGTGTTTAGGTTACAACGTTGTGAATGTATTTGGGTTTTGGTTGTTATTTTGACACCCGCCAACCAACACGATTATTCCTGTTACAAAGAAAATATTTGTGAAGTAAGAACTTACTGAGATAGTTGTATAGGTCCTCTACCGAAGTAGCTTTTGGGACATGGCCAGTTAGGGGAGTCACAGTATCTATTGGCCTGGTTTTGTTCTCTAACAAAACAATATCCCCAAGCATATGGGCCATCTGGTGCACTTGACCATCCACCTACACATCATCAACTCAACCATGAACACATCCTTTCAACAAAACAAAAACAAAAAAAATTAATAAAATAAAACCTGTTGTTTCATGGGAGGTTTGAGCAAAGAAAGCCGCGAGCTCTCTTCTCCGGTCTTCAGCGCTTCCAGTGGTGCCAAACCCGTTATAGGATCTCGCAGCGTTAATGAAAGCATTGTAAGTGTAAAATCCAGGGGCTTTGCATCTGGGGTCGTTTCGGTACTTGAGCATTTGGTTAAACACTGATGAAGTAATGATGGCGCCAACAGTATTACTACCACCACCACCACCGACGCCACGGCACTGATACTGGCAGTTATTTGACGGCAAGCAGTGAGCTGGAGTGTTTCCACAGTAACCGTATTGACTACAGCAGTTACCGTTGGGACACGGTGAGTGACCGGCCTGTCTCCCGCAGTTTTGAGCGGAGACAGATGCTAACAGAAACACAAACGTTAAGAGGAGAAGTACATTCATGGTTTGTTGTTTGATATGATATTATTGTTGTGTGAAACTTGGGGTATTTATAGGCATGAAGGACTTAATTTATAAGAATTGTATACGTGTTGCCTTCGTAAGACTAGGGATACTGACTATCCGTATAAACCAATCTGTTCACGTGAATGAGAATTAAAATGTTAGATTTTGGTTTTAACACACAAAAAAAAAAAAAAAAAAAAAAAACCAACAACTGGTATTGACTAACAACGTAACATAAGGAAGTTAATCTACATTATAATTCTATCTGGATTCCATTTAGTTATGTGAAAGAAACACACTTAAATTACAAATTGTTTAATCTAATCTACCTGATTATGTGAAACAAACACCATTTGATTATGTAAAACACACATACTTAAATTACAATTGTGAACAGATTACAAATTTTAACTGTCGGACCTAACTTTTAAAAGTTACGGATACCCAACCGCATATATAAGCCTTTCATCCATGGTCTAAAATGTAAATAGGATTACGATTGCCGTTAAAATCATCCAATATTACACGATGGAAGAATGCTATTTTCCGGCGAATTTGAAGCGGAATGATCTGGAAGAAGTTAACGATGATTTCTGTGACTTCTCGCTCTCTTCTCCGGCCACGAAAATGTTAGATTTCTGTGTTATTTCGCATATTTTCGATTTTAGAAAGCTTGATTGTTAGATCTTCAGAATTATTTTGAACATTTAGGATAATCTAAACTCCATTGGTAGATCTTCAATTTAATGTTGAATTTTGAATGAAAAATGGATTGTCTGTGTTCCAGAGATCCACTTAACAGGGGGAGGGGAGGGAAAATAGGGTTTTTTTTTGCCTGAAAAAAAGTCTTTTCAATTTGGAAAGACATGGAGGGGAGGGGAGGGGAGGGATTTTTAACTCGGGAACACAAGTGAAACCTAGAATTTTCGATTGGAAGTTTTTATGAGTTTTTGGAGTGATTTCTCAGTTGTTCTGTTCAACAATTCGTCAAATTAGTTCATGTAACATGACTTTAAAAAATTGTCTCTGATCAAGTGATCATCACACGAACAACCTGAAGATGAGACAACCTTCCACAACAATAATCATCTCCTGTTTAGCAAATGTGTGTGTGAGATTGTGATTGTCGGGGGATGTGAAAAGCTATTCCTATGTGAATTGGCGCAGCTTTGAAGGGGCCGGGAGAGGCGCCCGACCCCCCGAAATTTTAGCTCAGTAGTGTTGTATATGTAGTTTTCGTATAGAAATTTTTTGGTATATACGTTTTTGATCCCCCGTTTCTATAGAAATTCTTTAGTATATACGTTTTCGACACCCCCGTCGAAAATGTCAAGCTTCGTCTATCACTTTAATCAACATTATTTTGCACAATTTGTATAATTTAAAGCTCGATTGCTAAATCTTTAATTTAATGTTAAATTTCTCATAGATCTTGGATTGTGTGTGCGAAACCCAGATATAAATTTGGGAGAGAGAGTGTAAAAGAGAAAAGGGGTATTTATATGTGATCTCATTTTCTTTTATGAAATAATTGCATATTTCCCCTTAAAAATACCCTTAATTGCATATTTACCCAAGCCTAAATAAAAATTACATATTTCCCCTTCTCTATTAAAATGACAAAACTACCCTTCTCAAAATTAAAAGATCAACGTTAGAGAAAAATCAGATCATTCTAATTCACACGACGTTTCGGTTTCTTCTTCTACAGCGACACAGCAACGATTCTTCAGGTCGTTTCTTCTTCTTCTACGGCTACACAGCAGCGATTCTTCAGGCCGGCGAATTCACACACGGCGATTTCGGCCGGCGATTATTTTCGGCTGACGATTCTTCGACCGGCGTTGTATCAGTTTAATAAAGATGGAAACCAGTGGAAGGAACAAGGTGCTGGATCCGTTAGGTTTTTGAAGCATAAGAAGACTCAAAAAGTTCGTTTGGTTATGCGTCAATCGAAAACCCTAAAGATCTGTGCTAATCATTTAGGTATTGTTGAATAGTGTAGTTATATGCTTGTGTTAGTTGTAATGCTTATAAGTTTTTATGCATCTGATTTGAATTTCTTGTTATTATTATGTTGTAGTTATTCCTACTATGTCTGTTCAAGAGCATGTTGGTAATGATAAGTCATGTGTGTGGCATGCTGCTGGTTTTGCTGATGGTGAACTTAAGAATGAACTGTTTTGTATCAGATTTGAGATTTGAATAGTGTTTTGAGTTTTTGATTTGTATTGTTTAGTTCTGTTTTGTGAGTTTAAGTTAGGTTTTTGATTATTAGTTTGATAAATACAATAGATTAATAATCCTATGAAGGTCCTAGTCGGGCGATGGGGCACCGACCGACGATTAATAGGATTGGAAATTTTATATGTAATTTTTACATTTTGTATGAATATAATATAATACTTCAAAGTTAACATAAATACATCAAAGTTAATATAGTATATTTCAGACATAAATAATTAAACTTACACATAGCAAATCAAGTACTTAAAAGTTCAAACACTAACATGTTAGTTCATCGATTGGGTTAGGGGCTCGGGTTAAAACATAGAATGTAAATGGAGAATACATGCCTCTGTCAAGCAAGATGGAATTACATTCAAGGTAGGATTTGTGAATTAATTACTTGTTGTTTTCCATATTGTTGATATTTTTCTATGTTATATGTAGAATTTGGGTGAGTACGAAGTTTGTAGAAGTAGTGAAAATCGAGCTGAAGTGAAACGCGGTGAAAAGCGTTGGGAGGTCGTACTTGATGAGCAAACATGTACTTGTCGGGTTTGGCAAGTTAAAGGTATTCCATGTCTACATGCAGCTGCTTTTATTGTTTTCACAAGGGATGTAAATTGGGAGATGTTTGTTGATTCTTACTTCACTATTGAGAAATTTAAATCGGCTTATGCTCTAGAAGTTGCTCCGATGCCTACAAAGGATCAATGGGTGCATATAGATGATGAGAAGACATACCCACCTATTATCAAACGGCCGCCCGGAAGACCAAGAAAGGAGAGAATTAGAGCAAATGATGAGCAAAGAAAAAAATGTAAGTGTCACCGGTGTGGTGGGTATGGACACCAACAAAAAAAATGCAAAAATTCGGCATCGCAAGATCAACCATCAACAAGTAAACCGGGAAAAAGAACAAAAGCATGTGAAAATAACTAATCAAAGTCGAGCAATTTACTTTTTTGGTACCAAATGGTCAAAACTTTGACATTTGTCTTTTTCATTTTTGGATATTGTTACATGGAATTTTTGTTGTTCTTTTGGGATGATTTTTTGGTGCCGTAATGGATTAAAGTTTTGGCATTTTGTTTTCTATTTAGATGATTGTCAATTGTATTTTTTAAGATTGTTACTCTAGTTCGTGAGGAAAAATAATGAAAAAAAAATAACTTCATAAAAAATGCAAGTAGTGAAAAACGACAAAAACTAGTAAAAAAAGGGTAAATATGCAATTTTCTAAAGTTTAGTAAAATAAAGGGTAAAATAGTCTTTCTATAATTTAATTTTAATAAATTAAATCAAAATGGGCAAATTTGCAATTTTACTAGTTGAGTAGGAGTTGGGTGGAAATTGTGTTTTTCCTAAAAAGTCTAGGAAGCAATAAGAACGCGACATGTGGCATTGAAGCATTTTAACTAAAAGGGCAATTGTGTAATTTGAATATTATTTTAATTATAGATTATTTTATTAGGATAACTAACTAACCAGAAAATTATGAAAACTAAATATCTCATTTAATTCAAATTGACAGTTTCAATTTAAATCATACAATCCATACAACATATTCACAGGAATTCGTAAAAAAGGATTTTACAACATTGCTGGAGGATTCTTGACATTGTGTTTTAACAGCAAGCATATTTTTTGACGTTGTGTTTTAACAGCAAGCAGATTTGCTGGAGGATTCTTGATATTGTGTTTTAACAGCAAGCAGATTTCTTGACATTGTGTTTTAACAGCAAGCAAATTTCTTGACGCTGTGTTTTAACAGCAAGCAGATTGTTGGCCATTGTGTTTTAAATGCAAGCAGATTTCTTGACGCTGTGTTTTAACAGCAAGCAGATTGCTGGAGGATTCTTGACATTGTGTTTTAACAGCAAGCAGATTTCTTGACATTGTGTTTTAACAGCAAGCAGATTTCCTTGACGCTGTGTTTTAACAACAAGCAGATTGCTGGACATTGTGTTTTAACAGCAAGCAGATTTCTTGACGCTGTGTTTTAACAGCAAGCAGATTTCTTGACATTGTGTTTTAACAGCAAGCAGATTGTTGGACACACTATCAGTGTCTTCGTCTTCAACACAACCCAGTGTCTTCGTCTTCAACACACTGTCATCATCAACATTAAAATGGTAAAACACATAAACCTTAAAGCACACTGTCATCATCAACATATTCAGATGTCATTTTAAAACACACTGTCATCATCAACCTTAAAAGACTGACCTGGATTCGAAAAGGGCTCGCCGGAAACCTTGACTGATCTACCGGAAAAACATAATCTGGCCATCATCCGATCGACCTCCATATTCACCGATGACCGGAAAACAACCTTCCAATCGGAAAGGTCCTATTTGAACGGAGCAGACGCAACCGGTAGTTTCCGGAATTGATAAAAAAAAGATGTATATCTCTGGCATCCATGCTCCAAACAACCAATATTTTTGGAGGTGGGTTTAGAGAGGAAGGGAGGGAGAGAGAGAGAAAGAGGGGAAATCGCATGATTTTAGGGATTGGTTATTGATATGGCAGTTTCTTAACTGATTTAAAACACTTCCAATTACCAAAATACCCTCACTATATTAAAAGTCTCTAATTATATAACTCAGATATTACAAAAATGTCATCCATTTGATCTAAGCCATTAAACACACTCATCTAATGGCCCAGATCGCTTCCTACACTTTCTAGAAAAAACACACTTTCCGCAGGATCCCTATTCTTACTAGTTAATAGAGGGGAAATATGCAATTTAATTTTTGGCTCGGGTATATATGCAATTTCAAAGTTTTTTAAGGGGAAATATGCAAAAAAAAAAAAAAAAAAAAAAAACTTTTTTTATTTATATACCATAAATAATTAAGTAAAAAGACTAAACTGACTTTAAGCGAATAGACTTAACTGAATATTTTAACCTTGTTGTCGCTAAAGGACGAAAAATGTACCGAGTTTTCCATATAAAAGATTGTGACTGTAATTATTGAAGTTAAAGGCTATTCATTACAATCTTATACAAACATAAAGGACGAAAAGTGTAATTTACCCCTAGCTTTATCATCTATATATTATGATCAATCACTAAGACCACCCGTAGTGGGGCGGTATTTTTAAAAAAAATTGAAAAAAAACGCCGCAAAACGCCCCCCCACCATTACACCCGGCGTTATTAGGCGTGATTTTTGAAAAAAAATTCGTTTGGCGTTTTATTTAAAACGCTGAAATTGCATAGGGGGAGAGATTAGACCGTTGCCAACGGTCAAATGTTAAATATTTTTATTTTTTTTTTAATTCCAAAATTTACCCACTATATAAATATCACCCACTTTCTCCTACTTTTTTATAAAAAAACTCATACTTTCTCCTACTTTTTTATAAAAAAACTCATACTTTCTCTCCTACTTGTTTTATATTTTATACAAACATGCATCCATACCGACCCCCCTTTGGTGTCCCCGCAAGACCCATGAGCCCGAACACAACCCAACCGCAACACACGTTTAACCTTCAAAAAACGGTCGAGTCGTCTTCCGATCTCGAGTTAAAGGAAGATTTCGAGGAGATGAACCGTCGTCTCCAAGACATTCGCGACCTCGGCCACCAACGTTATGAGATTATGAAAGAACGAGTGGCCGAAACCAAAAAGTTTAACGAGATGCAAGAGGCGAGGCAAATGGAAAAGGACATTCTGTTTTTTTCGGGTTTTTTTTTTAATTTCAAGTAGTGTAATTTTTATTTTAAATTAATGAAGTTTTTTATGTTTTAAATGTCGCAACCCCCGATCCCTGATCCCCGGGAACAGGCGGACGCGAGCTCAGAGTTTGGTGGTATCAGTTTATTTAATCTCGCAGCGGAATTTACATCAGAACCGTAGTTAGGAAATGTTTATCAGAGTAAAACCACCATATTTGATATTAATAATAACATGGGCAAAACCCAAGTTTCTTATTACAATACAATTATAGGGAAAATCCCTATTTTATTTAATTTAAAACATCGTTTCTTAGATAACTTTTATAGCCACTTATTTTCCAAGCCTTCAGTACTCTCGAGCTGGCTTTTTCCCAGTTGGCTTTCACATTGTGTTACCTGAAACATGTTTTAAAAATATTTTGTCAGCGGGAAATACTGGTGAGTGAACCTCAGTTTAATCAAGAAACATTTTATTAATTAAGACAGTATTGAGAGCGATCACATTGTTTATTTCTACACAATTACTCATTCAGTATTTGCCACTCGACCGGATCTATGGCTATGGTCAAGTTACACATTGGCTAACTCGTTGTCCAATTGTAACGTACTCTCGTAACGACTTACTACTCGCAAGTAGTAATAAATTTTGTATACAAAACCCCATAATACCGGCAGTAATTGAAGAACTACAAAAACTCAATCACCGCTTAATCACATTGTAAAACAATTAAGGTTTTGTAAAATATTCCAAAAAGTTTAACAAAAAGAGGATAAACTCACATTGTTGTCTTAGGCTTTTCGTAAGGGTTTCCTGGATATAATCTATAATTTATACAAATGTACATTGATTAGTATCATAACCCTTTGAAAATATTAATAATACCCTCCCCGAGACGGCATTCCAACAACTACGTCGGGTAGAACCACGACAGTTGTTACGGAACCCTAAATCAATCGGGCAGCGTAACTATTACGAAATTGGGGTTATAATACTTACAACGGAGCAGAACCTTGCTAATTAGGGGTATAATACCCGTGTATTATAACTTCTCTACAGAATTGAGATTTAGAATTGAGATTGTGAGCGACGAAAAACGTAAACTGATGCATTCTATATATAGTTGTGATATTGAGTCCTGTCGCGGCCCGCGTGAGACACAGGCCAAGGTTACGCGGCCCGCGTCAACCTTGGTCAACACAATAGCTTAGCCCGGTCATCCAATAGACTCGACACGATGTCGACACGTGTCAGCACCGGATGCTTCCGCGTTTCATGATCTGTCGCGGCCCGCGTTAACTTATGTGAACACTTACGCGGCCCGCTTCAACTTAAGAAATTAGCGCAATCAATTCCAGTTTTGATACGGCCCGCGTGAGCTTGAGGTGGGATCCTACGCGGCCCGCCTCAGCTCAGATTTCAGATTTTTATTTTATTTTTATAAACTATAACGTATTTCGGGCTTGGTTTTACATACGGGGTATAATATAAGACACATAAGGATATTTTAAGATATAATAGGGTGTCGGAAAAATTATAAGAGTGTTGGTTTTACCGAGGGTTGTTACATTAAATTAAAAAAAATAATTGTGAAATGATTGCATGGGGGTTATTGGAATAATGCCCCACTACGTCACTTTTGGAATAATGCCCCATGCTGACTGGACTGCCACGTGTCGAATAATGCCCCATGGTGGGGGCATTATTTTGTTTAACCACTACACATGGTCTAAGTTTAAATTATTGTAAAAAGAACACCACCATTATTAGCGCGTTCCAATTTATGTTAATTATTAGGCTAGAGGGTATGGGGTCCGTCCCCACCCCCGTCGAGCTCCGGCGACACCGGCACCCCCCCCCCCCCGGTCCCGTCCTCACCGGCTTGTGCTGGACGTTGGCGAGGATCCTAAGTTGGTGGGCCCCCTTCACTTTTTGACCGTTAAAAATTAAAAAAAAATTCCAACTTCAATTTCAAAAAGCAACGGATCTTCACCCGTCAAACCACCACGTCTCCGAAACACCTCCACTTATCACCCTCGTTCATCATCTCCAGCCATCGTTACAACCACCGGCCACCATTACACCCCCACTCGAACCACCATCAGCACCTTCCCCTCAACCACCCACCCCAGTGTATTCGAATAGAGAGGGAAAGAGATCTGTTGTTCTTTGTTTAGAGAGAGAGAGGAGTAGAAGAAAATATGAGATTTGATTGCTGTTGTTTGATTTCGAAGAGAGAGGTGAGGGCTGAAATTGTGATTCAAAATATTAGGGTTTGCTTTCTGGGTCTTGAGTTCTTGACACTTGACACTAGTGGTGCACAAATCGGGTTTTTTTAAAAACCGGGTTTCGGGTAGGATCGGGTTCGGGTACAATCGTGTTTTACAAAATCGGGTTTTTTTAAAAACCTGGTCGGGTCCGGGTTTTCTACCAAAAATGTATACCCTACATACCCGGGTTCGGGTAGGGTTCGGGTCGGGTTTTATAAAACCCGGGTATTATAATACCCTATTTCCGGGTTCGGGTCCGGTTCGGGTATTCATCGGGTAGGGTTCGGGTATGCATCGGGTTGGGAAAAAACCCGCCCCGGGTATTAAAAAAACCCCGACCGGAACTATGCTTATAAAATGTATCAAACATAACTCTCACACATAGACATCAAATCTATTGATAAACAGAGGCATAATTTATAGTTCTTCATGTGGTTATTCTTGAACTTTATAAACAGAGGCACAATTTATTAAATACAAAAACTAATAATGATATTAAACAAACAAAGAAAATAGAAGGGCCAACATATATAGGCATATTTGTTTCCACTTGTAATGAAATATACTAAATAATTAAGTAACGGTGGCAAATATCATTAGAAACCTAATAATTAAACAAGATTACATCAAAGTGCATACATAATTTGGTTAAATCATAAGAACTACAAGTCTTAATGCATACATAATTAAACAAGATTATTACAAAATCGGGTTTTTTTAAAAACCGGTTCCGGGTATTTATAAAACCCGGTTCCGGGTTCGGGTATTTATAAAACCGGGTTTCGGGTATAAACCGGGTATAAAAAAAACCGGTTCCGGGTTCGGGTTTTAGATCAAATATGCATACCCGGTCCCTACCCTACGGGTAGGGTTGGGTTCGGGTTCGGGTATAAAAAACCCGGGTTTTATAATACCCGGTTTCGGGTTTTTTTTCGGGTCCGGGTTCGGGTTTTTTGTGCACCACTACTTGACACCACAAGATGAATTTAAAACAAAGTGGGCCTTCACTAATTTCATTTGTGCTGCAAGTTTCTTGGACACAAGTCGTGTGTAAAATCACAAAAGTCAACTGGGCCATTATCTTGATATTTTGTTAGTTTATTTGTTAAATGTTAAAAAAAGGTAGAAGATTAAAAAAAATAAAAAACATAAAAGTGGTGGGGTAGGATCATCTAGGACCATCCTCCATACCCTCTAGTTTTGTGGGATGGACCATCATTGGGAGGACTATGACGTGGCGCCTACGTGGCGGATCATCATCCCTTGAAGGACCATCACCATACCCTCTAGCCTTAGGTTCATTGCCTCACTTAATTCTTTATGTTCGTAGGATTACGATGACCGACTACTATGCGGATAAAAACAATAGGCTTCCTACTAAATAGTTTAGTCAGTTTCTTAAGACCGTACAGATTTGTAGATCCATATAGTCATAAGAAATATAAGTCCATAACTAATAAGGGTGTTGCTAAATGTACCTCCAATTCTTTTAATTTTACTGGATGTACTCCCCCTCGAAGTGTTAAATAAATACAATCAAACCTTTTATTTTGTAATTTTTTAAAACTGCATAGATTCTACTTTAAAGTAGATTCGAAGTTCTTAAACAGCTTATCTCCATTTTTCGATTGATAAACCATATACTTATCTTCTTTTACCCATGACTACAAAAGCTTCTTGAATTATCTCCATTTGAAAGCTGTTCCTTAAAATCCTAGTCGTGGTCTTGGGGACATGAACTATTTACTTGTAAAGACCCTAACCAATACATTTATATCCATAATTAGGGCTGTAAACGAACCGAACGTTCAGCGAACAGTTCGTGAACCGTTCGGCGGGAAGTTCGTTTATGTTCGTTCGTTTAATAAACGAACGAACATGAACAACATATTTCGTTCGATTAGTTAAATGAACGAACATGAACAGAGGTCTCGTTCGTTCGATTGTGTTCGTGAACTGATGTCTGTCGTAATGGACATGCAAAAACCTATTTAAACTATTAGTATAGAATAAGCAGGGTATCGAACCAAGGGAGGACTGTGGAAAGTGTCGTAATGAAAAGTGTTAATTAACTATTACTGAATTAGGAAAAACAGTTTGATTGATTGCGAGAAATAGCTAAATTAACGAATTAAGCTTAAGATTTAAATCAATAGGTGAGAAAATGGTTCCTCCAGATTTCAGGTTTTGCAGTTAAGTTCAACTATGTGTTTAATTGTAACCTACATAGACATAGGTATTTAATTCAGTTCATTAATTGTGATAACCAACGACTAAGTACTCCGGTCAATACATAACGGGAGGTTATCGAATGATTATCAATTACCATCTACAAACCCTAACCCCATGTCAAATATATCCCAATTACTAGAACTCTCGGGAACTGAATGCTTAAAGATTAAGGTTTAAATAAATGTAATTGTTTACAATCAATAAATCAAATCAATGGTGAAAAGCATCGAATGCTTAGATCACCACGGTAAAACAATTGTATCAACACATAGTATTACCTAACTTACAAAAACCCTCCATCCGGAGGAAACCAAAAGAGTTTAGCCGCTCATCTCACATGAAGAATCTTCAAAAGCTTGGATCGATGAAGAAACCATAGTTGATTCGATGATCGGATGGAGAACTATGATGAATTGGAGTGAAAAAGTCTTCAACTTGGAGCCTTGGAGAGCCTTTGATCGAAGTTAGAATGATTGATAATGATCTCCAACTTTCCAAACCCTAATATATACCTTAGAGGGCTTTTTTCACGTTTTTGGACTTTCCCGGGTCGTAGGCTACGAGTCTGAACTCGTAGCTTACAGTTTCAAAATTCGGTGTTGCTGAATATGCAACTCGTAAGCTACGAATCTCAACTCGTAGCCTACGAAATCAAATTTATGTCCAAATTCCTTCTCAACCATCACCAACTCGTAAGCTACGAGTTGTAACTCGTAAGCTACGATCGAATGCTCACCTCCACTATTCCTCCTTCTCACATCTTTCAGCAAATGACAAATTGGTCCCTGCAGTTTATTTCTTCCATCTTTCTCACAATTATACTATATAATAACTTCCGAGTAAGTACCAAATGGCCCCTCAACGTATGATCTTCTTACTTCTTGCATATATAGACTTCACACAACTTCCACAAAGTACCGAATTAACCCCTGAACTTTATTTTTTCGCTTTTCTTCCACTCGAAAGCTTTTATATCACCCGAACAACTTCAAGACTCCCTCTTGAGCTGCAATATCCCATCCAATGCTTGCAACTTCATCTTTAATCATCATAAATACACTGAATTATGTGCTTTACCTGCAAAACAACTATTTCTCGTAGTTAACTGATTCTAAGCAAGTAAACACATAAAATATACATAAAACTCATTAATTAAACACTCCAAGACTCAGGTTTTACCCTCTCCATCACATTCCCACACTTACCTTTGCTTGTCCCCAAGAAAACCAACTAGAACTAGTCACCATGGCAACAACACTTCTAAACCTCTTAACCAATTCAACCTGTTCAGTCCCAAGTCATACCCACCCCATAGACTGACACAATCGAGATTGACAGTCTGACAAGTAATGATGCAATTTCAAAAACTTAAGACTTGTCTATCTAAAACTAACATGTTTAAAATTAAACACATGCTACACACCCCTCACAATGTACTCTCCTCTCAGGTTAATATCTGGACTAGCGTGTAATGTGCTAGTATATACACACTCCAAAAAGCAAACATGAAATCCTGCAATCATAAGCTTGTATGACAATCACACCTCCACTGTATCATCCAACATGTCACATATCAAAAGGACTTTTTCGGTTTTGGGCTTAGGGTAAAGGTAGGGAATTATTTTGTAGGTTCTTTTTCTTTTCTAATTGGCTCACAAACAATAACCAAACCGTGATAACTTTATTCAAACACAACTTATACTTTTGGGTTGGTTTCTATCCAATAACACATACGATATTCACAATACTTTTTTTTTTCTTTTCTTTTCCATTTTCCTTCACATATTCTTCTATTTTTTTTTTTTCTTTTCTTTTTTTTTCAATTTTTTTTTCTTTTTCATAGCAATATCATCACAGTCGGTTTTTTCACAATAGACAATGGGCGAACAAACGAAAGGTAGGTAGGCTCAACAGGGCTACTAAGGGAAATTGGTGAATAAACACGAAAGAAACACAAACACAAAAGGGTGTAACGGGAAATCCTAATGCCTTTATCACACATGTGCACATGTCAAACCCACAGTCTCAGCATGCATCGAATCACACAAGTTCTAACACAGAATAACACGTAGCCTGCACTCAACAAATGAATTCATCATATAATGTATCCTATCCGTCTACAGGCTCAAGATCTCACCAAGAAAAGGTAAAAAGGTTGACGACATGTAGCATATGCAATTAAAAAACATGTTACCCCTAGATAGACATCTCTTTTCAACTCATTTCCTATAAAACACTTGTCAAACCTACTCTCATGAAACTTAAAGGGACAACCATGACAAGGGACTAATCTAGTCTACTACCGGTAAGAAGCGTATTAGTGATTGAAACTTTAGGTTTTCGTATCCAATTAGCTTGCTTAAGGTGATGAAAAATTTTAAAATTTTCAAAATTTTCATTTTTTTTTTCAATTTTCATCGATTTCAACCATTTTCAATCTCTTCAAGCTTGTCATCCCTTCCCGGGCTTCCACATCCCCACACTTGGGATACATTGTCCCCAATGTATGGTGCTTTTAAAATATAAGCCCGGGAAAACAAACCAACTATCCTAAATGAGCGGCTAACTCATAACAAAACAACCAAAACACATCCCCTAAACAAAACAAAGGTTCACACCACCAAAAACAACAAAACACACCAAAAATACGGTAAGATAGATAAACACATGCACCTGATCATGTGTCTGTAGTGATGCTGCTGTTGCGATCAAGACCGGAAAATACGCATTTAGTATAGGATTTTATGATGTCTCATCGGGGATGTTGCAAAACATCCCCACACTTGAATCATTGCCTCCGCGCAGATAAACGCATAGAAACCTGTCAAAACACAACACACCAAACGAAACCAAAACGAAATACAATACTCTACATCCTCGGGCTGCCTCCCGAGAGCGCTAAGTTTTAGGTCTTCAGCCAGACCGTACCTAATGTACTCAAGGAGGTTCATCTGAACGCTTGCCTCTCCATTTCTCTCCATACATCATCGTCCACTCTTGTGGAAGCTTCGCATCTCCACGCCAGTTGAGTTCAACCTCAGCCTTGTTGCCCCACTCACTCCCACCATCAGGTGGTTCTTCTGCAATTGCCCTTCCTCTCACAGCTGTCTTGTTCACCTGCCTTCCATCATTCGTTAACTCAGACCTGCAAAAATTACCTCCACTCGAACCAATCTCATTAGTAGCACCTGTGGGACTCACATCATTCAGAAGATCATAAGCAATAGATTTTAAAAATACATTGAAATACAGCTTACGATTCTTATAACTTAAAATTACCATCCCATTCCTGCAATCGATTTGTGCATTTGCTGTATATAGAAACGGGCGACCCAAAATTACCTTCGGTTGTACGTAGGTCGGTGCGGGTGCATAATCAACCACCATAAAATCGACCGAGTAGTAGAACTCACCGAGCTGAATTTCCACATCCTTTACAACCCCTCGAGGTTGCTTTAAACTCGCATCCGCAAACATGGCCATTTGATCAATTGCGTGTAACGGACCAAAGTCGTACTGGTCATAAAGGCTACCGGGAAGAACACTCATCCCAGCTCCATAATCCAACAATGCCTTGTGGATTTTGAACTTTCCCACTCGAATTGGGACGACCGGCTCTCCTGAGTCACACCCATCTCCATCCTCATTTTCGCCACTTAAACCTGCAATCATATGGGAAACAGAAGAAGTTAAAAATTTATCATTCAAATTGGTTTTAGGAACGAAACTTACCCCGCTGAGTGGTATATTCTTCCCGTGCTTGGGGTTCGTTTGAGTGTCACTGGGAAGCTTCCCGTTTTGTTGTTTCAACTCCTTCACATCAGTTGCAAGTTGGGCCATTTGTGTGGTTAATGATTGAACGGCTTTATCTCGCATCTCCTCCTTTTGAGCAAGATTTTTCAATTCAAGTCTTTGACTCTGTAAGTCGAGCTGAATTGATTTCAACATCTCCATCATATCGTTACCCCCCGAAGTGTTAGACGACCCAGCTTGTCCTCTTTGATCATTTTGGTAGCCACCTTGAAAGTTGCCCTGAAATCTGTTCTGATTGAAGTTTCTTTGACCACCAGACTGATTGTTGCCTTGAAATCCCGGATTTTGCTGATTATTCGCATTCCCATAGCTAAAATTCGGGTGATTTCTAAGGCCCGGGTGATATGTGTTGGATTGCATGTTGAAATTTCTTCCACCACCCCCACCTTGCACATAGTTCACATCTTCATTTTCACCAATTATGCCTGGGCATTGATCCGCTATATGCCCTAGATCTCCACAATGTCCACACAATGGAAACTGACGATTTACCTCCGGTGGATTCTCTACTGCTCTCACTGTCGAATGTCGTGCACTTCTAGAGGATTGAGCTTTGCGTTTTGACGCCCTTGCGTTTCTCTACAAATATTCCCAATCATCTTCTTCGTAATTCATTCCAAAAGTACCATTGGATATTGAATTTACATCCCTGGCATCTTCATCTGTTAGGCCTTCGTGGAATGTATTAATAAGCTCCCATAAATATATCTCATGATGTGGACAGTTCTTGAGCATCATTTTGAAACGATTGAACGCTTCGTGAAATAACTCACCGGGCTGTTGTCGAAACCCTCGGATATCCTTCCTTGCATTGTTAGTACGCAAATGAGTATAGAACTCATCTAAAAATTGCTGCTGCATTTCGTCCCATGTGAAGATCGAAGCTGACGGTAGCGAATGAAACCATTGCTGTGCTTTGTCTTCAAGTGTGAATTGGAAAAGTACCAATTTCACATCTTCAACTGAGAACCCTTGGCTGCTGATTGTGTTGCAACGTGCATCATATGCAGCAATGTGTAGATATGGTTCTTCATGTGCGTGACCATGAAACTTAGGCAGACTGGATATTGATTGCGTTCGTACTTCAAATGACCGCCCTCCTTGTAATTGCGGGATCACAACCGGCGATGGGTTGTTAACTATAGCAGGCCTGAAGTGGCTCTCTATGCCTCGAACTGGACCTTGATTATTTCGTCGTGGAATTCCTTCCGGTAAAATCACTGGTCGGTGTAAGTTTCGTGGCAGCGGTCTTGCCTGACCCTGCATCTGAGGTGCCGGCGGCGGTAATGGAATGTCCACTACCGGCCTTCTCGGAGCAGGCTGCTGATTGAGTGGGTCAGGTTGATGATATTGTTGTGGCATCTGTTGTATAGGCGTTGGTTGCACATATTGTTGATACCCTACGTTCCCTTGATTGACTCTCTCGGCCGCACCCAATCCGACTGTTTGCCTCTCATAGCTACCCGTGTTAACCACTTGTCTCTCGTTTTGACCCATGTAGTTATCATATTCCTCATAGCCATCATCAAAATCTCCTGAGTTATTTCCTTGATCATAAATGGTCGATCTATAAAGATTTGGCATTGGCTGACTTTGCTGTGAAATAACTGGTCGGGCGGCTGACGGAATTGATGTTGCATTAGGTGCTTGAGTTTGACTCGGTAATGGAGTGTCATCGGGAATGATTCTAACGTAAGGAGACGACTGCTGTAAATTAACAGTCTGGGTCGTAGTTGGGTGTTGAAAAGATGTTGCTTGGGTAGAAGTTGGTTGAATGTTATCAAGGTTTGGGAAAAAGGTTGAGAATGATGGTACTGGAGATGTAGAAGTAGGTTGTGTAGACTGTGGTGGTGGTGGTATGGTAGTGTTTGGTGAAGGTTGGGTAGGTGTTGGTGAGAATTGTTGTTGTGGAAGTGGGTTTTGCGGTTGTTTCTCCGGAGTTGCTGAGTTCTCCATTGTCTTGAGTGTTGATGTTGGTGATTGAAGAATCTTGTTCTCACGATGTAGTACTCTCTTTGTATGCTTCACTGTCCTCTCGATCTCCGGGTCGAACACTAATGGTGATGATTTCCCGGAATTCCGAGTATGATGCATACACTTCCTAGATCACCTGCACAAACAAAAACAAGAAAACCTCGCGTAAATCCGAACAAAACAGAACAATAAAAAAGACACTATTTTTGAATTTTTTGTATATTTAACTAACTAGAACTTAACACTAAGCACTTTGCGCACGCCTCCCCGGCAACGGCGCCATTTTGATGTCTGTCGTAATGGACATGCAAAAACCTATTTAAACTATTAGTATAGAATAAGCAGGGTATCGAACCAAGGGAGGACTGTGGAAAGTGTCGTAATGAAAAGTGTTAATTAACTATTACTGAATTAGGAAAAACAGTTTGATTGATTGCGAGAAATAGCTAAATTAACGAATTAAGCTTAAGATTTAAATCAATAGGTGAGAAAATGGTTCCTCCAGATTTCAGGTTTTGCAGTTAAGTTCAACTATGTGTTTAATTGTAACCTACATAGACATAGGTATTTAATTCAGTTCATTAATTGTGATAACCAACGACTAAGTACTCCGGTCAATACATAACGGGAGGTTATCGAATGATTATCAATTACCATCTACAAACCCTAACCCCATGTCAAATATATCCCAATTACTAGAACTCTCGGGAACTGAATGCTTAAAGATTAAGGTTTAAATAAATGTAATTGTTTACAATCAATAAATCAAATCAATGGTGAAAAGCATCGAATGCTTAGATCACCACGGTAAAACAATTGTATCAACACATAGTATTACCTAACTTACAAAAACCCTCCATCCGGAGGAAACCAAAAGAGTTTAGCCGCTCATCTCACACGAAGAATCTTCAAAAGCTTGGATCGATGAAGAAACCATAGTTGATTCGATGATCGGATGGAGAACTATGATGAATTGGAGTGAAAAAGTCTTCAACTTGGAGCCTTGGAGAGCCTTTGATCGAAGTTAGAATGATTGATAATGATCTCCAACTTTCCAAACCCTAATATATACCTTAGAGGGCTTTTTTCACGTTTTTGGACTTTCCCGGGTCGTAGGCTACGAGTCTGAACTCGTAGCTTACAGTTTCAAAATTCGGTGTTGCTGAATATGCAACTTGTAAGCTACGAATCTCAACTCGTAGCCTACGAAATCAAATTTCTGTCCAAATTCCTTCTCAACCATCACCAACTCGTAAGCTACGAGTTGTAACTCGTAAGCTACGATCGAATGCTCACCTCCACTATTCCTCCTTCTCACATCTTTCAGCAAATGACAAATTGGTCCCTGCAGTTTATTTCTTCCATCTTTCTCACAATTATACTATATAATAACTTCCGAGTAAGTACCAAATGGCCCCTCAACGTATGATCTTCTTACTTCTTGCATATATAGACTTCACACAACTTCCACAAAGTACCGAATTAACCCCTGAACTTTATTTTTTCGCTTTTCTTCCACTCGAAAGCTTTTATATCACCCGAACAACTTCAAGACTCCCTCTTGAGCTGCAATATCCCATCCAATGCTTGCAACTTCATCTTTAATCATCATAAATACACTGAATTATGTGCTTTACCTGCAAAACAACTATTTCTCGTAGTTAACTGATTCTAAGCAAGTAAACACATAAAATATACATAAAACTCATTAATTAAACACTCCAAGACTCAGGTTTTACCCTCTCCATCATGAACGTTCGGTAAGGTGTTCGTGAACATTCGTTGATTTGCGTTCGTTTATGTTCGTATGTTTGTGTTTTAATTGAAGATCTTTGTACTTTCTTATATTTTATTTGTACTTTTTATATTATTAAACTTTTATATATTTTATTACCCTAACAATTAAACTAGGAAACCCACTTTCACCTTGTTTATGCATCATTTCCCTTTCATTTCTCATTATTTACATCAGCGATCTACGATCAACCTCCGTTCCACAATAAGGGATTCAAGTTCGAGTGCTACTCTCTGGGCCATCTTTCTTTATCATTCGTCACGTTCGCCATATTTATTTGTGTTCGTTTGTGTTCGTGAACCGTTCGCGAACACGCTCATTTTCTTAATGAACGAACACGAACATAAAATCTCGTTCGGTAAGTGTTCATGAACACATTTATTTCCTTAACGAACGAACACGAACAAGGCCTTGTTCGTGTTCGTTCGGTTCGTTTACAGCCCTATCCATAATAATGAAGATGATGACCTCACTGAATTTGCATTAACAGAGTGACTTTCTTTGAAAATACGACAAACTTTCCTTAAATCTCAAAAGACATTAGCCTGCATTGAATCCATACAGTTTCGCGTCAACCTACACCACGATGGTTAGCGAAACTCGCCAAAGATCACCGACGAAATCAGATCCGATACATCGGACAATGTTAGGTGAAAGAAACCGATGTTTTCTCTCCGTTCATAAACTTATCAATGGGTATTTGAATGCTAGAAAATCAATTACGAAAATTTCAGATCTGTAAAGAATTGATGTAAATATCTCTAATCAATCTCGACTGATTGTATTCTTCAGGTAACATTGATGCCAATCAATTATTTATGTGTAGAAGTAAAAATAAGAATTTTTATAGGGGTGAAATTTGATAACTTTAAAAAATTATTTTTAGAAAGGAGGTATAAAAAGTAAAAATAGGGGTGCATTTAGCCAACCCCAACTAATAAATCTATACTCTATAATAAAAGAAACCACTTTTAGGACACTTGTCATCATATTAGACCATCTCCTTATAGATAATTATTATTTTAGTTTAATCTCTTATAGGTAATTATTATTTTAGTTTAATATTATTTAGTTTAATATCTTATATTATAGATAACTCTTCTACTAAATATTATTAAAAAACTATCTTTAAATGATATTCGTTTATTTCATTGGACCCACATAAATCTCCACTATTATTCACTTTGCCGCGAAAGTTAAAAAAAAATCAATATTTTATGAACTAAGAAAATGGCAAAAAAAAGAAAATGGATTTTAATATCTTATGGATTTTGGCTATAAAAAAAAAGTCACACGTTTGGATGAAAATGGCAAAAAATCCCAAAAGTGAAGGACTATATTGTACAAAAATGTTGTTTTGGATGAAAATGGCAAACATGCTCAAACCTCAGGGACGATTTTTGCAATTTACTTATAGTTAATTCAAATAAATGATTTTATAAATGAGAATGAGATTAAACTAAATAATAATTATCCATGAGATATTAAACTAAGAATATTTAGTAGGAGAATTATCTACAATATAAGATATTAAACTAAATAATATTTAGTAGGAGGGTTATCTATAATTAATTAGAAGATATTAAACTAAAATTATAATTATCTATAAGAGATGGTCTAATATGATGACAAGTGTCCGTAAAGTGGTTTCTTTTATTATATAGTATAGATATAGATTATATTTATTCAACCCGTACAATAAATGAGGTTTTTAAAAATATATTGTTTTATTATTTAGTATATAAAATTTATTTATTCAACCCCGTGTAATACACGGGGTTATAACCTAGTATTGATATATATCAACTAGAATCATGACAACCTTTTGCAGCGGTTATTATTCAGACAGAGGTCAGATAGAGGGTGAATTGGGTGGGTGTTTCATGTGCTAACAAGGGAGTGTAGCCAAGAACTAGGGGATGTTTGTGTTGTGTGGGTTTTCATCGGAATTAGTCGCCGGAAAAGGAGCAAGTAATCAGAATGGGCGGCTAGAAACTTATTGGACCAGAAAAAGAAAAGGCTGGTAATGGTTAGGTTTTCTCTTTTGTTTAAGAACATGGGTAAATTCACATAGGTTAAAACAACAAAATAACAAGTAATCCTATCAACTTTTTGGACCATAGATGAAAGGGATATATGCGGTTGGAGACGACACTAAATCTGTAAATTCTAAAAGTTAGGGCTGAAATCCATAATTTGAGCCAAACCACATAGACTATGTGTCATTTACTCCAAAATAATATGGTTATCAAAGTTAATAACTTAAAAAAAAGAGTCTAAAAACACTAGTATGCTAATAAACCTGTCAGGAGTCGAAATAAACCCGTCAGGAGTCGAAACATCCCTAAATACTTTTAAATCCAACACCACGAGATAGAATGTTCCTACATAACTTTTTAACCCAACTCACAAACTTTAAACAACACCAACTAAAGAAAAGTAAACACCAGGAAAATATGGCAAAGGCCCAAAGGTATAGAGAAAGTTGTTTGGTTGCAACGGGTATGATTCCCTTTTGCGAATCATCTTTTCGGAAGCTGATGACCATAAAATCCTCAGAGAAAAAAACCATTCCAAGCTGTCTTAGTTCATCAGCAAATGTAATAATAATTAACAAAGCTGGAGGGACACCTAGTGAATATGTTTAAAAGTCTCTTCCTTTGTATGACATTTCCTGTAACCACCAACATTGGATAACATGAGCCACACTCATTTACGGGTTGATTTGGATTGCGTGTATATAGTAATGATAAGGTTAATGTATACGGGCATATTCAACTTTTTTTCATTAAGATCTAAAACCATCTTATAGACTACCCGACTATGATTTCGTTCATATGCCCAAACTATTCAACGGGCAAAAATTTTCATATAAGCAAAACTGGATACATAGTTGCATTGGCTATAAAGTAGTTTCAATAGTTGGGTGGCCTTGATGAAAAAAGTTGAATAGTCGGTGGCCTCATAATACATTATCCCTATCAATATAAAGAGTCAATTGAGTAGAGTTCAAAAATCTTCACTAAAGGTGGAAAAAAATAGTTTAGAAGTTGGACAGCATTCTTAAAACATTTATAACCTCTTTGGTTGTGTTATTGAACAAATCTCTAATATTTAAGTGTATATAACTAGCTTCACAATCATATTTAATATATTGAGTAATTATAAGCTAAAAATGGACTCAAATATATCCATCTATATAATTACCTATTTTGACCCCAACCTACCCACCTATCTCATTTCTGCATACTAAGCATGAAAAACTTGGTACAAACAGAACAGGAAAAAAAAAAAAGCATCTTCATCTTCTTTAAAGATCAATTTTTCTAGATTGCTGACACGTTGACTCTTTTTTTATTTTTTTAACGACGCTTGACAGGTTGACTCTACTAGAACTTTCTTTGAATTCAAAAAAAGATTCGACTTTCTTACCGGAGGATAAGTAGGCATGTACACCATCTGCCGGGACTGACCAAGAAGCATCTGCTGACCATACTGATTCAAACATAGCCCCATATTTAATTTTCAAAAAAGAAAACTCAACAAGGTATAATAAATGGGATTCCTTGAATCATAGCATACCGGTGGCACGTTTGGCTGAAAATATGGCTGCTGTGGTTGATATGATGTCGTCTGGGGACCGTACATAGCAGGCTGGTGTGGGGCATATGAGGTGCCCATCTGACATTTACATAAACATCAACATAGTGAATAGGGGAACCTTCTAATTGAACAGTCATTTTTTAATCATATGCAGAGTGCAATTCCAACTCATTTACGTGAAAATGGGTCACTATGGGTAATGCTTTTACTGTTAACAAGTCAAATTCAACCCATTTACTGTTAACTATTTGCCACCTAAAAAGAACAAAAATTCAAGTTACAGATTCCAACAGCCATAGTAATGTAGAAACTTACTCCAATGCCAACAGGCATATGAGAGACTGGAGCTACATTTGGGTAGTAAAATGAACCATCAGACACAGGAGATGGAGGCCTTAAAGGAGTCTGCAATGGAACAAAACTCTTGGCATTTGGGTTCAGTCTAAATTCCTGAAAAAAAAAATGATTAAGAAAGTGGATGAAGATAGTTTTAAGCATCATCTAACAATCCCTTACAACAACCACATACCACATCATATTGTCATTTTTAAATTTACCATTCATAAGTAAACTGGTGAAGCTTATGAATTATAGGGTAGTAATATAGCTAGAACACCGCTATGATAATAAAACACTTAACTCTAACCTTGGCATTTGGGTTCAGGGTTGATTTTTCTGAATTCAGAGAGCCCATTGATGAGCTAGGGGATAATCCAGAACTGCTTGCAGGCTGTGTATTAGACTCATGTACCTTGACAGTTTTTTCACCCTTTGATACTTCACTACAACTTATGGTTTCTTCACCCTGACATAAGGAATTAGATGGTGCATATGCAGTTGCATCTGCGGAGAGTCCCTTTTCAGAGCTTTCTTTCGTAATTTCTGAACAAGATTGAAATGAAAGAGTGATTCAGATAAAAACGACTTTGACAAAAAATGTACACACTTAATACAGATGATACGTGAGAGACTAGTGATAGTTCAAAAATACACAGAGCAGAATGCAAACATACAACAAAGTTCATGTCTATTGTTATTTTTGCCTTCCTGATTTATAAAGAAATGAATAAGGACACTAACCCTCAGATTTTGCAGCCTCATTTTGCTCAAACAACTGCATTTTTCATACAAAAAAAAAATCGATGGTTAGCTTCTATAACAATAGCTATTATTAAAAAGGGATCACCAAAAAAACGATTTAACTACCATGTGCTTCCTAGTACCATCCTTGGCATCATGAACTCTGGGATAATCGATAAGAAGAACAAAAAAAATACTATAAGCAGAAATAGTATAAAGGTAGTCTCCGGTTGAATAAAACAGATAAGAATGGTATAAAATAAATTACACAATTCAACGTATTAACTGGAACCTGTTCTCACTATCAGCCAATGAGTTGTTCATGGCAGAATCAGAAACATTTCCAAATGTTTCAATATTTTCTGAATCCCAAATGTCCTCATTTTCATCATACCCACTATCATCAACACCACGAAAAACAGATGAATATTTCGTTTCCTCGTCGAGATCAAAGCCACTCTGGAAGTGAATGCCCCTCTCCTGATATAGACAAAGTACAGCTGTAAGAATTTAAGGTAACAATTTATATGTGTATAGACACACCAGCACATACGTGTGTGGACGAAAATCAAGAAGCAAAACCTTTTACCTCAGCTAAATGAAGATCTTGGGTATCCTCACCCTCAATTTCTCTAGCTATTCTTAGTGCCTCCTTTTCTCTCTCTTTCATCAAAGGACCTCTATCAAGTTTTGTTGTATAAAGTTCCTCATTAAATGTACTTGTTACTCCAAATAATGCTGCATTTGTTTCAAATTGATCCCAGCCCCTATGTAATTGACAATTACGTCATTATAAAAAGTTAAACACTTAAAAAAGAGAAGAACAAAAATAATCCTATACACTCAGAGAGATTATGATGCCCCCAAATAGAATGAATACGAGGGTAAGAGCTTAGAACCTATTCCAATGACGGTCAAATGTATTGTCAAGCTCGGGACATTCTAGATTATCATCATCCGGGACCCACGGTTCTAACTCTCTTTCCAACTCAACATGTCGAGAACGAGAAATTGAAGAATCTGTCATAATGTCTTGCTGTTTTTCATGATGGAATTCATTAGCCAACCCGTCTCTTGTTACCGGTACACTCTGCTCTTATGAATCACGCAATGAAATCATATTAGTTCATATATGCAAAATGACAACTGTATTAATTTGAAGTTAAAAAACAGAAACAAACAAACCTTTGCTACAATTTGCACAAGGTCTTTCGATGATATGATTAATGTTTTAGAAGGGGGTTTGTTCACAGAATCTGATATGCTTTTCTGTTCTTGAAAAGAACCAGCCTTTGTCATGCAAGCCATCTTCAAGATTATTCCTGAAAAGGGTAATCAAACTGATAAGATACAAATCTAATTGCAATAAATATTTTCTGCATTTAAAAAGATACCAAAATCATGTTCTGCATTTGTGGCATGAAATATTCCGGAGTACACTGATCCATCTGTGACCTGGACTTCCACCTGATGTCCAATTAGACACGTTGTTAAATAAACAAGTCGTTCTCGTGAAGGGCTATCAACTTCCCCTTTGTCTCCTGCTGGTAAACCTGTTGTCAACTGGTCGAAGTTTGACTGTCCAGGCTGATATTTACTATCCACTCTTCGGCGATTGAATCCATTCGCAGAGGACCTTAGCGGTGCCGCTTGTTGCGGATTCATTCTTAACCCCAGATTTAGTATACACGCTGAATTGAATACTGTAAATGTAAATCATTTAAGTAAGTAACAAAACCCTAACGCATGAAAATCCGGAATGTGTTTAAAAATACAAACCCTAGGGCATCTAGGCCATTAGAATCAAGTTGCATGTAAAGCTAAAAACACAATTAGGCATACACAATGAAGACCAAAACCCTAACGCATGAAAATCCATTCCTACGTGTGTAACAAATTCCAACAATCAATGTATTGGAGTATATGATTATGTGTACATAACTTACCGGAAAGATCGGCGAAAAGGAGGATGATCGGAAGAACAACAGCAGGAGCAGGCGAAGATGGTGGTGCGTATATAAACAAGATTCGGTTGAAAAAATAAACAAACAATCGAATCTGAGAGCCCAATATAGCAATAGTAATGACGTTTTAATTTTGGGTTTCTTGCAACAAGGGGATGGGTTAGGTTTTGTTAGTATCCATATGATGCTAATCGGGTACCGGCCCGACGTCAAATGGACACGCACGCATATACGGAAACCAAAAACTGTGTAAATGATTACCACCGCACGGGTTGGTTAGATTTGCAAATGCTAAAACAATACATACGTAAAAGTAGCACTTTTAATGAATTAAATGTCTGGTTCGTCTCTGTTGTTTGCAAAAATTGTAGATTTGGTCCCAAGGGTTCACTAATTACACACTTGGTCCCATTTGTTGCAATTTTTAAACGCGTGTGGTCCTTAACACTAACCTTTGTTAAATTTTTCAGTTAAGTCTTTGTGAAACGACTAAATTGTCCCTGAACAATTAAAACAAAACAAAAAAGACTAAATTGTCTCTCTCTCTAATCCACCACCACCTCCACCCTCTTCCGTGCTCCACCACCCTTTAAGACCTTGGGGTATGGTGGGGCTTGGGTTGGGGCATGAGTTGACACGTGGAGTTCGAGCCCCCCCCCCCCCCACCGGTGAGTGACGTGTTCGTGGGGTATGGTGGGGCTTGGGTTGGGGCGTGGCTTGGCAGTTTATTAAAAAAAAAGCGAATAGGAGCCCGCCACATAGGATCACTAGCCCGCCCCACGCCCGGCCTTCAAACTCCCGCCCCTTGGGCCACGCCCCAACCCAAGCCCCCGGGGTGGTGGCTTGGGCGTTTTCAGCCAACCCACGCCCCAACCCAAGCCCCATACCCCATAGTCTAAGCCACCTACCACCATCATCATCTCCACAAAAAACAACTATAATAATAAATCAAATTCAACTTATATTAATCAAAACCCACAACATGATAATCACAAAATATCAAAGAAACACAATCCCCAAGTCACAGACTACATAATAACTAATGTTTTCTCACAGTAACAGTCAAGAATACAAGAACTCATTAAATCCATTGATCCTAAGCAGAAAACTTTACTTAAAGATGAAATGAACAAAATCTGCAAATGGGTTTCACCAATTTTGTATAAAGATTCAAACTTGCAGAACTTTTGAGTGAAATTGTAACAATCAAGAATCGACGCTAATGTTGTGTTGATAGTTATCGGCGGTGCAGAGGTATTAACAGCAATCACGATGGTTTCCGATCAAGAGTGTCAACACAAGGTGGTTTTTTCGGCCGAAGGTGATTTCCGCCAATGTTGGATGGCAGTACAGGGTGGTTGACGGTGTGCGATATATGATACAGGTGATTTCCGAAGGTGATTTCCGCCGGCTAGTTTGAAGATGATCGGAATTCGTTTTTGGTTAGTCAGAGATGATGTTATTCTGATCAGATTTTTCAGTTAACATCCAACTTTTTTATCTTATTCCTCCCTTTTAATGAGGGGCAAATTGGTCAGATTATTTTAATTTGTTATAATAAAACATTAAAAGACCATTTTGCCCTTCATTAAAAGAAAGGAAAAAACAAAAAAAAAAGCCCTTCATTAAAAGAAAGGAAAAAACAAAAAAAAGTTTGATGTTAACTTAAAAAAATATAACCAGATTTTGAATGAAAATGGTAACAAAATTGAAACCACAGGGACGTAGATTAAAAAGATTTGAGTTTTGGACTAAAGTGGCAAGAGTGACCAAACCTCAAAGACCATTTTGATAGTTTACTCTTAAAAAATGGTATCGCGCATTTCGACAGCGTTGAACCGTAAAGTAACTCGAATTTATATCGTCTAGTGAAAACGTATTATATATGACAAAACGTAAACCAACTGAAAACATACATAAAAATAAGCACAAAAAAAATCGCATTGCCAAAACGTAAACTAACCGGAAACATACATAAAATAAGCACGAAAATGTTTTATATACGACCCACGAACATAAAAATAAGCACGTAAAACTTGACGGGATCAAAACGACATTTCACAAAGTTTTTATAAAACCAAGAGTGTAAGAGATAATATAAACATCACGGTTACATGACATGGCAATCGCTACAGTGATTTGGGTTTTGTGAAATGCTATATTTATAATTGTAGCATGTGTGCACAAATAACATAATTAAAACAAAAAAAAATAACGAACCAAACATTGTCATGTGAGAGGGAGCATCATTCCTTCCAACCTTCATAATTAAGAGTGTCTATATAAATAACATAAATATTACATAACCTTGAATTTGTAAAAAATTAAACCCATAAACATCATACAGATAAACTATTTTTTTAACTGCACTAGACTACTATGTCATGGATAGTCAATAGTATATATGTTTTAAATAATTAAATCATTACTGAAGGTTATCAAAACTATAACTTGTAATGGATGTAATATATTATCTAATATCAGATAATGTATTACATTCATTACAAGTTATAGTATGTTCTATTGAAAACGAACGAGTACTAAGTGTTACATGCTTCCTTTCCCTTCTTTGTGTTCTCCTTGATTTCTTTCTTTTCTTTGAACTTCCAATAACATAGAGTAAGATGTGAGTGTCTTATAACTATTACATTATAATACTAATACGTGATATATAGTATGGACTCCTATGACATTTAATGTTACGAGTCTTTCTTAAAAAAATATATGGGTATATGTTAAGAGCGAGGTATGTTAATAGACACGGTATGAGGGGCGAATGTAGTTTGAGAATAGGGTAGCCGCCGCTACCTCTTGACGCTTCGGCAGTAGTGTAAATTTTGAAAAAAATTGACTTTTTTTTTCTATTTTACCACCCTATATGTTTTTTTTAGTGTTGTCCCATGACATTTTTTCATTGTGTGTTAAAACGTGCGTTATTTTATTATATATGTGGTGTAAAACATTTTATTTTCATTATTTACTAGATTTTTACTCGCGCCGCGCGTTGCGGCGGCAACAATGCATTTGCGACTTCGTTACACGTGTTAGGATGATGACATTAACGTATGATACTCACACGTGACATGATTTGTTTTTTACTTTGTCACACACGTTGCGTTCGTGACATTAACTTGGTTAGGTATACATAAAAAAGAGTATAATGTCTCACACGTTGCGATATAAAGTCGTAAAAGTAATTTAAACAAAACAATTGATGTCATGGAAGATAAGCTCTGAAGTTATTAAGTAAAAAAAAATATTTAGAATTTCTAAAGTTTAGACTCATAAAAATGGCATGGCCGGAAACACCTACCGCCTTTTATAATAAGATATTTAGTTGATATTGAGATTTCTATTTAGATCATATTGATCAATACATAATATATTTTATTTATTTATTTATTTATTATTTAATGTATAATTTTATTTTATTAATAACTTATAATATAAAGTTAGTATATCATAAATTTGAGCATTAATAACTTATGATACATTAATAACTTGTAAATGTATAATATAATTTTAAGAGCATGTTCGTTTATATTTTACATGTTCTAATAGTTATTATTATATACTTATTGTGATGATACATTAAAGTTATTATTATTTCTTTTTTTTCTTTTTTTCAATCACAAAAACATACAGTGAGTGTTTTACTTTTGTCAGTAAAAGATTTCAATAAAATTTATAACCTCTGTTCATGTCCGGAATTTTATCTTTTCTTCAAGTTCTGGACACCCAAATTAATTTCATTCCCAAAGACATAAAGTCATAAACCCAATACCAACCCATAAAAAGCAAAATACGGAGCCGGACCTCCACGGTGTTTCACGACAAGGCGGACGACGACGATGACGAAGCCATCGTTTGTAGGAGACGGAGGTGCCGGCTCTGGTGGGTTTCGTGTTTACAACTGTGACCTCCGTGTACCATATTAGCTAAACGGTAGATGATAATTGCATCTGGGTTTACATCGGTTACTACGTAGGCTATTTTCGGCGTTTTAAGGTCACTGCATTCCCGATCTAGCGTTGCATGTGTTTTCTCGACCCGGTCTGTGTCGGCTAGGGTTTCACAGTAGGTTTCCAACATCTTTTCCGATATTCTAGCTACAATTTTTTTTCTTTTCTGCCCTTTAACGACATTCCCGTCGTATTAGGGATTATGTTAGCCACAATGAAGTTGGTTTCACGGTGTGGTGGACTCTGATGCCATTCGGCGCGTGAAGAGTGAAGGTGGTTGTGTGGACCTGGAAAATTGTTCGGCGTGAAGACTCAAGACTGTTTGTGTGTACCTGTACTATGTAGACTGAAACAAAGGTTAATTTAGTAATTTTAGACAAACGAAAATTGTTCGGCGTGAAGACTCAAGACTGTTGCCACCGACCTTGAGTATATAAATTTGTTTATGTGAATAGTCGAATTCATTGTGTGTTAAAATGTCAAACATGTCATGTTATTTTTGTGTGGGTTCATGCAAACTGGTGATGGTTAAGCTATGGGTGATACACATATTGAAGACCACATGTAGCTTTTACTTATATCTAAAAGTGTGGCTAGAACGAAACACACATGTACCATATGCGTAATTAACTATTTTTATCTTTTATCTTGGCATCTCATTTCTTACAAGCCAAAACATCTTTCACGTGTTAAGACCGAAGTGGTTAGATTTACATATGATGATTCCATTCATCAAACATATGTCACTATACCAACATACATGATTACACGTATGAAAATTAAACATTAACAAATACATTGAGCAACCGGCCTTAACAAGATCTGTATCAAACACTATTATACTATACATATCATAATTAACTATCTAACTTTGATTTTTTATTCAACATTTTCGTTTATATTAATTAAAAAGTTGAACTCAAATATAACTATATAATATGCGAGTTATTTAAGGCATAGATAAAAAAAATGTTATATTTAACATAAAACTCAAGACTCAAAACAAAATTGTCATAAAATGGCAATATAACTATATACATGAGTTAAGTATCGTTCAACTTTTAGAGTAATCTGCAATTTGCACCACTGTGCCATGTTGTCAGGATCAACATGCGACCCTAATTCAAGATAACGAACACTTGAGTCCTTGTGATATGCATTTCGCTACACTTTTCGTCCCTCCGTTAGTCTTCCATTCGAATGGTTGTTAGAATCTTAGTAAAATGACATTTTTAACCTTGGTTTGTTTATTATTATTATTATTATTTAAAGAAAAAAGAAGAAAGAAAGAGAGAGAGAGATGCATACGTGAAGAAGAGAGAGGGTAAGGGGTCGATCACCATTCCCTGGCAACCTCCCATAACATGTTCCGACACATGGATTAGTTCTACCTACTAAACAAATGTTGTTGAGTACAATGGTGGCAATGGTTTGGGGGTATCGTCAGTGGTGAAGTTGTTTGCGGAAGTTCAATGAAATCAACCTAAGGTTCCGCACTAAGAATGCCATATCCGGCAACCCTTCAAATGATTGAGACAAAATTGGTATCTCTCTCTCGCTACCAACGATAACTCGTTTTGTTGATGATTCGTTTTTTTTATTGATGAATTTGTTGGTTAAAATTGGGTGTTAATGTTTAGTTTGGTTTAGTTTATTGCGCGTAAGCTGTTTGATGAATTGCCTCCCAAGGGTTGCGAGGAGTGGCAGCAGGTGGTAATGGTGTTGAGGGGGTGGTGGCAGGTGGTGATGGTGTTAAGGAGGGTGGTGGCATGTGGTGCTGGTAGAAGGGTGGGTGGTGGCAGGTGGTGAGAAGGATGGTGGCAGGTGGTGAGGAGGATGGTGGCAGACAGTGATGGTGTTTAGGAAGGTGGTGATGGTGGAGGGGTGGTAGGTGGTGAGGAGGGTGGTGGCAGGTGGTAATGGTGGAGAGGTGGGTGGTGGCAGGTGGTGATGGTGGAGGGTTATGAGATTACGAAAATACCCCTATTTAAAATGGCTCAAATAACATTTGCCAAAAAAGGATGCAATGTGTAGGGAAATGTAAACCACAAGGACTCAAGTATCCATTATTTTAAATCAAGGTCGCAAGTTAATTGTGATAACATACCAGGGAGACGCAAGTTACACTTTACTCTTTATTTCATATACAACTCTTTTTTTTGAACGGTCAACGAATCCTCCAAATGGGCTACTGACGAAATTCACCATATCTGGACACACTCGCCTCCGAACCGGGGAAAACCCACACCTAGGGCCAAAGCCCGTGAACACTCGCTCAAAGGCACGACAGTGAGGTGAGGTAAAACCCGCTCAGTAGGTGCCGCAAAAAGTAATGAGGAGGACATGAATCGAACCTGAGTCCCTTAGAACATTAAGGTGGTGTTTGCTTTTTGCTAGAAGCACTTCAGAACCTCTTACGTCTGCGCCGCGCAGACCACGCGCAGACATAAGGGTCTGCAGCTTGTTTGTTTTCTCGCAGACCTTTCATTAAAAAAGGTCTGCGAGACCTCTGCTTCAAACAGCACCTGAACCTTGTCTTCTAACCTCTGCGATACCTCTTCTTCCTATTCTCACATTCTCCTCTTCTCCCTCCAGACACCACCTCCTCTGCCACCACCACCACCTCCACTCCACTCCGCCACCACCTCCCACCCCTGCTCCCCAAATCGTCACCGTCACAAATCCGCCAGACACCTCCATCCGCTACCACCTGCACCACCACAACCTCCACCTCCTCCGACACCCATCACCTCCACCTCTGAAATCATAACCACAACCACCGCCGTCATCATCTGTTATCATCATCATCGATCATCATCATCCTCGTACTCTCTCTCTCTCTGGATCTCTCTCCTCCCTCGATCTCTTCAAAAACCCCCAAATCGAAATTAGGGTTTCGGTTGGGTGGTGGCTGAAGTGGTGGTGCTTGGTTGTGGTGAAATTAGGGTTTCGGTTGGGTGGTGGATGAAGTGGTGGTGGAGGTGGACGGTGGTTGTGGTGGTAGAGGGAGGGATAGAGAGATCAGACAGATGTGTGTGTTATGTGTGTGTTGAAGAGGTTTTTATATAAAAAAAACAAACACTCTTCTCCTTGCAGACTGCAGACATTTGGTCCACATTAGGGGTGCAAACGAGCCGAGCCGAGCCCGAGCTTGACCAGGCTCGACTCGAGCTCGATTAACTTTATGTGAGCTCGGGCTCGAGCTCGAGCTCGATTCGAGCTTTGTTTTCAAGGCTCGAGCTCGGCTCGTTTGTATTTTCTCAAGCTCGAGCTCGGCTCGGGCTCGGCTCGTTTATTATCTATTAATTTGTATATTAAATAAAAATAATATAAATAATAGACTTTTTAGGCTCGTGAGCTCGATAAGTGAAGCTCGGGCTCGGGCTCGGGCTCGTTTACTAAATAAGCTTATTTTTAGGTTCGAGGTCGGCTTGTAAACAAGTTTAAATAAGCTCGGCTCGACTCGGCTCGTTTACACTAAAGCTCGATAAGGCTCGACGAGCCTAACGAGCTTCACATGCAAGGCTCGAGCTCGGGCTCGATAAACAAACGAGCTTTGTTTTGAGGCTCAAGCTCGGCTCGGGCTCGATAAAGCTCGGCTCGTTTCGAGCTTTTTCTCGAGCCGATCTCGAGTAGCTCGCGAGCCGGCTCGGCTCATTTGCACCCCTAGTCCACATCTTCTCCTGCAGATGCCTGCAGATGTGGTCCGCAGACTGCAGACCTTTTCCCGCAGAAAAAACAAACAGCACCTAAATCTCTCCATTACCACTCCACCACAAGCTCATTTTTCATATGCAACTCAAGAATCAAAATAAATTTGTCATGAAATTGGTTGGTTTCCATGAAAATTAAAGAAAAAAAAACCCTAGGAAAGAGATTGTGAGGAAGGAAGGCGCTAATTTGGGGAAAATTTCATCCGAAACCTAAACCCCAAAATTGGAAAATTAAAATAGAACAAATTGCCCCCCCTTTTCATCTCATCTTTCCAAAACCCTCGCTCGTCAAACTCTGCCGTTCTCTGTTTTCCTTGTAACCCTTTTCAGACGTTCCTTCCAATCATTGATTGATATGTGTCTGTGTTGATACATACATACATCCCTTCGCACAACACATCTGCTTCTCCTTCTTCTTCTTCTTCTGTTTTACAAAATGGTCTCTGGTTCGCGCATCGAAGGGACCCACAATTTATCAGCCGGTGTTCGTAAAACCATTCAATCCATCAAAGAAATCGTTGGTAATCATTCCGATGCTGATATTTACGTTGCCCTTAAAGAAACCAACATGGACCCTAATGAGACCACTCAGAAATTGTTAAATCAAGGTTTCTTATCAATAATTTCCCTTTTCTTTTCTTCTTTTCATGTTTTCTTGAAAGAAAGTTGTTATCTTTGTTTAATTGTTTGAATAATATTTCAAGATTTGTTGTTGTATTGTGTTTAGGGTTTGTACTTTGATGATGTGACTTGAAACATTTAGGGGGATTGGAATGTCGTTTGATTAACTAGTTTTATGATATGAAACAGACTTCTTTTTAGGGTTTGATTAAGTTTATAAGTTAGTAATAATCTGTTTAAGTTTATATGCTTTTCACCAAAGATTGTTCAACTGGGGCTTATTACTGTCATGGGCGTAGGATAGTAGGGGCGGGAGGGGGCGCCCCCCCCCCCCCCCCCCCCCGAACTTTTCTCTCAGTAGTGGAGAGTACGTAGTTTTTGTATAGAAATATTTGGGTATATACGTTTTTGACCCCCTGGTTTTATAGAAATATTTTGGTATATACGTTTTCGACCCCCTGTCGGAAATCTCAAGCTTCGCTACACCCGGTAGTATGTTAAAGTTTTGCGAGGCATGTAAATTCCTTAAAGTTTTGTGTGATTGGAGTATCTAACTGTAATATGCTATCTGAAATAGATGTTTATGGTTAAATGCAGTTTAGAGTTCTCTAATGCATGAGTATAGTTTCTGTAATATGTTATAGTCGGATGATGTTTTCATTTTCAATTGCTTTTAATGCTAACTTGACTTTTTATTTCTGCAACCACTTATATTTTGTTTTACATTCTGTTCTTTTCAGATCCGTTTCATGAAGTTAAGAGGAAAAGAGACAAAAAGAAGGAGGTATCTTTTGTTTTCATGCTTAATGTCTTTCACATAGATAGTCATACTTCTTTTTTTGTATATCTTTGAAATTAAGACCTTGATTAATGGCTTAAACCGCTATTCATAGGCCCTTTCTTACAGTGTTGTTAATAGCGAGCATAGAGTTTGCTATAAGGCTTAGCGTGGCGTGCGATTAGATTATAGGTTTTGTTTTTTTTTTGTTTAAATATAAATAGTGATAATATGTGGCTATAAAATAGCAGAATTTTCGGTTTTTAAACGTACCTATGAAAACAGCGTATTTTGATAAAATACACATAAAATATTTAAAGTTATCTTCTAGTGTATCGCTAAACAGAAAATAGCGCCCCCTATTTCATCGCTATCGCTACGTAGCGTATAGGTAGCTTGTCGCTATCATCCACCGCTATTAACAACTATGCTTACTTATGTTACATTTGTCTTAATTGCCGAGTGTTGTGTGCCTTATGTCCAAGGCTTGATACAAAACTACCATCGAGCCGGGGGTCTCACTGGAAGCAGCCTCTCTATTCCTACGGGGTAGAGGTAAGGCTGTCTACATCTTACCCTCCTCAGACCCTACCTTAGCTTTGCTATTGGTGGGATTTACTGAGTATGATGATGATGATTCATTGATTTATATGTTTTCTTGGTTTTAGTAGCACACAGATACCAAGTTTTGTTTATATATTACATAATACTAATCCATTAAAGAATGGAAGGTTTAAACTTTTTGGTGCTTATGATTTTTGTATATGGTAGTCGTTTGCTTGAGATGTTTACTAATCTCACTTGTTTTATGAATCTTATGAACAAAAGGTTTTCATCCAATATAGTCTCCAGTAAGTTAATATTTAGATCATCTCGTAATTCATTTTGATATGTATGATGCATATGGTATATACTTATGGTTTACAGGGCTTCTATATCGCATGTTTAAAGTTATCGTTTTTCTTTTTCATATGGTTCATATTTTTAAAGGCTTGAATATATTTTATTAACTTACATTATTTCAGGTTACACCAATTAAGGAGCCCGCGCCTGTAAGGCCAAGAAAGCCCATTGAAAAGCCCACTGAACAACTAGTTCAAGGAATGAAACCCAATACACATTCAGATCGTAGCTCTTTTCGTAGAGCAGGTTTTGTTCGGAGTAACATATCTGGTAATTTAGTCTTCTGCTTTTGTAACTTTGTTGTTGAATTATATGGGATAATGTTTGTGGAAGCCACTCAAGCAATTAACTTTTACGTGAAGGTCATCCAATCATCCATATATTAAAACTACTTTATAGGTCACCGAGTATGTATCTTATTTCATGTATATCAATTTTGATCAAAACACACAGAATGTAGAATTTTTTTTAAATTTTTAAACAAAAATAAGTTTTAACTTATAACATGTTGATCTAAAAACCTTGCTTAGGTATTTACTGTCAACAGTTGTATTGGTGTTTGTTGATTGTTGGATTTTACTAGATGCAGGAAGAACTAGACAGTTTCGTGTTGTGAGGGACAACAGAATTAGTCAAAATGAGATAAAACCTTCTGCTAAAAGCTCAGTAAGCGTGACCACTAAAGAGCCACCAACTTCAACCACTCATGAAAAGAGGTAATTACACATTTTTTTTTCCGAAAAACATGATTTTACTAAATCTTGCAAGTGAAAACAGGGTTTTTTTTGTAACTTCTGTTTTCTTATTTCTGGTAAGCATTGTTGTACCTAAAATCGGTTTCTAACTGTTTTATTTATCACACTTGTCATATGCAGCTCAGCTGAGGATTCCAAAACCCTAAAACCAGTTGTGAATCCGCCGATTGATTCATTATCTAAACAAGTAAAAGGTGTTAGTTTGACTGCAAGTGGTAAGAGACCCGTGGTCTCAAATGTTACTCCACCTGTACAGGTGGCAACAAAACCACACGATTCAGTCACATCACCCAACAGTTCAGTAATCGGGGTCTATTCATCATCTTCTGACCCAGTTCATATACCATCTTTAGCATCCAGACCAGCTGCAAATGTGGGGGCCATAAAACGGGAAATCGGGCCTGTTGGTGTTCGCCGTCACGCCACATCAGAAAATTCTACCAAGTTGGGATCCGTGCAGGCCACTTCTGTATCAAACTCAAAAGATCATTTTAGATCTTTTCCCGCCACATCCAAGACCGACCAACATTCTCAGTCCAATGTGGTGGAATCAGTGCCAAGCGGACGGTCCTTTAATAATCAGTACGGTAGCAGGCCACATCAGCAACTTGTGACTCACCACAAAGGTATGCGGTTTGTTTTATTTCTGAATATCAGTTTCTTAGGGTAACATGGCGTTGAGCTACTCTTTGTTAAATTGTAGCTCCTCAAGCAAATAAGGAGTGGAAACCAAAATCAAGTCAGAAACCGAGTGTTATTGAAGTGGGGGTTATCGGAACATCTAAAAAATCCACATCATCTCCCGCCAAAAATTCTAAGGATTTGATTTTTGGCAGCTTTGAAGTTGAGCCAGAATTACCACAGAATCACGAGGATCAGAATGTGATAATTGCAGCACATATTCGGGTCTCGGAGACTGACCGTTGCCGGTTGACTTTTGGCAGCTTGGGAGTTGACTCAGATTTACCCCAGAATGTTGATGAATCACATGTTGAACCTTTGGCAAGGTCGGTGAATCTTGATAAAACTTATATTGATTTTAATGTCTGGTTAGTGGTTAGTAACTGATTTGAATTCATTTTAGACTGGATGACAGTTTATCGGCTAGCTCACCGGAATCTTCTATTGATGAACCTTCCGCAAGCAAACCAGCTGAGTTGGTAGACGAACAAAGCTCTGGTTCAGTTTCTCCAGGTTCAAGGACATCTGAACCACAATTGACTGATAAGGTCGAGTCATCAAGTCCACAAAACATGGAAAACTACACCAATATCGGTATGGTTAGGCACAGCAGCCCGTCTTATGCTCCTTCAGAGACGCATCAACAAGGTTCTTCAGAACTGCCAAGTTTCTCGGTCAGTGGATTCTTTTTATTTTACATTCTCTATAATATCTTATTATTACCATTTAATCTGTAATTTTTTTTTGTTCAACATTCTGATTTTTGGAGTCTGATGTATTACAGCAGGCATATGATTCTCAGAGTGGATATGATATGTCGTATTTCAGGCCAGCTAGCGATGAATCCCTTCGGGGTCAGGTGTTACAAATTCCTCAGGAGGTTGTCTTTAACAAACATATACTTATGTTATTAGCCTATGTGGAAAACAATAAACGACTAATTTTGTATGTTCTCTTTGCAGGGATTTAATTCTCATGTGGCTAACAGCATTCCAGCAACGACAATACCAATGGTACAGCAACAAGCTCCAGTGGCGGCGCAAATGTATCCACAAGTTCATCTTCCTCATTTCGCAAACCTTATGCCTTACCGCCAGTTTATATCCCCTGTGTATGTCCCGCCAATGGTTATGCCGGGGTACTCTAACAACCCTACGTATTCCCCCCATCCGTCTACTGGTAATAGTTACCTAATGATGGCCGGTGCCAACTCTGCGCATGTAAGCGCAAACGGGCTGAAATACGCCATTCCACAGTACAAGTCTGTCCAGGCTGGCAGTCCTACCGGGTTCGGGAACTTTACTAGTCCTACGGGATATGCGTTAAATACTCCTGGTGTTGTGGGAAGCGCGTCTGGGTTAGATGATTCCTCTCGGCTCAAGTACAAAGACGGGAATATTTATGTTCCAAATCCACAGGTTTGTTTTTCTCCTCGCCTTTTTTAAACATATGTATGAATATATTATATGTACCTGACATGAGTTAATGGATTACAGGCGGAGACATCTGAACTTTGGATGAATCCTAGGGATATGCCTAGTATGCAATCAGCTTCATACTACAACATGGCGGGACAATCACCACATGCGGCGTATATGCCATCACACACTGGGCATGCTTCGTTCAACGCAGCTGCTGCGCAATCTTCTCATATGCAATTTCCGGGATTGTACCATCCTCCACAGGCGGCAGCGGTTGCAAACCCGCATCATATGGGGGGGAATGTTGGTGTTGGAGCAGGAGCTCCGGGAACCCAAGTTGGTTATCAGCAGCCTCAGTTGAGTCAGCTGAATTGGACAGGGAACTTTTGAAACAATTATGATACGACTTTTTTCTTGTATGGGGACTTAAAAGTAGTTATAGAAGCGTTTTGTTTATGAAAAACGGGTTTTACAAGTTTCCCCTATCAATGCATAATGATGCTGTTTCTTGTCTCGCCTTTTTTTTATAGCGAAAACAAACCCCTCCCCCGTCACACACTGGCCATGCCTTCAAGAAATCGTTACTTTTTGAGGAAGTTTTCTTGCTCCGAAAAGTTATTAGAAGTTTAATAACATAAAGAAATGTGCTGCAGTAACAGGGTGGTGGCCGGCCGCATGTGTTCTTGTAGGACTTTGGGTAACACTGAATGTATAATGGAAGAGTTTTTATTGTGGTTTCTTTTTTGCTTTTATAAAATAATCTTAACGTTCTATGACGAAATATGGTGTAAATAAGCTGAGTCTGAGCTCGACCTCGTTACGGTTAAAGTTTTATTTTTAAAGCTCCATCAGTAACTCTAAGAGAACTTCCTATAAGCCTAGATATGCTTTATCTTTCTCAAACTTGCAATTTAATTTTTATTCATCTTTAATGTTAAAACTAGTGGGATGAGACCCGCACGTTCGAGCGTGTGGTGCGCGCTGCAACGGGTGGAAAGACGGCCAATTTAGGATACTCACTAACACATGTTTGTTTCATCGTTTTTATCAAAATTTAGTTAGATAGTGAACTTAAAAAGATCAGAACCAACCTTGTTCAATACGTTTCGTTTCATCGTTGAGACAGTGTGCTTTAACTAGTCATACTAATTAATTAAATAAAATATGCTCCATAAACGAATTCTGGTTCGTGATCATATATGTATTCGTTGCACCTTTTTTACAAGCCAAAAAAACTACGAGAAAACAATGTTATTTAAATCTATCACGTTATATCATTTTCATCATTTCCACATATTATTATCGGCTAATCACTCAATTTCATTATTTTCACATATTGTTCTCGATTAAATCTATCAAGTAGTCGATCTCGTTATTAACATGAATACCATGACAATTTCATTAATTACGTCCAATATCACGGCCTTTACAACAATATTCACTTCAAGGAATGAAGCATGGCCAAAATAAGCTTCATGTTTGTTATTATTTTCTCGGACATACGGAACTAAAATCATCAAAGCTTTCATACTCTTTTAATATTATTGTTATTTCAATACATGTATCTATATAAATAAGTGTTAGCAAATTCGATCAATGCAACTATCCAACAAGTAAAATTTAATATATGATAATTAAATAATTATTTATCAACGTACAACATAAATATACATTGTATAAGAAATACCTGAATATGATTTTGATTGCAACAGGTAAATATCAGTTTTATCTTGGATTTTCTAAGTTGTAACAAATATAAGTGATGAAACAATTATAGTCTCTCTTGGATTATGTTTTCCTATTAATACAGATCAAGATCTGTAGAGATTGAAAAACAAATACACATTCTCATAGCATTAGAAAGTTATCGATATTCATATATCAAGCAGTAGCTCAAAATTTATATTGTTATCAACGATAATATTAACACATGTAAATTGATAAAAAAAAAAAAAAGTTCAATTCCTCTTAACTTTATAAACCATATATATAAAACGGATCCACAGTATGTATACTATTTTTTTTTTTACACAATTAAAATATAAATTAACTTGTTATCAAAATATTTTTCATATCTTTACAATTATTCATATAATTTATCAGTCAAATCACATTTTCTTTCACCATCACCTTTAATTAAAAAAAAAAGTACACAGTCGAATTGAAGGGAAAAACCTAACTATATTTATGACTGATGACTAAATGGCATTTAAATTAAAATAATTGGAAGAAAGCAACTGTATGATCCATGCTCCCCATGTTAGCAGGCAGGCCCCATGCATAAACCAGCCGCCATATGATATGATCCCTTACCAAACATAATTCAAGTTATAATAATGTTTCCAAACTCCAAACATATATATGGCATGGGTAGCAATTAGCAGTCTACTAATTACCTTAGAACCATTCTTAATCTATGATGATGATCGAGCGGCATCGATCTGTGGCAATGGTGGGTTTGCTTCTACGAATCATGAAGGATATTCATGTAGCTTGAGTGCGGACGATGCCTAGAAGAAATGATGGAGATCCGCCTTCGTAAACGAACCAAACGTTCAGTGAACACTTGGTGAACCGTTAGGCGGAAGTTAGTTTACGCTCGTTCGTTTAATTAATGAACGGACATGGACAAGAAATTCCATTCGGTTAGTTAAATGAACTAACACGACCAAATGACTCGTTCGTTCAATTGCGTTCGTGAACGTTCGATAATGTGTTTGTGAACATTCGTTCATGTTCGTTTGTTTATATTGTTAAAGAATTTTTAGTATTTATTTATTTTATCTCATTACCCAAACAAATAAAATAGGAAACCTTATCTCCCCCTTATTTATGCACCGTTCCACTTTTCTTTTCATTATTCACATCGAAAACATACTATCGACCTTCGTTCAACGATTAGGGCTTCAAGGTCTAGCATTGCTCCCTCTCACTGTACACCTCTAGCCACCGCTGTTTTCGCCGATTTTATATGTGTTTGTGAACACGTTCCTTTCCTTAATGAACAAGCACAAACAAAAAATCTCGTTCGGTAAGTGTTTACGAGCCGTTCAGGAACACATTATATCCTTAATAAACGAACACGAACAAGGCCTTGTTCGTATTCGTTCGATTCGTTTACATCCCTATAGACAATAGAAATTAGTGTTGTGGCTGATGTTCACAAGAAAACCAATAAAGGGGATTAGGGTTTGGTAACTTTCATGCTTCATAACGTGTTATAAAACAAACATAATAGCAAAATGATATGAGAAAGAGATTTGATATTTAATTAATTAATTTTACCGTAGAAATGAGATACATTAACATTATATTGTTGATAACCATAAGCGTGGAAGTTGGATACAAAGTCTATTTTTCCTACAAAGTGTAAAAAGTCATAAAACACCATAATGTCAAACCCTAAAACACACTCAAAACCCACAAATAACAAAGTGAAGATTACTAAAACACCATATTTGTGGGTTTTGTGTTGTGTTGTGTTTTGGATGATAAAGCTTTGATTATCGAATGACTTATAATAGTGTGTTTTATGTTGATTATGATGTTGTATTTTATATTCATAGTTCTACGATGATGTGTTTGAAGTTTTTATGGACTGTTAGGGTTTGGATATTGTGTTTTAGTATTCTTCACTCTGTTGTTTGTGGGTTTTGAGTGCGTTTTATGGTTAAAATTGTGGTGTTTTACGACTATGTACACTTTGTAGGAAAAATAGATTTTCTAACCGTATATATACATGTATATATATATATATATATATATATTTATAACAATTCAACTATTTTTATTATAGTTTTATATATAGAAATATTCTCATCATGCAAATTTATATTACTTCCATGGAAAATTGGAATAATCCCAACTTTGACGTATTGGTTAGCAACAATTCTAACTAAAGAAATGTTTTGTGACAGTCCCAACTTTTAACTTATTTTCTCTTAGCGATCCCATAATAACTAAAAGTTAACTCAATTAGTTTTTGTTGACGTGGACAACTTATGTTGTAAAAACGTCAAACTTTTGCTGATGTGGGCTGCTTATGTGACAAATAAGTACTGCTTATGTGACAATGTTTTAATGACGTAGACTGCCACACGTTAGCAAAACAAACTGGGATAACTTTTAGTTAGTATGGAATCGCTGAGGAAAAATAAGTTAAAAGTTGAGACTGACACAAAACATTTCCTTAGTTGTGTCGGCCAATATGTCAAAGCTGAGAGTATTAAAATCCAATTTTCCTAAATACATCACATAAAATTACAACAAGAGTGAGCTTGTTTAGGTTCGCGAGTCTACTCAAAGCCGAAAGTATTAAAATTCAATTTTCCTAAATACATCACATAAAATTACAGGAGTGAGCTTTTTTAGGCTCGTAGCTCTACTCAAACTCAATAAGTGAAATTTAGAGTAAACTTGTTTATCAAACAAAATTTATTTGTAAGCTAATTCAAGTTTTATAGTGAAATGATCTCTAAGCATCTCATGAAGGCTTTAACTTCTTTACACCCATAAAATTATTTGTCAGCTAATTCAAGTTTTATAGTGAAATGATCTCTAAGTATCTCATGAAGGCTTTAACTTCCTTACGCCCATATTAAGATACCTTAAATACATATGAAAAAATAAATAAAAGAGAGGGTTGGTTTCGTCTTTTCAAATGTGATAACTTTTTATTAAATGTTATCAGTTTTCATTAAATGTTATAAAGGTTCATAATAGGAAACGTCAATCACTCCAGAAAATAGAGTTGGCAATGCACATGCATTTGAATCTAATCATTTTAATATCTAATTTCTCGTACGTTAGATTATACAACCAAAAAAAAGAAAAAAAGATTATACAACCAAAAAAAGAAATTTAAATGCAAATATAATAAAATACTTATGAAAATCTTAAATATTTTGTATATGCACTTATTCATATGGTTACTACTAGACACATATTATAATACAATCAGATAGGCTTTAAACACACATACTTGATCCGTTTGATTGTTATTGTGCTGAGAAAAAGATTGGACGAATACTGAGTTTTGTAGCTCTCTACAAAGCTTCTTACTATCATTTAAGAAGTATAGGCCATGTCATAAACTTCTACTCTTCACAGTTTTATATATAGCTAACTAGGTTAGAACCTCGTGTATTACACGGGTTGAATAAATATAATTTTATATATTAAATAATAAAAAGTTATATATTTATGAACCTCGTATATTGTACGTGTTAAATAAATGTAATTTTATATATCAAATAATAAAAAATAGTTGTATCTTTAAAAAAACCATGTGTATTACACAGATTAAATAAATATAATTTTGTATATTAAATACTAAAAACGTCGTATCTTTAAAAAACCCGTGTATAATCGGGTTGGATAAATCTACCAAATAATAAAAATATTACATCCTTAAAAACCTCGTATGTTACACGTGTTGAATAGATCTAAAAAAGAGTTATATCTTTAAAAAACCATGTGTATAAAATATTAAATAAATGTAATTTTGTATATTAAATACTAAAAAAGTAGTATCTTTAAAAAACTCGTGTATAGTCGGGTTGAAAAATCTACTAAATAATAAAAAAAATGTATCCTTAAAAACCCTGTATTACACGTGTTGAATAAATCTAATTTTACATAGCAAATGATAAAAAGTTATATCATTAAAAACTCCGTGTATTACACGTGTTATATAAATGTAACTTTGTATAGTAAATAATAAAAAAATTATATTTTTAGAAACCCCGCGTTTTACACGAGTTGAATAAATATAATTTTGTATACCAATTAATAAAAAAGTTATATTTTTAATAAATTAGGATAACATTTAATATTAATTTATTATTTAAATATTTAATATAAGATAAGTAGGAAAGAGAGGTATTTGTTTTAAAAATATATTAAATTAACAGTTTAGATTTGAGGATAATATTTTATTAAAGTATGATAAGATTTAATATTAATTTATTATTTATTTATTTTGTTAATATAAGATAAGTATAAATTTGAGGATACCTTCTATGAATGACACGTGTCCAAAACTTGATTTCTTTTATTATAGTAGATAGATATATTTAATATAAGATAAGTAGGAAATAGAGGTATTTGTTTTAAAAATATATTAAATTAACAGTTTAGATTTGAGGATAATATTTTATTAAAGTATGATAAGATTTAATATTAATTTATTATTTATTTATTTTGTTAATATAAGATAAGTATAAATTTGAGGATACCACACATGTCCAAAACTTGATTTCTTTTATTATAGTAGATAGATTTACCTATAAAAATTATTTATTTAAATATTAATATAAAAACCAGTTTTCCTAAATACACGCCATTAAATTTTCTTTTGAAATTAAAACCGTACTTTTATATCCTTAAGTCTAGATCCTATAAGTAGTTTTTGCTATAAGTGAGATTTTAGTTAGTATGCTCGTATAATCTTATGCTTTATATACATATCCCCGATCTTATATATACATATCCTCGAATAACAAAACGATGGATATGTTTGGATGAAATAGGTTAAGAGTAATTTTAATTTTAAAGAAAATTCTAGAATAATTTTAATTTCAAAGAAAATTTGAAGCTAGCACCCTAACAATAACATACTTTTTAAACATTATAAACTCCAATACTTTTATTAATTCTTTAAAATATATAACTACGATTATAAAATTCCACTCCATTCCTTTTAACCTACCATTACAAAGAGCCAATTGCACACACCTAACATTATATAGGTGAGCATAAAATCGAATTAACCGAAATCGAATAATCAAATTAACTAAATCGAGAAAATCGAACTGAAGCAATAACCGATGATTCGGTTATTGTTTTTTGAATAACCGAACTTTTGGTTTCGGTTTATCATATATCTAAAACCGAGAATAACCGAACCGATTAGTCAAACTATAACAACTCTCCCAATATACTTATAATATCCCGATACGTCTTAAAATACACCCCGTATGCGAAAAATAGGCCCGAAATACATTTAAATTAACAAAAATCAAATAAAAACAATATTATAAGTCTGTCGCCGGGCGCGACAGACTGTGCTTGATCCATCGCGGGGCGCGATCGCTGGGACACCAGGCCGCACCAGATCGTGCCACGTGTCCGACGCCCGTGGAAGCTAGCGGGTTGACTCAGCAACCCTATACGAGACACGTAGTCTCTGGCGGGGCGCGACGGCCTCCCTTGCTTCCGTCGCGGGGCGCGAGAGACCCCAGATCAGGCCCAATAAATTGGATTTCGACGTTCATTTGAAATTCGTTCATCACACACTTCTCTCTCTAAATTTCTGAATAGCAAATATAATTCCCGGGTGTTATACCCACTAAAATAGCGAAGCTCTGCCTTGATGTAAGTATCATAACCCCCGGTTACGTATTAGATACGCTGCCCGATTGATTTAGTGCTCCGTAACGCATGTCGAGGCTCTGCCTGACTTAGTCGTTGGAGTTCTGTCTCGGGGAGGGTATAACTAATGTAAATATTGGGTTATTATACTAACACGTGTGCATTGTTTAATTTATTAGATTATAACCAGGAAATCACAAGGAAAAACCTAAATTAACAATGTGAGTAATCCTTTCTTTTTATAAACTGTTTTTACAAAAGCTCAATTATTTTACATGATAATTAACAATGATTGAGTATTTGTAATTCTACAATTATCGTCGGTATGTTGGGGTTTTGTATACAAAATTTGTTACTACACTGTGAGTAGTAACATTACCACAAGTCAGGATTGATAGTGCCGTGGGTAGTAATTGAAGTAGATGTAAACAAATGTAATTGCGAGATCACCCTCAATACTGTACAATGATAAAACCTGTTTTGATTAAACTGGGATTCACTCACCAGTTCCTCCCACTGACAAATGTTTTTAAAACGCGTTTCAGGTAACAAAATGTGAAAGCCAAAATAGAAGCCAGCTGGAGAGCACTGAAGGCTTGGAAAAGTGGCTATAAAAGTTACCTAAATAAAGAAGATGTTTATTTCAATAAATTAGGGTTTATCCCTTCAAACTGATTATGAATGGAAACTTGGGTTTTACCCAGGTGTTTAATATTTATAAAATGAGGTGTTTTACTCTGATAAAATATTTCCTAATGATGTGCACAAAATGCAACATATAAATTACATCAAATGTGGCATAAAACTAACCCTTTTTTAGTACTAATGTTGGAAAAAATGTGTTTTTGTCTTCCTTTTGTATTTTCAGGATTAAATGAGCTCAAATGAACAAAAGAAGCAAAAAGGCAGCTAAATCTAACATAAATACGAGAAAAGGAACAAACGTGGCATGCCCGACCCCCCGACAGCATCTTCCCAAGCAAAAACAAGAGAACAGAAGGCTGAACACGCCCCGTGCTCAGTGAGCACGGGGGCGTGCCCAAGTGTCAGCAGAAAAGACAAAGCTGTAGAAGCTTCTATCACCCACCACGGGGGCGTGCCCATCGGACACGGGGCCGTGGTCAACTCTAAGATTCGCATAATCTGGGGAAATCTTTATAGTACAGATACGCTTCTGCACACGGGGGCGTGCCCAGCGGACATGGGGGCGTGGTCAACTAATGCAGACAAACTGCAATTAATGAAGAAAGAGAAGGAAGATGGACACGGGGCCGTGCCCGAGCTGCTGTTCAGGCTATAAATAGGGGTGATTGGCTCATTTGCAAACCATCCCTTGGCACACCACCTCTCTCACACTTCACCCACCACCCACCACCATCACAACACCATCATCCACCACCATCATCCATTGTCCATCATAGAGTGTGTGAGTCGTCTCAGGATCCAAGATTGATCGTAAGAGTTCTTGACAATCAAAGGCCATGTTTGCCTAAGTCTCTTACATCACTTGGTGAAGACAAGTGTCTAGTGTAATACTTTTTATTTTTAATCTTTTCGCACTTTTTATTTGGTTATGTATTAATGACTTTAATAACTAGTTTCTTATGTTGAAGGTGATTCTTCCTTATCGTTTGTCCGTGGTGTCTTGGCATTATTTTATTGTCTATATAAAATAAAATATTTTCACCATTCATTTCTCCACGGTCTATATGGAGGTATGTTGGCTACCTGGTCGGGGGTTAAGGGAACGGTTGGGTAAGAGTCTTGCCATTGTTCAGTGTATAGATCCTGCAAGGACCTGGGTCAAATTTAGTAGGACCTCCTTCAATACCCACCGGTATTGGATGGCGGGGGTCCAAACTCTTTGATCCCCTCATAAGTAAGCTACTATTAATACTTTAACCCGGCTACTTAGGACTGTATCCCTGCTGACTCAGACTACTTAGCCGAGGGTAACGTCACCTTCAAAAGAGGGGCCTACCATAATATGCATTAATAACTTAATTAATTATCTTTCAATAATCCGACCCTTTAGGATTGTATCCTTACTGACTCAAACTACTGGGTTGAGGGTAACGTCACCTTCAAAAGAGGGGCCTACTACAATAACTAAGATAATCTCTTAAAAAGTGCAAAAGTGCGGAAATAATCAAAGGTTACACTAAACACGAGTCGGAGTCAAGTGATTCATCTTGTCTATCTGTTTTATTTTTATTTTATTTTTTAGCATTTTAGTTAGTTTTTATTTTTTTTAGTTTAAAAACATTTTTCTAACCTTTTTGATTTGATTAGACGTTTAGGATAAACCGGTATTAAAAGCTCTTGTGTCCTTGGACGACCTTGGTATCTTGCCAACACTATACTACGCTCACGATGGGTGCACTTGCCCATATGTGTGTTTGGTGTTAGTAAAATATCGTGTTTTATAAATTTAAAACTTGACTAACGTGTAAAAAGGGCTTAAAATATATATAAAAACATATACACACTCGCACACATCACCTAACTACGGTCCTGATGTAAATTTCACTGCCAAATTAAATAAACATCGATACCACCGAATGTGCGAAGCTCGCGGCCGCCCGCCTCCTGGGGCATGGGGTCGGGGGTTGTGACAGGAGGTGGTATCAAAGCTACAGCCACTGATTTCAGCCACAGAAGTGTTCTGCTGACATTGAAATTTTCAATTCTGTCAGGAAATAATCTATGAGACTATGTGCAACGTGTATATTAATATTTTGTGTTATTTAACAATCTGTTAGTTTACAGTATGAGTGATCAAGGACCGTCAAATGCTTATCGTCAATTGTCTAGTTCTCCTAGAGATGAAGGAACTTCCTCCCAGCCTACTCATTCGGGGTACTCAGCTGACACAGAAGAGGGGATTTCATATTCAAAGCCCAATCTGAAGAGCCATTCCCTACCAAAAAGAGAGGATGGTTCAGTCCATTGCATAGTATAGACTCTGCCACTTCCTCTCTTTTTGGTAGGGAATGGCTTCGTTCAAGAAGTGGTTAAAAAACGAAATTTTCAAGAAATGGTTAAAAACGAAATGTTCAAGAAGTAATTTAATGAATGATGACTACAAACCGGTAATACAACCACAACGTCGAGTAAATCCAAATGTTCAAGAAGTGGTTAAAAACGAAGTCATCAAATTACTTGACGCCGGACTTATCTATCCTATCTCCGATAGTCCTTGGGTGAGTCCTGTCCAAGTTGTTCCAAAGAAAGGAGGTATGACGGTGATAACTAACGAAAAAAATGAGTTAATACCAACGAGAACCGTCACAGGATGGAGAGTATGTATAGATTATAGACGATTAAATGAAGCAACAAGAAAAGATCACTTTCCTTTACCCTTCATTGATCAAATGTTAGAAAGATTATCCGGTTATAAATTTTATTGTTTCTTGGATGGTTTTTCAGGTTACTTTCAAATCCCGATAGCACCCGAAGACCAAGAAAAGACAACTTTCACATGTCCCTATGGAACTTATGCTTATCGACGCATGTCGTTTGGTCTATGTAATGCCCCCGCAACATTCCAACGTTGCATGGTAGCCATTTTCCACGACATGATAGAAAAGACAATGGAAGTCTTCATGGACGACTTTTCTATCTTTGGGGATTCATATGACCAATGCCTCGGTAACCTTGAACGAATGCTATCCCGATGTGAGGAAACTAACCTCGCCCTTAATTGGGAAAAATGTCATTTCATGGTAACGGAGGGAATAGTACTCGGTCACAAAATCTCAAGCGAAGGAATGGAGGTAGATCGAGCCAAAATAGATACCATTTCTAGACTACCACCTCCATCCTCCGTAAGAGCTATCAGAAGTTTCCTAGGGCATGCCGGATTTTATAGACGGTTTATCAAAGACTTTTCTAAAATTTCAAGGCCTCTAACAAAATTACTTGAAAAAGATGCCCCTTTCATCTTTGACAAGGATTGCAATCAAGCATTTCTAACCGTAAAGGAAATGTTAGTCAATGCACCTATCATGATAGCGCTTGATTGGAAATTTCCTTTCGAAATCATGTGTGATGCTAGTGACTTTGCAGTTGGAGCTGTCCCAGGACAAAGAAAAGAAAAGCATTTTCACCCCATTTATTATGCTAGTAAAACACTTAACAATGCACAAGAAAATTACACAACAACTGAAAAAGAATTACTAGCTGTGGTATTTGCTTTTGATAAATTTTGTTCTTATCTTGTTCTTTCTAAAACTATAGTCTATACAGATCATGCAGCCATTCGATATCTCTTCAAAAAGCAGGATGCAAAACCACGTTTGATTCGGTGGATTCTACTCCTCCAAGAATTTGATATTGAAATCAAAGACAAAAGAGGAGCATAAAACACTGCAGCAGATCATCTTTCACGCTTAGAAGACCCAGCTTTGGAGGCAACCAGGGACGAGCAAATCAACGAGAAATTTTCAACTGAGTCCCTAGAAATGGTGGAATATAAAGAAGAACCATGGTACGCCGACTATGCTAACTACCTAGCTAGCGGTATAGTTGCAAAAGGTTGGCCACATCATCAAAGAAAGAAATTCTTTGCTAATGTGAAGCACTATTTTTGGGAAGATCCATATCTTTTCAAAATGTGTGCTGACCAACTCATCCGACGATGCGTACATGGTAGCGAAGCACGAAAAATTCTCCGCCATTGTCATGAAGGTCCATACGGAGGGCATCATGGTGCCACTAGTACCGCACGAAAGGTATTTGATTCAGGATTTTATTGGCCAACCATTTACAAAGACGCCTAAAGTCTTGTCAAAACATGTGATGCTTGCCAAAGAACATGTAATATTTCTTCCAAAAACGAAATGCCACAAAATGGCATTCTTGTTTGTGAAATTTTTGATGTGTGGGGACTCGACTTTATGGGACCTTTCCCACCGTCGAAAGGAAACAAATATATACTTGTGGCAGTAGACTACTTGTCTAAATGGGCCGAGGCCGAGGCACTTCCAACGAATGATGGAAGAGTCATGGTAAGATTTCTGAAAAAAATATTCTCTCGTTTTGGCACACCTAAAGCATTAATAAGTGATAGAGGTACCCATTTTTGCAACCATCAACTTGAAATTTTTTTAACAAGATATGGGGTCTATCACCGGGTCTCAACAGCATATCATCCTCGAACAAACGGACAAGCCGAAGTGACTAATAGAGGTTTAAAACGAATACTCGAAAAAACCGTAGGGATAAATAAAAAGGAATGGGCAGATAAATTAGATGATGCTTTATGGGCTTTTCGAACTGCGTATAAAACAACAATAGGTACAACCCCATATAAGCTAGTCTATGGAAAAAGTTGTCACTTGCCAGTAGAAATTGCACACAAGGCCTATTGGGCAATAAAAAAATGTAAACTTAGATTTAGAATTTGCTGGTAAAAATCGATTTTGTCAATTAAATGAATTAGACGAACTTAGGAATTATGCATACTCAAACTCCGAAATTTATAAGGAAAGAATGAAAAATTTGCATGACAAACATATTAAACCTAATGAATTTCGAGTAGGAGATCTAGTTCTTTTGTTTAATTCACGACTTCGATTGTTTCCTGGTAAATTAAAGTCTAGGTGGTCAGGACCTTTTTCCATCACCCATATTTTCCAACACGGTGCAGTAGAAATTAAATCTCGGAATGGACCTCCATTCAAAGTCAATGGCCAACGGCTGAAACTCTATCAAGGATTCATTGAGGATGAAGAGGAGGAGATCTCGCTTCAAACGCTGGAAGAATGAAAACATCAACATCATACCTAGTAAGTTACGAACGATAAAGACGACATCTAAATCGGTAAGTCTTCTAACCAAACTTTTTGGGAAACAACGGGCACTCACACGAGCACAAAAAAAAAACTGTGCTCGGCACGAGGCCGTGTCCGCGCTACTGTCTAGATAAAACCCCTTTTTCATAACAGTTACTTCATTCCACACGCCCCGTTTCCCCGAAAACGCTCTGGTTTCAGGCGATTTTCCGCAGATTTTCAACGTCTCTTATCATTCTAACAACATCAAAGTATGATTCTATCACTATTCTTAGTTAAATTAGTTACTTGCATGTAGTTAAAAACACCAAAAATTTGGGGAAAAATCTAGGGTTCTTGAAGTTCATCCGGATCGAACCTCAAATTTTTGTTTAGATCTGTTTGCATTTAGTTAGATTAGTGTTAAGGGAAGTAAATACACTTGTATTGTTCATAGATTCGCCCTATTTCGCACAAAAAAACCCAAAACCTTGTTCTTGAACCGAAAAAGATAAAATTGATAGGGTAAACGAGTCGTTTTGGGAAAAACGGCACTTAGGGTTTCATTTTCGGGGGAAACCGCACCTATTGAACCAAAAATTTTCAAGTTTTCGAAACCGGGTCGAAAAATGGAATTTTTGTGTAACAGACGCCTGGACACGGGGCCGTGTCCGCTGAACACGGGGTCGTGTCCAGCCTACTGTTTGTAGTTTTGTCCGAAAACTCTTCTGTTTCGTGCTAACTTTTGGTGTATTCTTTTAGATGGCTAGGAAGTTCACGAGATTTAACGCCAATGAGCTCGATGCTAGGGCTAGATACGAAATACTTCAAACAAGGCCGGAGGAATACCCGAGGCAAGCATGCACGGACTTGTTAACATTGGTGAACCAACTCGACCGCTTCAACAACCTTGTCACAGGACCTCTAAGAGTCGCTTTAACAACTCGACTCCGTTCCGTCCACGAATGCACTTTGGAATTCTATAGCACCTTCACATTCAACTCAAGGTGCGACCCATTCGACAACGATGGGGTAGCGTTCCGATGTGGCGGAACTAAGTATTCGATCTCTATGGCACAATTTGGGTCGATTGTCGGGTTGTACGCGGAAGAAGATGCGGGAAGCGAGGAAAATACTGGAGGGATGCGAGAGATAGGCGAAAACGATCGCCAAGCCGCGTGGGCTCAGATTGGTGAAGGGTACTACAATCCGAGCAGCACTAAGAGCACGAAGCTGAGGGATCCGCTCTACAGATACATCCATAGGCTCCTTGGCTACTCTCTTAGTCAAAGACACGATAGCGGTGGCGTCGTTGGGTTAAGAGATTTGGTTGTCCTCCATTGCATCCATAACCGTAGGCCTCTTGATGTTCCGTTCCTCATGCTCCGAAACATGCATCATAACCGCCTTGCTAGTGCACCGACCCCTATCTTCTTTGGGGGATGGGTGTACCGTCTCTTCAAGCACTTCACCAACATACCTAGGTCATTAGGAAGGAGCCCATGGCCGGGTAGGGTAGATATACACATCTGCCGCTCAATAAACCTAATTTATGAGACTGAAGACGGGACGGTAAGCTTTCAAAGGATGCAAGGTCATGCATGGAACCCGCAAGAAGCACTTGTCCTCCACGCTCCACAGCATCATCAGTACCAATACCAGCCTCATGGTGATCCGGGCCAATCCTCCTCCTCAGGAGGCGGTTTTCCTAACTTTCAAAGTTTACATGATTTGTTGCAGAAAAACCTCATGTGTACCAGGAACACCTACAATATGGCAAGCAACACGTACCACCGGGTTGGGGCAATCGAGAGAAACATATCTAATATCCAAGATGATATCGGCAATATCCGGGAGTACATTGCCGGGCATGGTGGGGATGATGATGATGATGAGGACGAAGACATGGATTAAGCGGGTGGAGCGGAGGAAGAAGCGGTTGGTTGGTGATTCCCCAGGTTAACCTTTTATAATCTTGAACAATTTAAGGCCTGCGTGCCAAGTGTTGAACAATATATTTTCCCTAACTTCTTTTATTTTCTGCATTTATTTTCCTTTTTAACTTTGTTGACATGGATGTTGAACTTGGTAAAATTAGGATGTTTGCTATGGTGTGGTATAGTGTTTATTGATTAAGCAGGTACATACGAGGCTTAGAGTACTAAGCATTAGTGCTACTAAAGCCGGAACATGAAAACCGAAGAAAGAAACCTGTTTTTCAACCTTGCAGATTGTCCACACGGGGCCGTGTCCAGCCTACACGCCCCCGTGTCCAGCCTACACGCCCCCGTGCCCACTCCCCAGACCTGCTGTTTGTTTTATTTCTGCAGACTATGATAAACACGGGGTCGTGTCCAGCCAACACGCCCCCGTGTCCACCTTCTGTAAGTTTTCGTTACTAGCACCTGAACACGGGGTCGTGCCCACCAGGCACGGGGCCGTGTCCAGTGCCCAGTAACACAAAATTTTTGCTTTTTCACACCTTTTTACACATCCAATCAACCTAAAAACTTATTTTTGGAACACATTGAGGACAATGTGTAATTTAAGTGTGGGGGGATGCTAAAACCTTGAATCTTGCAAGTCCTAAATACAAGCCTTACACAAAACTCTATTGGAACCGCTAATCACCCCAATTTTTTTTTAAATTTTTCATTTTTTTACTTGTCTAGGTTTAACTCGGGAATTTCAAGTTCTAAAAAAGGTTATATTTTTACGAATTTACAACCGAAAGCGTCGTGATAAAAAGAACCAACATAAGAAAATTATGAAAAGGCATGACAAGCTTAGTTAAAATTTAATTATATATATACTTGATCACATAAAAACCCATTCCCACAAAAGTGAGTTTTGAGCCTTTATTGAGCATACAAATATATATCTTTAAACTAAATGCTCATTTTTCGTTTCTTGTGTGAATAGCCGTTTGGTTCTTACGACTCTAGAACTTGCCACGACGATACATTCCCGGTCCTTACCAACTTAAACCCGAGTAAGTAAATGGTGGAGGCATTAGGACTAACCCTTTTTATTTCTACACCGTTATTTTTTTTTTTTTACCACCTACCCAAAAATCCCCCTAGTTAGCCCCTTTGAGCCTAAACCTTTTCATTTCATAACCCAAACAAACACCCTTTTACCCACCAAAACCTTTTTCATTTTTAACCCTTTGTTTTAGTAACTAGCTCGGTTTCTCATATGACTTTCTCAAAATATATATATATATATAGTTGATTATGAAGCAAAAGCAAATAAACAAACAAGTTTATCAAAAATGACTTTGTTTGAAAAATAGCTTCATAAAAATAAAAGTTGAAAAATAGAAAGTCTTACGAAAACCGATACTTGTTACGCTTTTCGCCCTTTTTTCTACTAACCACTAACCCAACCACCTACCTTTAACCCAAGCCTAACCCTTCACCCAAAAAGTCCTCTTGATATTTACAAAGGTATATAAGTTAAAAAGGAGGAGGATTGATTGCTTGGCAAGCCTATGGTAGGAGTAAGTTCCATGCCGCTCTCGAGTGATCCACAAAAATACATTTTCGGCCGAGTGTTGAGTGATCCCCGTGAGGTATGTGAACTTGTATATAAATAATTTTAAAGAGGCATGTTATGCCCTAATAAGTAATTTATCTTATGAAAAGTTTTAAATAAATCATGACGAATAGGATTGTAAATAAATAAAAGAGTAAACTGCCATTTTGGTCCCTGTGGTTTGGGCACTTTTGCCATTTTAGTCCAAATCTCAAACTTTTTACATCTGGGTCGCTGTGGTTTGCATTTTGTTGCTATTTTAGTCCAAAATCCAAAAACCCTATTTTTTGACTGTTGAAAATTGATTATTTTGTCCTTTAGTGCAGGGGCATTTTGGTCAATTTTTTTTAGCTCTCTCTCTCTCTTATTAAAACCTAGAGCTCTCTCTCTCTTATTAAAACCCAGATCAAATAATAGCTCTCTCTCTCTCTCTTCCCCCCTCTCTATAACACCACCACCACCGCCACCTCCTCCCTCTCTCTCTCTTCTCTCTCTCTATAGCACCACCACCACCGCCACCTCCTCCCCCTTCTCACCACCGCCACTCCGGCGTCACCACCACCACCGCATCACCTCCACCAACCACCGCTAGCACCACCGCTACCCCCACCTACTACCACCACATCCCCTCCCCTGGATTCCTCTCCACCACCACCATCCCCACCCTTCCCCAAACCTTCACTATTACACCACCATTAAACCTGTAACACCAGATATAGCCGACAAGCACCACCAATCTCAAACCCCCAAACCCTCTCCGAAATCCAAGAAGAGAGGATAAACATGAATGTAAACTCAGTGGATTCACTAGTGACCGAAATCCAAGGGTTATCAGGCAGTTCTCAGGATTTAGGTCACTTAAACAACCGTTTGAAACAATCAGGTCACTGTTCTGGGTTTGGTGTGGCGATGAACTTGAAGTGATGAAGATTGTTGGCGATGAACTTGAAGGAATCCTGGGGAGAAACAGGATCCCTGTTCTGGGTTTGGTGTGGCGATGAACTTGAAGTGATGAAGAAACAAGCAGGTAGTTGTTTTTGCAATTATGTGTTCAGTTTTCTTTCATGGATTTGAATATTTAATTGGTATTGTTGAGATGTTGTAGTAGGAAATGTTACTGTGTGTGTGTTTGATTGTTATTTGTTAGTACTGAATCGGAGAATGTGATTCATGAGGTGGAGGATTGTGTGGTTGAAGTGAGGGAGAAGGAACCTTCAGTTACGAAACCGGTGGTTTTCGGTGGAAATGGTGGTGGTGTTGTGGCTGGGATATTGTATAAATGGTGGAGATGATGTTGGTAGCTTGTAGGTTACTGAACTATTTGTTTCTTGAAGTAGATGTTGAAACATGGGATGTTGATTAATTTGGTATGGTTTGTTGCAGGATGATGTGGGAAGATGGGTTTTGCAGAGGAAGAATGATGGATTGTGTTGAAGATATGGATGCAGGGGAAGAACTTGTTAGAAGAAAAAGGGGAAAGAGAGAAGAAAAAGGAGAGAGGAGTGGGGGTGGGGTGGGTAGGTGGGCAAAATGACCAAAATTCCCCTGCACTAAAGGACAAAATAATCAGTTTTCAACAGTAAAAAATTAGGGATTTTGAGTTTTGGACTAAAATGGCAACAAAATGTAAACCACAGGGACCCAGATGTAAAAAGTTTGAGATTTGGACTAAAATGGCAAAAGTGCCCAAACCACCGGGACCAAAATGGCAGTTTACTCTAAATAAAAATAAAACTAAATAAAGAATCTTGGAAATCCCGACACTCTATGACAAGCCAAAAAACCTTCTTTTCTACCCATTCCATTTGGGAGTGTAATAGCCACATATTAAAGAGTTTTGCTTGAGGACAAGCAAAGATTCAAGTGTGGGGGTATTTGATGTGTGCAAAATGAAACATATAAATTACATCAATTGTGGCATAAAACTAACCCTTTTTTAGTACTAATGTTGGAAAAAGTGTTCTTTTGTCTTCCTTTTGTATTTTCAGGATTAAATGAGCTCAAATTAACAAAAGAAGCAAAAAGACATCAAAATCTAACATAAATACAAGAAAAGGAACAAGACGTGACATGCCCGACCCCACGACAACATCTTCCCAAGCAAAACAAGAGATCAGAAGCCTGAACACGCCCCGTGCTCAGCCAGCACGGGGGCGTACCCAAGTGTCAGCAGAAAAGACAAAGTGGTAGAAGCTTCTATTGCCCACCACGGGGCCGTGCTCAGCGGACACGGGGCCGTGGTCAACTATAAGATTCGCACAATCCAGGCAAACTCTTCATAGTACAAAGATTCTTCTGCACACGGGGTCGTGCTCAGCGGACACTGGGGCGTGGTCAACTAATAAGACAAGCTGCATTAAATGAAGAAAGAGAAGGATGTGGACACGGGGCCGTGCCTACTGGACACGGGGCCGTTCCCGAGCTTCTGTTCAGCCTATAAATAGGAGTGCTTGGCTCAAGCTCAAACCATCACTTGGCACACCACCTCTCTCACACTTCACCCACCACCCACGACCACCATAACACCATCATCCACCACCATCATCCATTGTCCATCATAGAGTGTGTGAGTCGTCTCGGGATCCAAGATTGATCGTAAGAGTTCTTGACAATCAAGGCCATGTTTGCCTAAGTCTCTTACATCACTTGGTGAAGACAAGTGTCTAGTGTAATACTTTTTATTTCTAATCTTTTCGCACTTTTTATTTGGTTTTGTATTAATGACTTTAATAACTAGTTTCTTATGTTGAAGGTGATTCTTCCTTATCGTTTGTCCGTGGTGTCTTGACATTATTTTACTGTCTATATAAAATAAAAGATTTTCACCATTCATATCTCCACGGTCTATATCGAGGTATGTTGGCTACCTGGTCAGGGGTTAAGGGAACGGTTTGGTAAGAGTCTTGCCATTGTTCAGCGTTTAGAGGTCCTGCAATGGACCTGGGTCAAATTTAGTAGGACCTCCTTCAATACTTAACGGTATTGGATGGCGGGGGTCCAAACTCTTTGATCCCCTCATAAGTTAAACTACTATTAATACTATAACCCGGCTATTTAGGACTGTATCCCTGCTGACTCAGACTACTTAGTCGAGGGTAACGTCACCTCCAAAAGAGGGGCCTACCATAATTTGCATTAATAACTTAATTAATTATCTTTCAATAATCTGACCCTTTAGGATTGTATCCTTGCTGACTCAAACTACTGGGTTGAGGGTAACGTCACCTTCAAAAGAGGGGCCTACTACAATAACTAAGATAATCTCTTAAATAAGTGCAAAAGTGCGGAAATAATCAAAGGTTACACCATACACGAGTCGGAACCAAGTGATTCATCTTGTCTATCTGTTTTTCTTTTATTTTTATTTTTCAGCATTTTAATTAGTTTTTATTTTTTCTTAGCTTAAAACCTTTTTTCTAAACTTTTTGATTTGATTAGACGTTGAGGATAAACCGGTACTAAAAGCTCTTGTGTCCTTGGACGACCTCGGTATCTTACCAACACTATGCTACGCCCACGATGGGTGCACTTGCCCATATGTGTGTTTAGTGTTAGTAAATATCGTGTTTTATAAATTTAAAACTTGGCTAAAAAGTGTTAAAGGGCTTAAAATATACACCTAATATATATAACGCTTCACACGCATCAATCACTTTATCGTCCTGCACAGCTTCCTTCGCATCCATCCTGAAGACCCTAGCATTGGTCTTCTTTCCTTCATCAGCTTTCTTTGCATATTTTGGGTAGTTGGACTTGATATGCCCTTTTTTGTTGCAGCTGTAGCACGTTGCGTCCTTCAACTTTTTGCAATCCAAGGTCTTGTGTTCCTTGGACTTGCATATCCCACATGCAAAATTTCTCGACTGTGTCTGCGAATTTGATTCATATCTGGACTTCCCGAAGTGTTGTTTCTTGCAGATCTTACACTTGGGCTTTTCTCCAGATTGATGCCCATCCTTCCTAGATCCTGACCCCTTCCTATGGTCATTATTTCCCCGGTGCTTCTTATCTGACCGTCGTGAATTGTCATCTTCACGCTTCCTCTTCTCGGCATCCGTGTTCCTCAGCGATCTCTGTCTGACCGCGTCCAGTGTGAGGGACAAGGATATATGAGCTACAGATCTGAAAGTAGCTGGCTGAGAGGCTTTTACACTTGCCTTTATCTCTAGGGCTAAACCCCCAATTAAACGAGCTATTCTTTTGGGTTTCGGGGTCACCAGATACGGAACCAATCTGGACATTGTGTTGAAGCTCGTAAGGTAAGCTTGGCAATCCAGATTCTTCATCACCAGCGATAGGAAATCAGACTCAATCTTTTCAACCTCATGCTGGGGACAGTAGTTGTCCCTGATGAGGGTAACAAATTGCTCCCATGACATATTGTACAGTGGAATCTTCCCAGTAGCTTGAATCAACGATCTCCACCAGGCCAAGGCCTCACCTTTGAACGATTGAGACACAAACTTTACCACATCTCTATCAGCGCACCCGCTGATATCAACCACTGTGTCCATCTCATCCAACCATGTCATGCAATCTATAGCCCCTTTTTTTCCCGGTGAAATCCCTGGGTTTGCATGACACAAAGTATTTGTAGGAGCAACCCTTATCACGGGGTCCTTGATTCAGTATTACCCTTTGAGATGGGACACTTTGCTGGTTTGAAGAGTGACGATCGTCATCGTCTTTCTTGGGTTCTTCCTTCTTGGAGGGTGGCTTGCTGTGAGCCTCAGAATGAGTCTTAGGCTTTGAATGGGGTAGTGATTGGGCTCTGCTCCGAGTACCACTTGTTTCACTATACTGCCTATCCAAGGCTTTTGTGACCGCATTGTCGATCAATGCCTGGAGTTCAGCACCAGACACATTGAACCTGGTGGTGTCATTATTCTCCCTTGGCCGACTGTTAATTTCATCAGAGTCCGCGATGTATCTTGAACTGTTACATAAGATATCGACAATAATTTATTTGGGGAGTTTATTATGGAATTGTCTTTTAGGGCAATTCATTAACCATGGTAAACATAGACCACATTTGGTTCATTTGTTACTCACACTTATTTAGGATTTTATTATAACCTATCCTAATTATAAAAACAATAACAGTATTATTAGCACAAAAGGCCTAGTCACAGGGACATTTTTAAATCATAAGCCATGATTTCGGAGAATCAAGGCATTAAGGTTTGAACATAGTTCATTACCTTTCTCTGACAGGGAGTCATAGACTACTACTGTCTTTTGTCTTATATGACGATGAGTATGGCCCGTAGGCACTATATTACCAATGTATGGTCAAAATATGATCATCTTAATTGATGATTTAAACCCATGATTTATAGATCATTAACTTAGGTTAGGAATCTTTTGAAGAATCCTTATATAAGAATAACGTGTGTGATTTTAACGAATCACGTCTGCCAGGAGCGTTAACATGTTTTCAGATGTTAAAAGAGATCCGAATCTTTTAAACAGGTCTTACCATCTTGGGCAGGTCTTATAATGACATGTAAGCTAGGTTATACCTTTGAGATTCTTATTAAATATATAATAGACAGATTATTTTAAGAGGAATGATTTTGATTTATTTATTTCATGTATAATATATTTATGCATATAGTAACAAAAATGAAATTTATATTCTTAACATTCCATTAATATTAAAAGAGTACACTTTGCCCTAAACGAGACTTTTAATAGACAAATTACCCACGCAGGGGTTTAACTGAAATCACAAGTCCACGCAGGGACCATATACTAGAATAGATGTCCACGCAGGGACTAAAAAGACAAGTCCGCGCAGGGACTAAATACACAGATAAATGTCCACGCAGGGACTAAAAAGACAAGTCCGCGCAGGGACTAAATACACAGATAAATGTCCACGCAGGGACTTGATTGAAATAGATAATACAACAACACATGTAGGGATTTAATGATCCCTTTTCTTCTTACCCTTTAGCAAGCTTGCCAGGCCTTTGAGGAAACCTTGTCGTTCTCTGCGATCTCTGTGAAAATCTTGCTCGACTTGGTCCAATCTTTGAAGAATTCTTCCCGTTCTGGCGGGGAAAACCGTGGCGGCTGCGATTGTTGCCGAATCGGTGGTCGAGCTGGTACTTGATATCCATGAGTTGGATATCCTACTCCCCAAGGAGCTCCATACGATCCTTCAGGGTGAAGGGCGAGGTAGTTTGATGCCACTTGGTAAGGGTCTTCAGCATAGTTATAATGGGTGTGAGCCGGCTGCTCAAATAGATTGTACGCCATTGAACCGGCGTACGCAGGAATCGGGTTATCAAAACCCATCGGTGGTGGCTGTGGTGCAACTGGTGCAGAACTCACCTCAGGAATTGGGTTTGAGGGTCCACCCATCTGTGGGTCCTATTGCAGTGGCGGATAGTGACTGCCACTGGAGTGTCGAGGGGTGCTAAAGTGGAAATCCCCTGCTCGCGCAGACATACGTGCACCCGTTTTCCTACGCCTTGGTGGTTCTGGAGGTGCTTGATGAACTGGCGGCGGTGGAGGCGGTGGCGTGACTGCCACGAATCGTGAATCCCCAGAGGGATCCTGCTGCTGCTGGTGAGGTGATGAATGGTGAGAAGGTGTGAAGTACCATTCATGTTGGTTGAACCTCGCTTGAAAACTGTCTGGACCACCGTAGGGTGATCCGTGGAAAGAAGATCCATCAGAGATCTTGATGGGATGGTTGGGGGTACCGCTTGCAGGTTCGACGGGATCCGTGTCCTCGTCCATGTCCATCGCATTATCCTCTGAGAAGTGGTCCTCTGGTCCCAATGGGTTAAAACCCACTGGTTCTTGGATATAATTTTCCGGGTTGAACCGGCCCTGAAAGACAGGAGTGGGGTTGCCAAAGGAATTGTGCGAAAGAGATCGCTGGAGGGGTATATATAAAGGTTGTGGGTTATCGGGCTCGTTTTCTGACTGTGGCCCATAGGAGTTACGATAGGGAGGCGTTGAACTGTGTGAAACAGACCGTCTAGCGGGCTCAAAAAGATTCCTCCTGTTTCCTTGCGGATCGGCACTCATTGTAGTGGAAGGAGTTCGCCGGTGAGAATGTCCGACCTCGTGATCGTTAGGGGCGGTCATCGGTCCCTTTCCTCGTCCTCCTCTTCTCATTCTTGGTGGCATATTTCCTATCAATATAAACAAAGATACAACAAGAATATATATAAAATAAAAGACAAAGTTAAAAATTAAAACAAATTTGGATTGTTCCTATGTTCTTTGTCTAGACTCGAAAATTTAGGAATGTGCAATTGTGTCATTGAGATTAAACACAAAAGGCTAGTGTTTAATTCACTCAATGTTGGCTCTGATACCAACCTGTCACACCCCGATATTTCCACGTTTGACCGGTGGGCCCGGTGGGGGAGTATCGTGACGTGGTTGGTAACATTACAGTCAAACAACACAATATTTAAATGCACAGCGGAAGCAAATGAAAGATATATTTCAACCGCATATAATTGTAATATCAAGTATCACAAACAGTTGAAAATAATCCACAGGTGGATCAAAATAAAATGGAAACATTGTTCAACAGTTTTGACATCCAAGCTTGCGAGACTTATTGTGGACGCTAGGAGAAAGCCAGCCTAGTACGCATAGTACCTTCACTTAACCTTTTTGGAAAAAATACGTTAGTTTACACTGGTAAATACATTCAACCGACTCATTTTGAAAAGTTTAATAAAATTGATTTGAATGCACGTGGCACAAACTTTTATAACTTGGGATAATTATTTAAATATATAAACTTGTAAAAGGATTACATGTTCCTTATGCATTCAGTAGCCCGGTTCGTGCCGGGTTAAAGGTCAATAGACACACCACATTATTTATTTTGGCACTGACGGATGTACGCCTACGCCCCGCGCTTAGGTCGTGGCCATTTCGTAAAACGATGTCAAGGATATCCGGGACATGGTCATTAACCCCCCAAAGGCGTTAAGCAAACAAAACATATTTTAAACGGGTCATCTCGATAATACTTAACCACCAATCGATTAAGTTCGAATGCCCGACCAAGCGGTATTTTATATACCGTACCCCAAGCCCGTATAAGGGAAAATAAGTTAAAAGTATTTACCTTTGCAAGTATAAATCACAATTAGCAAATGCGGGTAGCTTTTACCAGGTCTCCTATTCTGGAACAAAGTTTTATAATAACCTATTAGAATCCTGACGGTCTTTAGCTAAGCTTAAGCTTAGACCGGTTAGTTTTAAGGAACGATACGGTTCGAACGCGTGATTAAGAGAAGACCAGAATAGAATGTGATTTAGACCCTACAAGTTTGAAGACTTATATAATATGGGTAATCTAAACACATTCTGGATTTTGAGGTAAAAACGATAAGGTTTGACCCGTTTCGGCTAGTTTATGCAAACTAGTTACATAAACCGAACCGAACGCGCAAGAGGCCTAACGGGTAACCATAAGAGCCATATACAGGTTTCCTAAGTTAATATGCCTCAAATATGTTGTGACATCAGCAAGATATCTTTTATTATGCCCTAAACGAATTTAAACACAAACTATGCCCCGTAGGGGCATTTTGGTCATTTACAAGGTTATAAAAGAGTTTGAACAATAATCTGAGTTACAGGTCTGATATAATCAGTGAAAATGCTTAATTTGATAAGTTATAACAGTAGGGTATTGTATATATGTGAAATTTATCAATTATAGCCAAACTATGCACCGTAGGGGCATTTTGGTAATTTCACATAAGCTTAAAAGGTCAAAATCGGAAATCTAAGTTTAAAAACTTTTGCTTACTGTTAAAACATTATAATTTACCTAAGGTATTAGTAGGTATCAACCCTTATATGTTTAAAATAGTTTTAGTACATACTATGCGTTAAAAACGCTTAAAAAGGCGATTAGAAGCCATTTCCGGGTTCTATAAAGAAAGCTGATATTTTTATTATTCCAGAAGGTCTAAAATAATTTATTTATCATACAAAATCAGTAGCAAAAGTTTTGGGGTCAAAAAGATATGTAAAACTCATTTTATAGCCCAAAAGGGCAAAACCGACAATTACCGGATCAAGCTTATAACTCTAAGTTATGCTCAGCCTAAAATTAATTAAAAATCTTCAAAAATCCCAAAATATTATATTACATCAGTGGGTAAAAAGTTTGAGATCAAAAAGTGGGTTTAAATAGGCTATATGCTAATTATGCCGTTTAATCGCTAAAAAGCTTTCTAATTACGCTAATGAGCATAACTCTCAATCTACACCTCAAACTGATGTCAAATTTTGGGTACAAGTTTATAATTCAGTAACTAAGGTTTCTACTCTTTTACAATTTTAAAAATCACGTTTTATGGTGAAAAGGGCATAATAGTCAAGATATAAGCAATTAACGGAGTCATGCATATTAATCGGATAACTAATGTACCATGGTGTATAATCACAGAGGGTTATACTAGCATGTAACCTAGTCCAATTAAAGCTCTAAGGCATTTCTAAAACATACTAAATCGGGTCAGAACTAAAGTCAAAGCAAAAGTCAAAGTTTTGCGACTTTCGGTTCCGAACCGGGTCTAAACAGAAAATTGTCGGATCAAACAAGCTTAGACCAGTTCTTATACTTATTACCAAGTTATATGAGTGATAAAATAGATTACATGCCTTCTACATTGCTAAATATGCGTTAATTCGAAGATTAGCATTCTGTTGACTTTTTCTAATCAACTTTGACCCGACAAATGGTCTAGTTAGAGTGGGAATCAGAGGGTGCCCTTTTAAGGGTTTATTACCCACATAAATACCAACTTATAACTACCTTCAATTCGACTAATCACTAGACCATTAATGATTAATCGCTAAGTCAAACGTTAATTACAACGGTTTGACTTTTAAGCTAATAACTAAGTAAAACTCAATTAGGAAAGGTTAAGCATACTTACAAAAGTCCTATGCACGATTAGGGATGCTTAGGGTCTGCTTTGGAGCTCCAGAAGTCTTCAAGAAGATGGAAGGTGTGATCAATTGTTGCTACATGAGGGGCTTTTTATAGTGTTCTTGATCCATTATGATGATGACAACTAAGTCTAAGGGGTGATCCAGATCAATAACAAGTGCTCCTAGGGTCTAAAAGCATGTAGGGGTCACCCAAGAAGTGAAAAATATCTAACTAAGTCGGTTACAAGCTCTAATAACCAACTGTCCCGTTTTTCTGTTACTGGGCATCCCTTACGGACCGTAAGGGGGTAGCTTACGGTCCGTAAGCCCTTTGCAGAAGGCATAAAATTCTTGACCTTTCAAGTTTCGAACGGGTAACTGATGTATAACGATTTTGGGAGATGAATTATCAGTTTGGGGCCTCTATATCATGCTTGAACAGTTATGTACCCTACCATTTTGAAATGTTTTCTTGAACTTTAAAGAAAAACCATAAACGAAGGTTTATCGTGCATTTCTTTGTAGGATTCCATTCTTGTATAATCCCAATCAATTATTGCTAACATTTACCGGATTGAATGTAAATCAGATGTTTGAAATATATATTGTTATGGGTGAAATTCTGAGCCCATATCCTGGAAAATATCTTGATTTATATCTTGGTTATATAGTATCTGTTTACATCTGGGATGCTGGTTCAGGATATTGGTAACATCCTGAATGGTATCCTCAGGATTACTAACGGATTATGTGCACGTACGTGGGTTAGAAGCTAGCAACGTTCACAAGGACTCATTCCGCGGAAGACTCGGTCCAAGTTGTTCAAGGAAAGACGTTAAGCCCGCTTTATTTGGTTCCAAACGGCTATTTATGGAATATTCGGGAGCATCCCATATTTATAGGAATTTTAGTTTCTATTTAGCAACTATAAATAGGTGGGTATACCAGATCAAATAGGACATCACATTTACACTCGCTACACTCTAACACTTGCTCTCTAGCAATTTTCGCTTTCATACAAAAGCATTGTAACACTTAGCGATCTGGTCTATATCCTGCACTGTATCCTGAAGTTGAAAGCAATAAGAAGAACAAGGCAGCTGCGATTGTCAGCTCCCGAGGTTTTATGCCGGCGATCTAGATTGATCAAGGGCTTTCCTCGTACATCTCGTGTCATTTACTTTACTTTTTGCTCATAGTTTGATCATAGATACAGCTCAATATCCTGAGCCGTATCCTGAATACTGATTTTCCAAATAACTTAACCGGCATATTTTCAACACACTTTCTAGCACACTACCTCACTTTACTAATTTGATCACTTAATTACTTCGGTAATTTTTGACCAAAGCAATTTGGCGCCCACCGTGGGGCAAGTGGTGCTCTCTTTGCTAAAAATCTTTGGGAAATCGTTAATCGGTTTTCTATTTTCAAAACTTTTTGCCGCATTATTTACAATGGCCTCAAGATCAAACATGAGTTCCTCCACTGTGTCTGCTATGACTTCTGCTACTACCGGTTCGGTGCTTCCACCACCTCCTCCAAGGATGCCAGCCTCTTCACGACCTCAGGATATTATCCCTACTCACAGTGCTCAGGAATCTGCTCCCATTTTAGCTTCTAATGATGAAATTTTAACCTTATTGGAAGTGTGCAGGAACAAATGAGGCAGCAACAGGAAACAAACCAAATGCTGTTGAGGGAAATACAACTCTTGAAGTCTGGTTCGAGCAGATCTGCTGAGGATATTGTCACTCCATTACAACCCAGAACTTTGAACTTCAGTTCAGTTGTGTATACTGAGGATAACAGGGGGAATATTGTCCCCAGCCTTCCTCAGAATCACACTCCTGAAATACCCTCCTCGGTCAGGATGTCAACCATGAGGAGCTCAGGATATGCTTCAGGATATGGGCAAAATCCTCCGACGGGTAACGTGTCAAATAATAATAATACTCATGCTACTAACAATGGTGGATCTTTGCAGGATACAGGTGTAACATCAGCACTTACTAGGGAACTTCAGAAATTGAAGGACATGATATCTAGTGTACCTGGAGTGGTCCAGCCGATCCCGGAAGTGTCCCAAGACAGCCACAAGATATCTCGTTTTGCATATCCTATCTGTGATGCTGAGATCCCAAAGAGATTTCAAACCCCCAACATGAAGCTTTACGACGGAACTACGGATCCTGAGGAGCATATTGCTCAGTATAGGGAAAGAATGGAGATTAACCCTATCCCTCCGGATCTCAAGGAAGCATGCTTGTGCAAGGGTTTTGGTTCTACCTTAACAGGATCAGCCTTGAAATGGCTCTTGAATGTTCCTCCGCATTCGATTACATCTTTTGCTCACTTAGTAAATTTATTTAATAGTCAGTTTTCTTGTAGTAGAAGCTTTGAGAAACTAACAAGTGACCTCTACAGGATAACACAGGGGCCTCAGGAATCCCTTAGGGATTATGTGAACAAGTTCAGCCGGGAATCCCTAGACATTCCACATCTTGATGTTGCAACAGCTGTGCAAGCTTTCAAGATGGGGCTGCGAAAAGATTCTCAATTTTATCAAGATCTTGTAATGAACCCATGCAGGAACTTGGATGAAGCTCGAAACAGGGCCCTAAGATATATTCGATTGGAGGATGACAGGAAGATGCAAGAGAGAATGAACTCATCCAACACCTATGAGTCAACTAACAGGAAGTCTGAATCCTCATTCAAGCCATATCGGCCTAAGCCATATGGTAGAAATGAAAATAAGAAAGTGAATGCTGTCGAAGATGAGGATCCTGAAGAGTATCCTAAGTTGTCTGAATATTGCTTTTCTGTTAACATTCCTGAATTAATGTATGCCATGCAGGGTTTAGGAGACAAGGCTAGGTGGCCTCGAAAGAATCAACAAAAGGCCGATTGGAAAGATAAGTCAAAATGGTGTGCTTTCCACGAAGATTTCGGACATGTGACTGAGGATTGCATCGCTCTAAGGAAAGAGATAAGCTATCTTCTAAGCAAGGGATATCTGAAAGATCTCTTAGGAAGGAAGAAGAATAAGGGTCAGGATATTGAGAAGGATCCTGAGCGAGCAGCGTCACCTCCTGCAGATGCCAAGATAATCAACTTTATTTCGGGAGGATCCGACATTTGTGGGACTTCGTATTCGGCGGCGATGACAGGGATACTGTCAGGATGGCTACCCTCACAACTGACAAAGTGATCACATTTGATGCTGATGACAGGGATACTGTCCAGGATCCCCACCATGATGCTCTGGTAATAACATTATATGTGGCTAACCATTTTGTACGCAGGATATTGGTTGATAATGGCAGCTCCGTCAACATAATCCAACTAGAGACTCTGAAAAGAATGAATGTATCTCCAATGGATATCACTTCGAAATCTACAGTGCTTGTTGGATTCAGTGGAGAGGCTAGAAACACAGTAGGAGAGATAAAGTTGCCAGTATATGTTGAAGGAGTCAACTCAATACAACGTTTCTGTGTGATGGATTCCCTATCCTGCTATAATATCATACTAGGAAGACCATGGATTCACGATATGAAGGCTGTGCCATCGACGTATCACCAATGCATCAAGATCCCTACCCCTTGGGGAGTGGTCAAGGTCGAAAGTGATCAGCAGGAGGCGAAAGAATGCTACTCATCCTTGATGAAATCCTCAACCAAGCCTAGTGCAGCATAGCAATTAAAGACGCGAGCCCAGGATATCGTGGAGGATCCGGAGCAGGATGTGAAGAAAATTATCCTGGACCAGGATAATCCCGATATTTCGGTGCTCGTAGGAACCAATATCCCTCAGGATATTGAAGAACAGTTAATTAACTTTTTGAAATGCAGGATGTCAACGTTTGCATGGAAGCATGAGGATATGACAGGCATATCCAAAGACATTATCACTCACAAGCTTGGAATTGATAAATCATTCAAGCCTGTTCAGCAAAAAAGAAGGAAGTTTGCTCCTGAGCGGAATACGATTATCCAAGAGGAAGTTGAGAGATTATTGAAGTCCAGGATGATCAGAGAGGTTAAGTTCCCAAGGTGGCTAGCGAACGTGGTTGTGGTACAGAAGAAAAATGGGAAATGGAGAGTTTGTGTAGACTACACAGACTTGAACAAGGCTTGTCCTAAAGACCCATTTCCTCTTCCCCACATTGATGCAATGGTAGATGCCACTGCCGGGCATGAAATGCTGACCTTCATGGACGCATCCTCAGGATTTCAGCAGATCCAAATGGAGCCTTCTGACCAGGAGGATACTGCCTTCATGACACCAACAGGTATTTATTGTTATACCGCTATGCCTTTTGGTTTGAAAAATGCAGGTGCAACATACCAAAGATTGGTAAACATGATGTTCAAAGACAAACTGGGGGACACCATGGAGGTGTACATTGACGATATGGTGGTAAAATCAAAGAAAGCTCAGGATCACCTCCAGGATATTAAAGGAGCATTTGATATCCTGGATCAGTATAACATGAAGCTAAATCCTGCTAAGTGCCATTTTGGAGTGGGGGCAGGAAAATTTCTAGGATATATGGTGACCAAAAGAGGAATAGAGGCGAGCCCGGAGCAGATTAAAGCCATCTTGGATATTAAATCGCCCTCAAATATGAAGGATGTTCAACGATTAATAGGGCGAGTGGCAGCATTAAACAGATTTATCTCAAGATCCTCAGAAAAATGCAAAGATTTTTATGATATCCTGAAGAAGAAGAACAAGAAATTCGAATGGGGTGAGAAGCATGAAGCGGCCCTACAGGATTTAAAGCAATATCTTTCAACCGCACCTCTACTGATGAAGCCTGAGAATGGTGAACCATTATCCCTATACCTCGCAGTATCAGGGAATGCTGTAAGTGCCGTCCTTGTAAAGGACCATGAAGGTCAGCAATATCCTGTTTATTATGTTAGTAAAAGCTTGTTAAATGCTGAAACTAGATATTCTCATTTAGAAAAATTGATACTAGCATTAGTTATGGCATCAACGAAACTTAGACATTACTTTGAGACACATAGGATTCATGTTAAAACAAATTATCCTGTCAAAAATGTGCTTAGGAAACCAGAGATGTCAGGCAGGATGGCTAAGTGGTCAGTAAAGTTGAGTGCTTATGATTTAGTATATGAACCTAGAAATGCCATAAAGTCTCAGGCTTTAGCTGACTTTGTGGCTGATTTTAGTAGTGACATTCAGGATGAGGTAGACCTAGAAGTTCAACAGTTAGGAGAATCCTCAGAATCCTGGACATTATATACTGATGGTGCATCTAATATAAGAGGAGTAGGATTGGGAATACTACTAAAATCGCCACAGGGGGACATATTACCCCAGGCTATTAGATGTGAATTTCCTGCTACTAATAATGAAGCAGAATATGAGGCTTTAATTGCAGGATTAGAGTTGGCTAAGAGCATGAGTATCAAAAATTTACAAGTATATGTTGACTCTTTGTTAATTACTAACCATTTTAATGGATCCTATGCAGTTAAGGGTGAGAAATTAATCGAATACCTCGATATTCTAAAAAATCAGCAGGATATTTCGATATTTTTACACTTGAACAGGTACCAAGGGAGGATAATGCTGAATCAGATGCCTTAGCAAATCTGGGATCGTCGATCAGGATACCAGAAGGGACCCAAATACCGATATTACATATCTTGTATCCTGCAACGAATCCTCAGAATAAAGAAGTAGCTGGTATTCAGGATCCTGATGCAGAATATCCTGAAAAGTATCCCAAATCCTGGACGGCTCCAATCATGAGATATCTCAAGGAAGGACACATTCCCGGGGAGGAAAATCCTAAGGCATTTAGGATGAAGGTATCACGATTTACTATTATAAATGATGTGTTATACAAGAAATCTCTTGCAGGACCATATTTGAGGTGCTTGGAGGATCCTGAAGCCAAAGAAGTACTTCAGGATATACATGAAGGGGATTGTGGTAATCACACTGGGGGCAGATCATTGTTCTCGAAAGTATTAAGGACAGGATATTATTGGCCAACGATGAGGAAAGATGCTGCAGAATATGCTCGAAGATGTGATGCATGTCAAAGACATAGTAACATACTACATCAACCGGCTGAACCATTATATCCTGTAGTTTCCCCTTGGCCATTCATGAAGCGGGGGATGGATATAGTAGGGAAGTTACCAAAAGCTCCGGGAGGAAAAGTCTTTATGTTAGCAATGACGGATTATTTCTCTAAGTGGGTTGAGGCTGAAGCATTTGTTCAAGTTAGAGATCAAGAAGTAGTATCCTTCATAAAGAGGAATATCCTGACTAGGTTTGGGGTACCAGCTGAGATCATTTGCGATAATGGGTCCCAGTTTATAAGCAAAAGGACTACTGACTTTTGCAAGAGTTGGGGAATCAAAATGATCACATCTACTCTGGTACATCCTCAAGCGAATGGACAAGCTGAATCCTCAAACAAGACAATAGTCAATAACTTAAAGAAGAGGCTTGGAGCCAAAAAAGGAAGATGGGCGGAAGAGTTACCCTTTGTTTTGTGGGCTGATAGGATAACGGTAAAGAATGCAACTGGCCAAACCCCGTTTTCCTTGGTATTTGGAGCAGAAGCAGTGATTCCAACAGAAATGACGATACCTACTGCAAGATCTATCCTACAGGATCCTGAACAGAATCCTGAAGTCTTATGTCAAGATTTGGATACTATAGATGAAAAAAGAGACGCAGCAAGACTAAGGATAGCAGCATATCAACAAAGAATATCCAGAGCATATAATAAGAACATAAGGACTAGAAGATTTCGAGTTGGTGATTGGGTGCTAAGAAAGGCTTTTCAAAATACCACTAATCCTGCCGATGGCAAGTTAGCTCCGAAATGGGAAGGACCATATGAAGTCGAGTCAGAAGCAGGGAAAGGAGCATATCGACTCAAGAATATGGAAGGGGATATGCTACCAAGATCCTGGAATGCAATACATTTAAAGCTCTATTTCAAGTAAGAGTAGAATTTATTTTCTATCTCGGAATGGTATGTATTCTATTTTAAATATATTTGTTTATTATCTTGAACCCAATACTGACTTAAGCATCGGAGGGGTGTTAGCCAAGCTAACACCCACCTTAGTTTACAATTGTTTTGCAGCATATGTTTCAGGATATAGCTCCAGGATATGTACTCAGGATAACTCGAAAGATTAGAGGATTGGCCCCCTCTCTCACGTTTAAGGGATCCTGGTCCCTTCAAAGGTTTAAAGGTATTCACCTTTCTTTCGAATTGGGTTTAAACACCTCGCCTGGAGCGCAGGTTATCTAGGTATAGTTCAAGGTAGCGGGACCAGTTCATGTAAAAGTGGCTGACAATTTCGTTACTGTTGGCTATATCCTGGATCCTGAAGGTATATGAGGATTGATCACCCTCTCTCACGAAAGAGTATTTTCATACTCTCTAAGGTTTAAAGGTTTTCACCTTTCTAAGAATTGGAGTTTATACACTCTCGCCTGTAGCGCATGAAATTTAGGGTTTATCCCCAGATATCAGGGTTTATCCCAAGTATGCTAAGGATTCATTTCAGGATATCAGGGGTTTTGCCCTGGGGTATTCGGAATTTATTCAAGTCAAAGTATGAATACATTTGCGTTTCTGTGTCGAACACAGGGGACATACATTATACTATTCAAAGGATGGATCCAAGTTTATAAGTATGCACTGGGGACAAACTTATAATGGAGGATTGAAATTGATTCTCTAAGAATCTCTGGTATGATCTCTCCTTTTTATTTGGACAATTTATAGGTTGTATTTCAATATTCTGATCAAGATATCTTTCAGGATACGTTTACAATATATTCCTAAAAATGTTCAAACAAAACAGTTTTCACGAGTAAAATTTGTATATCAATGACAACAATAATAAAGTCAAAAGAGAAGTTATATTATTAACATACCAAAAGATGTGCTCTTAGTTTCACCTCAAAACAAGGCCCATCCACTAAGAGCACTAATAGTTCCTTACCATATTTACCCAACAGTTGAAGGTTTCATCTCAAACCGAGACCCATCCACCTCCAACTGTTGTATTGTTCAAAAAGCATGCAGGAAATGTAAATTGTTCAGGTGCAGGAAAGTAAAGTGCAGAAAAGTAAATTGTTTAAGGGATTACAGACTAACATTCAAATTTAAAAAGGTGGGCTCTGGCCTTGGCACGTATATCCGTCATCGCCCACCTAAATGCCCTCACATAGCGGCATCTTCTCCAACCTTCTCAGACTTCTCAGCACCAGCATCCTGAGCAGCATCCTCACCAGTATCCATCCCAGCATTTGCTCCAGCATCCTTCTTATCCCCAGCCTGGATCACCACCTCTGCTGACTTAGAAGACTCACCAGCTTCAGCAGGAAGTGGCACAGCTTTGCCTCCGAGCTCCTTTAGCTTGGCCACCCAGGATTCAACTGGCCAAGATGGACAAACAAGGCCCGTCTCCTTGGCCTCGTAGGCCATCTTGATGCGTGCTTGTAGCAGGGAGACGATAGCGGAAGCCTTGATTCCCTCCCGGAAAGAGACCATGGCTTGTTCATGATCCATTTGAACGGTGGCAAGTTTGAGCTCAGCGTCTTGGGTGACCTTCTTCAGCATGCCCTCGTAGTGCCGGGTCTTCGCTTCGGCAATGGCACCTTGGTCAACAACGGTGCTTTCAAGCTGTTTGATCATGGCTTCATGGAGTGCAGCAGTACCACAGGCATCATTATACAAGTGGAGCAAATGCTAGAGGCCCTGCACATCAATTTCAGGTATGAGTTAGAATATATTGACCAGGATATCCTGTCAGGATATCCTATTAGGATATACGTGCAGGATATATGTGCAGGATATGCGTCAGGATATTACCTTGTTAAGGAAGGATGTCATTGGCTCTAAGGAATCAGAGAAACTGAGTTCGTCATAGGAGAACCCTTCTGAACCTGGAGCACTGACTTCAAGACCTTTCCTCTTTTTTGCTGTGGAAGCACGAGTCCTTGGATTGGCCTTGGGAGCCGGGAGTGGCTTGGAGCTAGTAGCAGCAGGAGTCTCTTTCTTGACTGTGGCTGGAGTTGGGTAGCTGTCGAGTTCGTCGAGGTCTAGATAGACTGGAACTTTGCTGGAATCTGCACACAGGGAGTAAAATTCTAAATCTCTCCTAAGGATATCAAATGAAAACATATATGTACAGGATATTTTGCAGGATCCTTACCAGACATGTTTGCACTTGAAAGAGGACTTGGAGTTGGTGGGGATGGATTGAAACTTCTTTCAGCCTCTGGAAGGAGTCTGATGGCATCTATTCTTTTTTGAGAATCAGCAAGAGGAGGCGCAATCTTCCTGAAATCAGCTGCATGCACAACAGAGAAAATAAAATTGGTCAGTTCAGGGTATAAAGCATGATCATCTTTAAACCCTAAATCCTACCCTTCTTCAACCATTTCATCGGATAATCCGTTCCACCAGGGATTGAGTCCCTTTTTACAAAGAAAAACTTGGATTGCCAACCATCCTCGTTCCTGGTGGCACGAAGTATCAGTGGGTCACCGGAAGTAGAATAAAACAGAAATCTACATGATCCATGGCATCTAAGTTTGTAAGCTAAGGGGAGATCATGGACGGAAAGATCAGGAATGTGGTTTCTCTTGATCTGGTCAAGAACAGACAAAACACGCCAGAGCATTGGCATGGTTTGGCTGAAAGAGATTTTGGTGACATTAAAGAATTCGGTGATGAAGTCCGGAAAGGGGAATTGTAGCCCTAGGGTAAAAGGGAAGGAACTGAAGCATATCCACTCGCTGGAGACCATATCCGACCGGATTTCCCGGTCAAACGGTCTAAATACGGTTCCTTCCGGGAAGATACCGGAGGATTTTAAGGCCGACAGGTGGGCACTGTCAAAGGTGCATATCTCCTTCTCCGGTTCTTGGAGAAGGTTCTGTTGGATAAATGCGGGAGCCGAGTCGCCTGAACTAGATCTTGTTTGCCTTGGCATTTGGTCACCTGAGTTTTTCACCGGAGAATAAAGATGAATATGAAGATGAGAGAGAGAATGTTACCTTTTCCTTGTCGATTATGATTAAAAAAAAGATGAGGATGAGAAGATATAGGGTATGATGAGTAAATATAGGCCGGGTAGTTGAAAACGGTCACATCATTGGTCTTATCTATTAATTACCTCGGTCTTCGTGAAAAATGTAACCGTTAGTGCAGGATAACAAACGGTAACATTTTTGGGGAAAATTGTTTTGGGTGAAATTCTGAGCCCATATCCTGGAAAATATCTTGATTTATATCTTGGTTATATAGTATCTGTTTACATCCGGGATGCTGGTTCAGGATATTGGTAACATCCTGAATGGTATCCTCAGGATTACTAACGGATTATGTGCAGGTACGTGGGTTAGAAGCTAGCAACGTTCACAAGGACTCATTCCGCGGAAGACTCGGTCCAAGTTGTTCAAGGAAAGACGTTAAGCCCGCTTTATTTGGTTCCAAACGGCTATTTATGGAATATTCGGGAGCATCCCATATTTATAGGAATTTTAGTTTCTATTTAGCAACTATAAATAGGTGGGTATACCAGATCAAATAGGACATCACATTTATACTCGCTACACTCTAACACTTGCTCTCTAGCAATTTTCACTTTCATACAAAAGCATTGTAACACTTAGCGATCTGGTCTATATCCTGCACTGTATCCTGAAGTTGAAAGCAATAAGAAGAACAAGACAGCTGCGATTGTCAGCTCCCGAGGTTTTATGCCGGCGATCTAGATTGATCAAGGGCTTTCCTCGTACATCTCGTGTCATTTACTTTACTTTTTGCTCATAGTTTGATCATAGATACAGCTCAATATCCTGAGCCGTATCCTGAATACTGATTTTCCAAATAACTTAACCGGCATATTTTCAACACACTTTCTAGCACACTACCTCACTTTACTAATTTGATCACTTGATTGCTTCGGTAATTTTTGACCAAAACATATATTAGGGTCTTGGGATTTATAATTAGGTCGTTCAGAGGTATTAAATTAACATGTCGACGCTTTTAAATCCTACCATACATCTTTGACTAGATCCGGGTTTATAACACTTTTGTCGTACATGACACGTGTCGTTATTTTATTGAACACGAATTTTTCTAGGTGTTACAATAGTTGACTTTCCCCTACTTTTGTCCAACAGATAGGAGTTCGACACCTTCTTCCGTATAAAGCTTCATAAGGTGCAGCTTTGATGTTGGCGTGATAGCTATTATTGTAGGCAAATTCGATGAGTGGTAGATGAGTGTCCCAACTTCCACCAAAATTAATTACACAAGCCCGAAGCATATCATCTAATATCTGAATAGTCTATTCACTCTGCCCATCCGTCCGAGGATGATATGCGGTGCTTAGATTAAGCTTGGTTCCCAACTCTTGTTGGAAACTTTTCCAGAATTTTGATGTGAAATGACTATCTCTGTCTGATATGATCGATACAGGCACCCCATGTCGTGAGACTATTTCTTTGATGTAAATTAGAGCTAGCTTGTTCATCTTATAGTCCTCACGAATTGGCACGAAGTGTGCAGACTTGGTCAGTCTGTCCACTATTACCCAAATAGTATCATAACTGTGACTTGACCTTGGGAGCTTCGTGATAAAATCCATGGTGATTTTCTCCCATTTCCATTCTGGAATCTCTGGTTGTTGCAAGTATCCAGAGGGTTTTTAATGTTCTGCCTTCACCTTAAGGCATGTAAGGCATTTTTCCACATAATGGGCAATAGATCGCTTCATTCCCGGCCACCAATAATCTCTCCTTAAATCCTTATACATCTTGTCACTTCCAGGGTGAATGGAATACTTAGACTTATGTGCTTCCTCTAAGATTGTATCCTGCAGTCCTCCAAAATTAGGAACCCATATCCTATTGTTGAACCTAAGGATATTATCATTTCCCATTGTCAGTAGCTTCAGTCTCCCAATCATTCTTTCTTTTACAATATGATTCTCTTTTAAGGCTTCTTGTTGTATATTCTTAACTTGATCTAAGAGACTAGTTTTAACCTCTATTTTGGTTGCACGAATTCTTATTGGTTGAGGTTTCTCTTTTCTACTTAGAGCATCTGCTACTATGTTTGCCTTACCAGGATGGTATTGGATCTCACAGTCATAATCACTTAATAACTCCATCCATCTTCTCTGACGCATATTGAGCTCCTTCTGCTCAAATATATGTTTTAAACTTTTATGGTCACTATAGTGCACTTTGTACCGTAAAGATAATGCCCTCCAAATTTTCAATGTGAACACTATGGCACCAAGTTTCAAATCATGGGTTGTGTAGTTCCGTTCATGAATCTTCAACTGTCTAGAGGCGTAGGCAATCACTTTGCCTCTTTGCATGAGTACACATCCCATACCATAGTGAGATGCATCACAGTAGATGGTAAAATCTTTCGTTCCTTCAGGAAGTGACAGTATTGGGGCGCTACATAACTTATGCTTTAACGTGTTAAAGGCTTCTTCTTGTTTAGGTCCCCAATTAAACTTAGAGGCTTTCTGGGTTAGTGTGGTTAATGGTGTTGCAATCTTTGAGAAGTCTTGAATAAACCTTCTATAGTATCCTGCTAACCCCAGAAATCTTCTGATTTCAGTGGGATTCTTCGGTACTTCCCATTTCTTGATGGCCTCGATCTTTGCAGGGTCAACTTGTATTCCATGTTCATTTATCACGTGGCCTAGGAATTGCACCTCACGTATCCAAAATTCACACTTAGAGAACTTTGCATAGAGTTTTTCTTTCTTAAGCAATTCAAGGACTGCTCTCAGGTGTTGTTCATGTTCTGCCTCATTCTTAGAGTAGATAAGGATATCGTCAATGAAAACGATCACAAACTTATCGAGGTAAGGTTTACAAACCCTGTTCATGAGGTCCATGAACACTGCAGGTGTGTTGGTTAATCCAAATGGCATTACCAAAAATTCATAATGACCATACCTAGTCCTAAAGGCAGTCTTAGGTATGTCTTCTAGTGCAACTTTCACTTGGTGGTATCTAGACCTCAAGTCTATTTTAGAGAAATAGCTTGCCCCTTGTAATTGATCAAATAAGTCATTGATCCTGGGTAAAGGGTATTTATTCTTTATAGTGGCTTTATTCAAGTCTCTATAATCGATGCACATGCGCATTGTCCCGTCTTTCTTCTTGATAAACAAAATGGGTACCCCCATGGCGACGAACTAGGTTGGATAAACCCCTTGTCAAGCAACTCTTGTAGTTGCTTCTTGAGTTCTTGCATTTCTGTCGGGGCTAGTCATTACGGCGACTTAGCAATCGATGATGTACCGGGAACTAGGTCAATGCGAAACTCAACCTGTCTATCCGATGGTAGTCCCGGGAGCTCGTCGGGAGACACTTCGGGGTATTCTCGTACTACTGGCACATCCTCGACCTTCTGCTTTTCTGTAGTGTTTACGACATATGCTAAAAAGGCACATACCCTTTCCTTAGGCATTTATGTGCTTGTGCTATCGTGATGAGGTCCTTAGTCTTGCCAGTGCGGTCTCCCGATACAGTTAGCTGTTTGCCGTTGGGTAATCGGAGTCGGACGATCCTTTTGTCACATATAACTTCCGCATGATATGGTGTTAACCAGTCCATTCCTATGACTATGTCGAATTCTCCAAGTTCCATAGGCATTAGGTCTATAGGGATAACATGGTTGTTTAAGCTTATTTTACAATTCTTAACAATGTCAACTATCTCTCTTTGACTTCCATCAGCCATTTCTACTGTAAGGGCATGATCTAGGTTTTGGGACGCCTGGTTCAAGTAAGGTCTAAAGGTAGCCGACACTAGACTTCTATTTGCACCGGTATCAAATAACACACGCACATATACATCATTTACTAGATACGTACCCGTGATAACGTCTGTATTGGTCTTGGCTTCTTTCATGAGTACACATGCACATCCTTTTGGCTGATTTGGTTGTGTCTTATTATTTCTTTTGAGTTTGGGACATTCGGATCTCATGTGGTTAGGGTCTCCACATTCGAAACACTTCTTCTTTTCCTTGCATTCTTTAAGAGCATGACCCGTCTTTTTACAATTTGGACAAGGAAAACGACATTCCCCCGTATGAAAGCGTTTGCAAATTTGACATTGAGGAAATGTTTTAGGCCTTTTAAAGTTGTTATTCCGGGTGTCCCCCTTTCTTTCTTCCCACTTCCTTTTTGGTGCGGGAGATTCAGCCTGCCGCAGAATCATCTCGGCAGCCATGACGGCGCCAGCCTCAACAGTTTCTACAAAAGTCTTGGGGGATTTGGATTTGATAAACACCCTCATTTCAGAGGGTAGACCCCAAATAAACCTATTGATCAGTTGTTCCTCAGTCAATGCTAAATAAGAAACCAGTCGAGATATGTCGTTGAAACGAGAAACATACTCTCGATGGGTTTTATTTCCCATTTTTAACTGAAAGAATTCCACTTCCAGTTGCTCAGTCTCACTGGGAGGACAATACTTAGCAAGAAACTTATGAATAAACTCCTCCTATTTCATCTCCTTAACCTTTTCTTTTCCCTCTGTTCAGACCACAATGTTCCACCAGTGAAGGGCTTCAGCTTCAAACATATGTACGGCGAACCATACTTTGTTGCGGTCATCACACTCGCATATGTCTAATACTGACTCCATTCTATTGAGCCAGTCTTGAGCTTCTAGTGCTCCCTTTCTTCCGTTGAATGACTGAGGTTTACAGGACATGAAGTGCTTATAAGTACATTCCTTTGATTTGGAATATTCACCTTTTCCTTCTAGTGGCATGGTTGCAATAGTGTTTTTCTTTTCGCCCATTCTTTCCCTTTGTACTGGCGTGGAGGCAGCTGAGCTTTCTTCAGGTCGTTCTCCAGATTGATTAACATTACCGGTTTGTGCATTCGTTATTCCCTTAGCCACTTCCACGGCTATATTATGGATATCATCAGTATTTAGACGCATGCTTGTACTAGACCGGGATCTGACACTGTGAGAGGGAGTTCGAGTCCTATAAGAACTTTCCTCTCCCCTTCTGTTATTCTGATTATTTCTAGACCCTTGTTCATCTCTATGTTCAGACATTGTCTCCTTCCTATAGGAATATGAGTATAAAGAGTTACTGGTATGTATGATACATCATTATAATATAACAACTATATACGTCATATAGAGATATATATACATATATATATATATATATATAGGATTAAGTTAAAATGAGAACCACCTCGAGTTGTAAGAACCGCGAGAACTTTTTGATCCGGGCCTTGGTGGACCAATTTTTTTTTTCAGAAACGTAGATGCATGTATAAAAACATCATCTGTAAAAAAAAATTCAAAAAAAAAAATGTCGTGGGTGTAGTTTTGAGCAACACAAGTTTGTGTTTTCGGGACCCGTAAATTTTCTGGCTAGATTTACGGGTCCCGTAAACACAAACTTGTGGCGCTCAAAACTACACACACGACATTTTTTTTTTGAATTTTTTTTTTACAAATGGTGTTTTTATACATGCATCTACGTTTATGAAAAAAAATTTTGGTTCACCGCGCCCCCCACGGTGTAGTTCCCGCGGTTCTTACAACTCGAGGTGGTTCTCATTTTAACCTTCCCCTATATATATAGCACATAAAAAGGCACAACATAGTTTACTTCTTCTAGCGTCACTCAATTGACTATGCAAGTACTTTTCCTAAGAACATGTTATTTGGCCTAGTCTGAGTGTGCTATTAATATTTCGAGAACTACTGGTTAAAGCTTAGGCATTCCTGCAATACCTAATTCGCTAAAACCTCGGGCTCTGATACCAACTGTAGCACCCACCCCGTAACCCGGGTGATTATGCACAATTGATACACTTACATCGAAAACAAACTAAACTTTCATTAAAACTTATAATAGTATGAGTACAACACTTTATTTATTTACAAACTTTTGGCAACTAAGAACTCCTTGATCTTCTAAAACACCACAACTGTCAAGTAGTTCCTATAGCTTTCCTCATGACTAACCTAAGATAAGTATACTCAAAACGACGTCAGATATATACTGGTGAGCTCATACTATACAATTTTTATAAATTCAGACCACAGTTTATATTATATGCATACACAATATGGGCATGTGACCACATTATAGTCAGGTTGGGCCTCATTGAACCTTATAGGTCACATTTGACTTGTCACAAACCACCGTACAAGAGACATACTGGTCCTCCAGCTGTGTGCCCCTACAGCCGCCACATAGGTATGAGTGTGTGTCACTGGACCTTATAAGCACGAAATGCCTGTGGGTACAACACCTTATTACCCTTCCCAGAGTGACACACCTCATTAAGCATAATAGGATCCCATATACCCTTACTGACACATGCATACTGCAGCATTCTAATTATTACCAGTTATGGACGAGTATACTATCATAGTTTAAAAGACAAGTATGATGACTGATGTGTTAAAAATGCAACATATAAATTTCATCAAATGAGACATAAAACTAACCCTTTTTTAGTACTAATGTTGGAAAAAGTGTGCTTTTGTCTTCCTTTTGTATTTTCAGGATTAAATGAGCTCAAATTAACAAAAGAAGCAAAAAGACATCAAAATCTAACATAAATACAAGAAAAGGAACAAGACGTGACATGCCCGACCCCACGACAGCATCTTCCCAAGCAAAACAAGAGATCAGAAGGCTGAACATGCCCCGTTGTTTTTCCAACCGACTTTGTCATCCTAGACATGGAAGAAGACACCGATGTCCCTCTCATCCTCGGGAGGCCATTTCTAGCCACCGCCCAAGCAGTGGTGGATATGAATGACGGAACGTTAACATTGAAGTTTGGGGATGAGGAAGTGAAGTTTGAATGTGGAAAGAAAGTAGAGGAAGAAGACCCGGTCAACTACATGAAGGTCATAGACTCAAGCTTGGACGACGCTCTCCGACGGTGTAACATGGGATGCAATACATCCCACTTGGGTAACATGTGACCAGGCTTTGGGTCTAGCCAAGGACCCTTATAAACGTGGCGCACCACGGAGGCATTCCGCGGAACTATCCTTAGTTTAGTTTAGATTAATTTTCTTGTTTTCTAGTTAGTTTTAATTTTCAGGAATAAAACACACTTGAGATGGCAAAGAATGCAAGGGAAACTTGAACCAGCACTCCATGCAGGAAAACAGAACCGTCCGACAAATTTCTTCGTTTACAGTAAGCTCGGCACGGGCCGTGTCCACCCAACACGGCCCCGTGCTGCACAGTCTGCAGAAAAAGACCCAGTTCAGGTAACTGGACACGGGCCGTGTTCACCCAACACGCCCCCGTGTCCAGGCTTCTGTTTCTCTTGTTTTAATTTTGTTACTGGCACTTGAACACGGGGCCGTGCCCGGATAACACGGGGCCGTGTTCAGCGCCCAGTAACACAACAATTTTTGCTTTTTCACACCTTTTACACATTCAATCAACCTAAAAACTTATTTTTGGGACACATTGAGGACAATGTGTAATTTAAGTGTGGGGGGGATGCTAAAACCTTGAATCTTGCAAGTCCTAAATACAAGCCTTACACAAAACTCTATTGGAATCGCTAATCACCCCAATTTTTTTCAAAAAATTTTCATTTTTTTTCTTGTCTAGGTTTAACTCGGGAATTTCAAGTTCTAAAAAGGTTATATTTTTACGAATTTACAACCGATAGCGTCGTGATAAAAAGAACCAACATAAGAAAATTATGAAAAGGCATGACAAGCTTAGTTAAAATTTGATTATATATACTTGATCACATAAAAACCTATTCCCACAAAAGTGAGTTTTGAGCCTTTATTGAGCATACAATTACATATCATTAGACTAAATGCTCATTTTTCGTTTCTTGTGTGAATAGCCGCTTGGTTCTTACGACTCTAGAACTTGCCATGACGATACATTCCCGGTCCTTACCAACTTAAACCCGAGTAAGTAAATGATGAAGGCATTAGGACTAACCCTTTTTATTTCTACACCTTTATTTTTCTTTTTTTTTACCACCTACCCAAAATCCCCGTAGTTTGCCCCTTTGAGCCTAAACCTTTTCATTTCATAACCCAAACCAAACACCCTTTTTACCCACCAAAACCTTTTTCATTTTTTACCCCTTTGTTTTAGTAACAAGTTCAGTTTTTTCGTATGACTTTCAAAAAAAAAATAAAAATTGTGTTGATGATGAAGCAAAAGAAAATAAACAAACAAGTTCATCAAAAATAACTTTGTTTGAATAATAGCTTCATCAAAATAAAAGTTACAAAAATAGAAAGTCTTATGAAAACCGACACTTGTTACGCTTTTCGCCCTTTTTCTACTAACCACTAACCACCAACCCAACCACCTACCTTTAACCCAAGCCTAACCCTTCACCCACAAAGTCCTCTTGATATTTACAAAGGTATATAAGTTAAAAAGGAGGAGGATTGATTGCTTGGCAAGCCTATGGTAGGAGTAAGTTCCATGCCGCTCTCGAGTGATCCACAAAAATACATTTTCGGCCGAGTGTTGAGTGATCCCCGTGAGGTATGTGAACTTGTATATAAATAGAATTTTAAAGAGGCATGTTATGCCCTAATAAGTAATTTATCTTATGACAAGTTTTAAATAAATCATGACGAATAGGATTGTAAATAAATAAAAATAAAATTAAATAAAGAATCTTGGAAATCCCGACACTCTACGACAAGCCCAAAAACCTTCTTCTCTACCTATTCCATTTGGGAGTGTAATAACCACATATTAAAGAGTTTTGCTTGAGGACAAGCAAAGATTCAAGTGTGGGGGTATTTGATGTGTTAAAAATGCAACATATAAATTTCATCAAATGAGGCATAAAACTAACCCTTTTTTAGTACTAATGTTGGAAAAAGTGTGCTTTTGTCTTCCTTTTGTATTTTCATGATTAAATGAGCTCAAATTAACAAAAGAAGCAAAAAGACATCAAAATCTAACATAAATACAAGAAAAGGAACAAGACGTGACATGCCCGACCCCACGACAACATCTTCCCAAGCAAAACAAGAGATCAGAAGCCTGAACACGCCCCGTGCTCAGCCAGCACTGGGGCGTGCCCAAGTGTCAGCAGAAAAGACAAAGTGGTAGAAGCTTCTATTGCCCACCACGGGGCCGTGCTCAGCGGACACGGGGCCGTGGTCAACTATAAGATTCGCACAATCCAGCAAATCTGCATAGTACAAAGATTCTTCTGCACCACGGGGTCGTGCTCAGCGGACACGGGGGTGTGGTCAACTAAAAAGACAAAACTGCATTAAATGAAGAAAGAGAAGGATGTGGACACGGGGCCGTGCCCACTGGACACGGGGCCGTGCCCGAGCTTCTGTTCAACCTATAAATAGAAGTGCTTGGCTAAAGCTCAAACCATCCCTTGGCACACCACCTCTCTCACACTTCACCCACCACCCACCACCACCATAACACCATCATCCACCACCATCATCCATTGTCCATCGTAGAGTGTGTGAGTCGTCTCGGGATCCAAGATTGATCGTAAGAGTTCTTGACAATCAAGGCCATGTTTGCCTAAGTCTCTTACATCACTTGGTGAAGACAAAGTGTCTAGTGTAATACTTTTTATTTCTAATCTTTTCGCACTTTTTATTTGGTTTCGTATTAATGACTTTAATAACGAGTTGCTTATGTTGAAGGTGATCTTTCTTTATCGTTTGTCCGTGGTGTCTTGAAATTATTTTACTGTCTATATAAAATAAAAGATTTTCACCATTCATATCTCCACGGTCTATATGGAGGTATGTTGGCTACCTGGTCGGGGGTTAAGGGAACGGTTTGGTAAAGGTCTTGCCATTGTTCAGCGTTTAGAGGTCCTGCAATGGACCTGGGTCAAATTTAGTAGGACCTCCTTCAATACTTAACGGTATTGGATGGCGGGGGTCCAAACTCTTTGACCCCCTCATAAGTTAACTACTATTAATACTATAACCCGGCTATTTAGGACTGTATCCCTGCTGACTCAGACTACTTAGTCGAGGGTAACGTCACCTCCAAAAGAGGGGCCTACCATAATTTGCATTAATAACTTAATTAATTATCTTCCAATAATCCACCCTTTTAGGATTGTATCCTTGCTGACTCAAACTACTGGGGTGAGGGTAACGTCACCTTCAAAAGAGGGGCCTACTACAATAACTAAGATAATCTCTTAAAATAGTGCAAAAGTGCGGAAATAATCAAAGGTTACACTAGATACGAGTCGGAACCAAGTGATTCATCTTGTCTATCTGTTTTTCTTTTTTTATTTTCAGCATTTTAGTTAGTTTTTATTTTTCTTAGTTTAAAACATTTTTCTAAACTTCTTTTTGATTTGATTAGACGTTGAGGATAAACCGGTACTAAAAGCTCTTGTGTCCTTGGACGACCTCGGTATCTTACCAACGCTATACTACGCTCACGATGGGTGCACTTGCCCATATGTGTGTCTAGTGTTAGTAAATATCGTGTTTTATAAATTTAAAACTTGACTAAAAAGTGTTAAAGGGGCTTTAAAATATACACCTAATATATATAACACTTCACACGCATCAATGACTTACCTGATTAGCAATTGCTTAACAGCCGCTAGTACGACTGGGTTATGTCTCAAGGTCCTGACACAATTACATAATCCTAGGTTAGGTAATAGTACACCTAAGTAGTCATTATCATGGTTTGATATTGGTTAGTGCTGCCTTGTTTAAGCTTGGTGGATCAGTCTATGCTTAACTAAGGCTAGGCTACCCAATACCCGCCCCTGACGATAAACCCTAGTACCTAAAAATAATACTAACATTACTACTACTAATAATAATATTACTAATAATAATAATACTCCTATTAACTACTATAAAATTAAATAATAAATAACTAAACATAGACGTAAATGAGAGCATACCTTAAAACTATCTACGACACGTTGATGTAGAGTTTCCCTACTCCTGCTCGTACTCGCGCTCCAAAAACGACTACTAACAACACCCAACTGGGTATCGTATACTCATGATTCTCTATACTAGAGCATTCCCGTTTAAAGGTCGATGTGGGATACAGTGACATGCCTACCTGCCTGCTTGACCTGCTAGCTTGCTTGCTTATATATATTAATTCAGCTATTTTACTCGTTTTTCTCGTATAACTTTTAAAATATGACGCTTTATAAAACGAAGAATATGTCATTAGAACGAGCATATTTTCATCTACGTTTTAACCTAAGTTTCATTAAAAATGGAGTAAGGTCAAAAATAATATATTTAACTTTAATATTAAACGGTCTCATATATTAGCCAAGGCTTGTCAAGATTTTTCACCTTTCACACAATCATCTTACTCGTTTAACAATATATGAAATATAAATTACATAATTCATACGTTTATAACCAGTACATTAAGGTCCGGGGTATTACATCTGCAGTCTGCAATTCTGAACCGAGCCTCTTCAAGAGCCTAATGCTCTGATACCAATTGTAGGTCCCCTGGTTCGTACGGATCGTCACAGAATTGTCAATCCAATCTAGAGTGCGGAATCCTCTAGATCAGATTTGCACAGAAACGAGTAGAAACATAAATTCACAATTAATCGGTCTTCTATTGATTATCCAAACGAAACGTTTTACAATCAATTCAAGACACACATGTAACACCTCGTAAAATCACGACCAATATTATAAAGACACGTGTCATGGAAGGTAAACGTGTTATAAACCCGGATCAAGTTGAAAGATATCCGAAGGAATTAAAGGTGTCAACATGTTAAAATCATTACCTCTGAGTGACCTTTTTATTAATTCCAAACCTTAATATGTTTTTATAAACATCTGATATAGATTCAAATCCGGTTAACTAATGTGATAAATAATTCATTGCAAAGAGTGGAATCCTATGTGCATTTACAACAAACTTCATTTTAAAGCCTTCTTCAAAGATTCCAAGACCTCCATTTGCATGGCTACACTTCCAAAAGCATGCAAGTCTGATAATATGGTCCCCTCTGCTGGAAAATGACATGAGATTCGAAGTATGATAGGTTGCATGGTCAAATGTTAAAGATTCTCAAAATTTTTGTCTTCTGACCAAGTCTTACGGACCGCAAAGAGACCACCTTACGGACCGTAAGGTGGCTGATCTGGGCGATAAAGATTAAAAAGCGGATACGTACCGTAAGGTCCTTGGCTTACGGTCCGTAAAACCTGTAACTGGGCAGAAAAATGGACAGTTGCCTGTTCAGCCGGTTCCACCGCCTTAGGAGCATGGTTTTCGAATTCAGGGACTGAGCCAATAGATTTGTATGCATAGGGGACACCTGGGATGATCAGGAAACATGTGTAGACCTTGTTGGAATGATCTTGTGCATTTGAAATCGCTATATATAGAACTTGAGTTGCAACATTAAACTTGCTCATTTAAAAATCATTTCAAACCCCTCCCTGGAGCTCTCTGGACTTCAAGCAAGCTTCCATCAGCTCTTAATTTGTGCTAAGGATCATTGTGAGTGTTCTTAGCCTCTCTAGTTCATGTTTTGTTAGCTTAATGACCAAAAGTCAAACTTATCGTAATTAAGCTTTGACTTAGTGATTAATCACTAATGGTCCAGTCATTTCTCGAATTAAAAATGGCTATGAGTTGGTAATTATGTGGGTAATAAACCCTTAAAAGGGCACCCTCTGATTTCCACTCTAACTAGGTCAATTGTCGAGTCAAACTTAATTATAAAAAGTCAACAGAAAGCTATTTTGCAAATAAATTCATAATTAGCAATGTAGAAGCTCTGAAACCTGTTTTAACACTTATATAACTTGGTAATTAATTTAAGAACATGTCTAAGCATGTTCAACCCGACAATTTTGAGTTTAGGCTCGGTTCGGAACCGAAAGTCGCAAAAAGTAGACTTTTGCTTTGACTTTCAGTTCTGACCCGATTTAGCTTGGTTTAGATATGCCTTAGAGTTCCATTAGGACCAGGTTATAGGTTAGTATAACCCTCTGAGATTATACAACTTGGTTCCTAATTAATCCGATTCATTTGCATGTTTCGGTTAAATGCTTAAATGTTGACCATTATGCCCTTTTGACCTTAAAACAAGATTATTAAAAATATGAGAGGACAAAAACCTTTATTGCTAATTTATAAACATGTCCTAAAAATTTGACATCAGTTTGAGGTCTAAATAAGGAGTTATGCTCAATATCGTAATTTGAAAGCTTTTTATTAATTTAACGGCATAATTGGCATAAAGCCTATCTAAACCCAAATTTTTACACCAAACCTTTTACCCACTGAAGTAATATAATATTTTGGGATTTTTGAAGATTTTTATTTATTTTTAAACTGATCATGGCAAAGGGTTCTTGCTATAATTCGGTAATTGACGGTATTACCCTTTTTGCTAATAAAATAAGTTTTACATAACATTTTGATACCAAACTTTTTGCTACTGGTTTTATATGATAAATAAAATATTTTGAACTTTATAAACTGACCAAAAACTCAGATTTCGTATTATAACCCGAAAATCGCTTAAAACCGATTTTAACGCGTTTTAAACACATAGTATGGATTAAAACTATTTTTATCATATAAGACTTAATACCTACTGATGTTTTAAGTAAATTTTTATACTTTAACAGTAAGCAAAAGTTTTGAACTCAGATTTCCAAATTTGACCTTTAAAGCTTATGTGAAATTACCAAAATACCCCTACGGTGCATAGTTTGGTTATAAATGATAAATTTCACATATATGCAATACCCTACTTATTAAATTAAATATTGTTACTGATCATTTCAGTCTTGAACCTCAGATTAATATTTAATCTCTTTTATAACCTTTAAAATGACCAAAATACCCCTACGGGGCTTAGTTTTGAGTTTAAAATCATTTGGGGCATAATAGAAGGTATCCTACTGATATCACAACATATTTAAGGCATATTAACTTAGGAAACCTGCTCATGACTCATTTGGTTACCCGTTATGCATTTATCGCGTTCGGTTCGGTTTATGTAACTAGTTTGCATAAATTAACCAAAACGGGTCAAACCTTATCATTTTCAATTCAAAATCCAGAATGTGTTCAGTTTACCCATATTATACAAGTCTTCATACTTGTCGGGTCTAAACCACATTCTAATCCGGTCTTCGCTTAATCATGCGTTTTGAACCGTATACATTTCTTTAAAACTAACCGGTCTAAGTTTAAACTTAAGTAAGACCCGTTAGGAATCTGATAGGTTATTAAAACCTTCGTTCCAGATTTAGGAGCCCAGTAAAAGATAACTGCATTTGCTGATTTGTACGTCTGGGATAAATTTGTACAATTTGCTCAGGTAAATACTTTTAACTTATTTTCCATTATACGGACTTAGGATACGGTATTATAATAATACCGCTTGGTCGGGTGTGTAGTTTTTTAAATCGGATTGTGATTGATATATTTACATAACCCGTTTTAATCTGTTTTGTTTGGTATATGGCCTTTGGGGGGTTAATGACCATGTCCTAGATATCCTCGGCTCATTCATTGAAATGGCCACGACTTAAGCACGGGGTGTAGGCATACACCTGACAGTTGCGTATGTATAAATGGTAATCCACAATAAGGAGTTCTCCTTGTGGGCATTATACATGTGGCGTGTCAGTTAATCTTGTCTGGCTCTTCTAACCGGCCCTGACGGACGGCAAACATATAAATCTGTATACAAGATTATTTTTAAATAATTGTCCCAAGTTATAAAAGATATTTGTGCCTTGTGCATCTAAATCAATTTTCTTAAACATTTTCAAAATGAGTCAGTTAATTGTATTTACCAGTGTAAACTAACGTATTTTTCCAAAAAGGCTAAATGCAGGTACTAGACGGAATAGGCTGGCTACTCCTAGCATCAATAAAGAGTCTTGCAAGCTTAGATGTTTATTAATCTGTTGAACAATGTTCCTTTTAACTTTTGATCCGCCTGTGGATCCCTTACAACCGTTTTTGTAATACTTGCTATTACTTCTAATTCGGTTTGTAATGATTTTATCTTTCGACTTCCACTGTGTATTAAACTGTGATAAATTGTCTATGATGATATCAACTACGTCACGATACTCCCCACCGGGCCCACCGGTAATACGTGGAAATAACGGGGTGTGACAACACACAACCTCACAGCCTATCTCTGTGATCTTGCTCAAACCCTAATTTCGTTTTTCTCTCTCTAGCCTCTCTAGAATTCTCTTAGTTGTTACCAACCCTAATCACAAAACATGTTTATATACTACATGTCTGTGAACTGGGCCTCCTACTGGGCTAGACCATTTTCCAAGCCCATTACAACAATAACCTCACTAACCAATAAGCTAAGCCCGTTACAAAATATCCAAAAACTAAATAAACAAACTATTAAGCTGTTGTCACCGAATATGCACCAACAAAAAGCTAATGTAGTAGCTGATGCTTTAAGTCGAAAGTATCATGAAAAACCAAGAAAAATACGTTCTCTCAAATTAAATCTGCAGATAGATTTAAATTAGAGAAATACAGAAACCAGTAATCAAGGACGATACTGAAAAATTAAAGGGAATGATTAAGGAATTAGAACAAGGAACAGATGGAATTTGGAGATTCCATAAGAAAAGAATTTAGATACCTAAACAAGGAAACCTACGCCACCGAATATTAGAAGAAGCCCATAAGTCTAAGTATACGATACATCCCGGTTCACAAGTTAAAGCTGAACATCAGAAACCCTCAAGTTTATTGCAGCAATTAGAAATGCCTGTATGGAAATGGGAATTGATAACAATAGATTTTGTTACCAAATTAATCAAGACAAGAAAAGGTAATGATACAATCTGGGTGATTGTAGACAGATTAACCAAGTCTGTTCATTTCTTACCGATGAAGGAAACTTTTAGTACGGAACAATAAGCCAAGTTATATGTAAATGAAATAGTTTCATTACATGGAATTCCTTTATCTATCGTGTCTGATAGAGATAGTCGTTTTACTTCTCATTTTTGGACTAGTTTCCAAAAAGCAATGGGAACCAAATTAAATCTAATCACAACCTATCATCCTCAAACTGACGGACAAAGTGAAAGGACAATTCAGACAATGGAAGATATGCTTAGAGCCTGTGTAATTGATTTCGGAGGAAATTGGGACGATCATTTACCATTAATAAAATTTTCCAATAATAACAACTATCATACCAGTATCAATGCTGCACCATTCGAAGCACTTTATGGACGAAAGTGCCGAACCCCAGTCTGTTGGGCAGAAATTGGAGAAAAACAATTATCTGGACCAGAGATAGTGCAAGAAACAACGGACAAGATTATTCAAGTCAAGGAAAGACTAAAAGCAGCACGCGAACGACAAAAGAGTTATGCAGATAACATGCGAAAACCATTGGAATTTCAAGTAGGAGACAAAGTGTTATTAAAAGTTTCGCCATGGAAAGAAATAGTCAGATTCATCAATAGGGGAAAGCTAAGCCCCAAGTATTTTAGACCTTTTAAGATTGTTAGAAGAATAGGACATGTAGCTTACCAGCTACAACTGCCAGAGGAAATAGCAGGAATACATGATGTATTTCATGTATGTAATCTCAAGAAATGCTTAGCAGATGAATCATTAGTGGTACCTCTGAAGGATCTAGAGGTAAATGAGAAGCTTAAATTTGTAGAGAAACCGCTACAGATTGAAGACAGAAAAGTCAAGAATCTCAAACACAAGAGATTAGTTCTAGTCAAAGTGAAATGGGATTCCAAGAGAGGACCAGAGTACACTTGGGAGCTTGAATCAGAGATGCAGAGGAAATATCCACACCTGTTCCAGTAGACCTCGAGACAAGTTCTAAAACAAGGTGGGGAGGATATAACAACTCTCCCAATATATTTATAATATCCCTATACGTCTTAAAATATACTCCGTATGCGAAAAATAGACCCGAAATACATTTAAATTAACAAAAATCAAATAAAAACAATATTATAAGTCTGTCGCGGGGCGCGACAGACTGTGCTTGATGCATCGCGGGGCGCGACCGCTGGGACACCAGGCTGCACCAGATCGTGCCACGTGTCCGACGCGTGTGGAAGCTAGCGGGTTGACTCGGCAACCCTATACGAGACACGTAGTCTCTGGCGGGGCGCAACTGCCTCCCTTGCTTCCGTCGCGGGGCGCGAGAGACCCCAGATCAGGCCCAATAAATTGGATTTCGACGTTCATTTGAAATTCGTTCATCACACACTTCTCTCTCTAAATTTCTGAATAGCAAATATAATTCCCGGGTGTTATACCCACTAAAATAGCGAAGCTCTGCCTTGATGTAAGTATCATAACCCCCGGTTACGTATTAGATACGCTGCCCGATTGATTTAGTGCTCCGTAACGCATGTCGAGGCTCTGCCTGACTTAGTCGTTGGAGTTCTGTCTCGGGGAGGGTATAACTAATGTAAATATTGGGTTATTATACTAACACGTGTGCATTGTTTAATTTATTAGATTATAACCAGGAAATCACAAGGAAAAACCTAAATTAACAATGTGAGTAATCCTTTCTTTTTATAAACTGTTTTTACAAAAGCTCAATTATTTTACATGATAATTAACAGTGATTGAGTATTTGTAATTCTACAATTATCGTCGGTATGTTGGGGTTTTGTATACAAAATTTTGTTACTACACTGTGAGTAGTAACATTACCACAAGTCATTTGGTGAAATGGATGAATTGATCGGTATAAATTGATATTTGAAATTGGGATCAGTATAGTTGTGTTACATTTTTGTTGGTGTTCTTCAAATTGGCCAAAGGGGCGGAGGATTTGCCGGAAGGAAAGCAGGCGGTCCGAATAAGAAACCGGTCACACGGTCCGTTAAAGCCGGTTTACATATTCCTATTGGTAGGATCAGCCGGTACCTCAAGGTTGGACGCTACGCGAAACGAGTCGGTACTGGTGCTCCGGTTTATCTCGCTGCTGTGCTTGAATACCTTGCTGCTGAGGTAATTTGCTATCTGATTTCGTTCATAATTTCATCAATTACATATATGTTGTTTTTTTTCAGGAAATGTAGTAGTTCGTCATTTAATTGTACTGTTATTGACGTTACGAATGTAATTTAGGTTGTAATATTTCTAATCTAATTTAGGTTAAAAATTGATTAAATGAATTTTGTAATTAATTCATGTACGATAACGAACCGGTATTTTCGATACAAGTACTGGTTAACACCAAGCTAATCAGACTTAAAAAGTAAATGAGATAACAATTATTATAATATAAAGATAATAAAACTATAAAAATACTATATATAATATTTTATTATATTATATTATAGTTTGTTTTTTATTCATTTTATTATATTATAGTTTGTTTACTGTTCATTTCATTCAAATATTAATATATAGGAGAATGTTTTGCAAATTGCTTGTAATAACTGAATTTTATCCTCATTGAAGTTACGGTTATTAATTTAGGTTAACGATTGGAATGATGATTGAATGGTGAAGACGGTGGTGGCGGCGGCATATGGTGGTGTTGGTGAAGACGGTGGTGGTAGGTGAAGGGGGGATAGTATCTGTATTGTTTGTTATATATATATAACTTTTTGAAATATTTTTAAAGAATAAATTACAAGTTTTGTCTTTTAAATAAGTAAAAAGACTAAATTACCCATGTGTAATAAGATTTAATAGAAAAATTTAATTGAGTTAGGCTTAAAGGACGTAACTTGCAACAAAATTCCCTATATAGGGTAAAACCTGTCAAAATTCGTTAAAAATGACACCGCCTGAAAAAGGTATATAGATAAAGGACAAAACTTGTAATTTTCCCTATACAAATATACACCGTTTAAAATCGACTATATACATATGTGTATAATTCAAGATTTGAAAATATACATATATGTATATAGCCAATTTTAAACTATACAAATATACATATATGTATTACGAAAAGCTTAGAAAATGTTTGATCGAAAATACTTCTCAAATTTCTTAAATAATGTATATATTACAAAAATCTTAGACCGTGGGGTATGGTGGGGCTTGGGTTGGGGGCATGAGTTGACACGTGGAGTTCGAGCCCCCCCACCGGTGAGTGACGTGTCCGTGGGGTATGGTAGGGCGTGGGTGCACCGCGTGGCTTGGCAGTTTATTAAAAAAAGCGAATAGGTTATAATTTAAATTTTAAATTACCCCGCTATGACATGGCCAACAAAGCGAATAGGAGCCCGCCACATAGGATCGCTAGTCCGCCCCACGCCCGGTTTCAAACTCCCGCCCCTTTGACCACGCCCCAACCCAAGCCCACCTGGGGTGGTGGCTTGGGCGTTTTCAACCAACCCAAGCCCCATACAGCCATACCCCACAGTCTTAAATACTTCTTAAATTTCTTAATTAGGATGAATTTCTTTTATGCATACAAAAGTGTCAATTTCCTACTTTACACGAATTTAGTAACGTCGGCCAATAATGTTTTTCTAATACATTTATTATTATATATTTTCCTCCAATAAGAATTTAACACCCAGTTAGAATCATTTTTCCTTTTTTCCACTTCAAACTATTTATCTCCTCCAATAAGAATTTAACACCCAGTTAGAATCACTTTTCCTTTTTTCCACTTCAAACTATTTATCAATGGTCATGCTATTCTCACACGGTGAAAATTATTTTCACACCCCAAAGCGCCGCGCTATGGCCATAGCGGGGCGCTTTGCTTGACAAAAGTTGATTTGACTGACGTTTGAAACATAAGTTGCAGAGACATAAAGGTGATACGATGTTGCAGTGTCCCGTCCCTAAGCGCCGCGCTATGGCCAAAGCGCGGCGCTTCGACCCCAAATTTTCATTATTTAAACCTGCATAGACAGAACATTTAGCATTCGAGGGTATTCGAGTGTTTTGTTGTTTGTTGATTTCTTTGCTGTATTAGTTACGTGTCTTGAAAAAACGATGTCGTGGTTAAGCAACTATCTTTTCGGTCAATATTCTAACGAGTCAGTTGTTCCTGATTCTTACGAGGGGACCGCTATTTCTGACTCGTATGAGAAACCGGTCTCGTCCAACTTAAGGGAGGCAGAGGTTGTATCTGGCATTCGTTATCGTGATAACACGGTGAAGCTGGATTTGAATACCCCTGTGGAGGACCCTTACGCACAACAAGGTTATTCGAATTTCGGTTACGGTGGCGAGTACAGCTTTGTACAGCAGGAGTGTTATCCAAACGACAGTTACGGTTGTCAACAGAGCTTACAAGGTTATTCGAATTTCGGTTACGGTGGCGAGCAAAGCTTTGTACAGCAGGAGTGTTATCCAAACCACAGTTACGGTTGTGAACAGAGCTTTGAACATCAAGTCTATTCGAACCTCGGTGACGATGGTGAGCCGGAGGATGTGTCTGTTGACGAGGAAGGTTGTTACCCGGTTACATTTTCGTTTGATACAACGCAGACCTTTTCGTCACGTAAAGAGTTGGTGCGTTGGGTACAAGACACGGCAAAAGACAATCGTTACCTCATTGTGATTAAGAGGTCGAATAAAAGAGGATAGAATTACAAGATTTGGTTTCAATGTACTTTTGGTGGGGAGCATAAGAGTATAGCTACACAGAGGAAAACGGGTAGCAAGAAAATAGGCTGCCCGTTCGAGATGATCGGGTTTTTGGAATCATCCGGAAGTGTTTGGAGGATCGAGGTGACGAAGGCGAAGCATAACCACACTCCTATTGAAAACTTAGAGGCTCACGCGTATGCGAGAAGGCTTTCTTCGGAGGATAAAAAACTGGTTAAGGAGCTGGCAGAGCAAGATATTCCCAACCAAAGTATCTGGCGAACGCTGACAAAAAACAATCCGGCTAGAAAGCTTATTCCGAAAGATATACACAACGCTGTTCAGAATATCAACGCCGAAAAAAATGTCGGTAAGTCTCCGATGCAAAAACTTGAAAACATTCTTCTCGAAAAAGATTACACTTATTACATGCGCACGAATGAGATATCGAACGAAGTTGAAGATGTCTTCTTTGTTCACGAAAAATCATTCACTATGTGGTGTGCCTTCCCGCATGTGCTAATGATTGACGCCACCTACAAAACGAACATGTGGGAGAGGAGGGACAGGAGGCATGTCCGTACCTGCAGTTTTCGCAGGGGTCACGGGCGAGGAGGAGATGCGCTAGATTGCGCACCATGGAGATTGGGGGGCATGTAGGGATAGACTGGGACCTGCTGGAGACCGTGGGAGAGGCCACGCGGACGCGTGATATAGTTGGACTAGATACTCCTTGGTCGCGTCTATTTCAGATAGCGATGGAGGACTCGTACCGTGAGCTTACGGTCGAGTTTCTTTCTACGTTTACATACGCGCCGCATCCGGCGGATTACGTGGAGGACCCGGATTTTCCAGTCCACGAGGTTACATTCCGTCTCGCCGGTCAACAGTTTCAGATGAGTGTGCGGGAGTTTGCTGTCCATACAGGTTTGTACACAGAGCCCGAGCTTGATACTGATTTATATACGCAGGCGGTTAGGGCGATGGACAGGCAGACGCTTATCAGTTTCTGGAGGGCCATTTCCAGGGTTCCCTTTGGGAAATCCTGGCAAAAGGCCACCACCATTAGAGACCCCTTGTACCGATACCTGCACCATATTATCGCGTCATCTATCGTGCCGTGGGGTACCAGCAGGGAGAAGGTCAACCTCAGTGACCTTTTCTTTCTATACTGCCTACTTCGCGGCCAGCCCTGCGATCTAGCAGCCTGCCTGGCAGATTACTTTGCCAGTGCATACCACCGGCAGCTCCGCGGGCAGCTGCACACTGGCTCATACATCACCGCCATTGCACGCTCGCTAGGGATCGTGCCCGAGAGTGATCCGGAGCTGTCCGACCCGATCCCGTAGACTACGTTGGGCCGCGCGTGAGTATCTGCCATGCAGATCACCCGTACCTTTGATGTTGGTCTGAGGTTTAGGGGCCGTGACGGGCTGATTTGGCATCCGGAGGTTGTGTCGGAGGTCATCCCGGTTGTTATTGAGCTGAGGGATGGAGTGTTAGCCCCTCCTCATGTTCAGGAAGCCGCTCGGCAGGATCAGCTACAGGCTCTGGGCCTCGATCAGTACCCGGGCCAGCCTCAGGATCAGGCTCAGCCTCAGCCTCAAGCTCAGGCTCAGCCTCAGCCTCAGCCTGTATTCGAGGATCCGGCTCAGGAGGAGCATATCGAGGAGATCCCGGTACCACCAGTTCAGCCAGCTCCTGAGCCGCCACAGTACCCGCAGCACGTTTACGCTGACCTGCCTCCGACAGCGCGTGAGGTGGCTCGGGACTTCGACCAGCGCCTCAGACGCCAGGGCGTACGCATTGACTGGATCGTCGAGACGCTCGTTGCTCTACGAGAGCTCGCTGGGTTGCCTCCACTTCCCCTCCCACCGTCCCCACCGCACGAGGATTAGTACCTTAGTTTGTTTGTTTAGTGTTTTGTTATGTATTATGTACTCAGTTGTACCTTTTTGTTTTGTATGTACAAACTGATATATATATTGCAGTTAATCTTCTATTTACATCACGTTGGTTTTGGATTGTTTACGTTTAATTCTTATGGCTTTCTGTACATTTTATTTAACGTGTTCGTTTAATTTAACAAAATAAACTACGTTAAGAACTTATATTATATACGTTCTATAAAAATAATGACGTAATTATAAAACAACTATGAATTATATGTAATAAAACTCAAATAAAAATTTTTTCTCCAAAAATCCCTACCAAACTAATCCAACCAAAAATCCCTACCAAACTAACCCACATCCCACCTGTTTCCAAAAAAAAAAACATCCAAAGCGCCGCGCTATGGCCAAAGCGGGGCGCTTTGGGCTTGGTCAACAGACAAGGACTGACTGTCAGTCCTTGTCTGTTGACCAAGACCAAAGCGCCCCGCTTTGGCCATAGCGCGGCGCTTTGGATGTGCAAAAAGACAAATGGCGTGTGCGAATAGACCAGACCTTTATCAAACATATCCTATTTTAACTCCTTTTATTTCAACTTCATTTATTCTTTTATAGTTTGTAACTCGTCTTTTTCTTTTTTACTTCCATGGTTTACGGTCGACGGTCAGTGTTTTAGTTCCGATGAGATCAGGCCACTCTCTGAAACACCCATATTTATAGTAATGCCGACAGCTTTGACGGTGTTTCTATCATCAATGTCACGGGCGATCTTACTTTCCTGTCATGAGTGTCCCCACCCGTGTATCTTCCATCTTTAAATAGGTAATTATCGTCATTTATTTTCTATTTTAATTTGTACGTATCAGTGGCGGAGGTATAGTATAAGGAGGGGTTTGAGTTTCACGGGCTACGGCTCAATCACGTATTCGTAGTGTAATTTTTATCTTTTTTTTGTTTTATATAAAAGATATACATGAACAAATAAGGGGATACCCCTAAAAACAGGATACTTTAATTTATTAAAATTTCTAATTTTTATAAGCACAAACCTTTTACAACACCAAACTTGTATAATAACTAGGTCCAAATGAAGTATGATATAATTGAAAAAAACTCAATTGACAAACATAGCCCAAACACCAAAACAATAAAATATCCTTTTGTTTTGTGTATGGGCGGCAACGTAAGATACAGAACGTCCCAAAATTGCGATCATTCCAGACTCTCAGCACCCTTGTTGCTACTTCATTAACCAATTTTTTTTTATACCCCTAAATTAATGGGCTAACTCCCTCTCACTCAATATTTTCCATCCTTAAATAGATACAATGTTGTAATGTAGGTGGAACAGGGAACACGACTTCTTTCTTTTCCACTTGCACTTTGTTTCATAAAAGTCACCACCATTCTCATTTGTTTGTTTGTTGCAAATGTAGTCATTTCATTTCATTTCATTTGCTTTTGCTACAATATGGACATGTACACATACAGAAGCAGGAAACAAAAACCATCATTCTCATCGACTTTGCTTGACGTCATCTACCAATCAGTTGACGATGAGCATACAAAAACCACCAGAAATAGGCCGAGCATTGAAGGTTCAAAGAATATCCGCGATGCGGTTTTTCTAGCTACCGGTTTTGAAACCAGTTCCAGATATTGTTCGGAGTTTTCGTCTTCAGAGGCGGACAGAATATACGGATTTCCAACCAGGCTTAAACCTCTACGGACCAGCATTAATGAAGATGGTGAACTGAACACAAACACAAGTATGTGTCAAAAGCAACTGCACGAGCCGAAAGCGAAATCCAAAGCTATGAAGATCTACCGTTACATAAAGAAAGGGACGCATCCGGTTTCACCTGGAGGCCGGTTAGCCAGATTTCTAACTTCACTTTTCAGTACTACGACAAACACAAAGAAGCAATCCAAGTCTGGAGGTGGTGATCATGATGATCATGCAGATAGAAAATCCAAATTGACGGTCGATGTTTCGACGCCTTCTTCATTTTCACGAACGTGTTTAAACCCGACTAGGTCCTCAGTAACAACGAGGAATGCAAGGTTTTATCCAGCGAGCATGAATAATAATAATATCATTGATGACGACGAATACTCTCAGCGTCGTCGTGGACATAAATCGGTAAATGGAGACAGATCTGATTCAATCAAGAAAGAGGTTAATATGCATGTGAAGGATAAAAACCGTCACGTCGAAGATTTGTTGAAGAATTACCAGAAGAAGGTTGAATTCGTGTTTGATTCAATAAAGAATAATGATGATGAGGTCGACGATGAAACTGCAAGCTATGCAAGCTCGGATCTGTTTGAACTGGATCATCTTTCTACCATTGGTATTGATCCATGTATGCAAGAGTTACCGCTGTATGAAACAACGAGTGTTGATGCGAATCGAGCCATTGCTAATGGTCTGTCTCCTTTAGTGTTATAATACTTATTTGTTGAAAGGTGTAAAAAAAAATTGAACGTTGAGAAAGAAAGGTCTTGTTTGTTCATATAGAGTATGTATGTATGTATTTTCAATACTCGGAAATAATTATAATTTCTATTGTTCTGAAGCTGGACAGATGGTCTAGATGATTTTTCGGTTTTACCTAATTCTGCAAAGGTTTTCATCGATTTTGTCTAGCTCGATCAAAACAGACACATTTGTTTGTAACCGAACCCAATTCAACCGCATTCATCTTTTGTTTAAACAGATACTTGTTTTTTATCCACGTATTGGGACTTGAACCCACACCACTTTAGTGAGAATAAACACTTGGTGCCACTACTAGGCCAGCCAAGACACGCTAAATTGTATTCTAGACGAGGGAGGGCCGGGTAACGACAGTACAGTAGTTGTGCAACAAGGTTGGTCCAGCATCTGTTATAGGGGTTTGCCAAGTTTCGTTTGTCCTTAAAAACCACTTGTTGTGGGGACAAACTTGTCCACACGTGTAATGTCTACTTCTTTTGAGTTTTTGACGACTTTAGTGTCGATTTTTTTGTACGATAATAAATTAATAAGACAGGTACACCAACCAACACTACTACAATATGAAGCATTAGACGGTGTTCATATTTTGTTTAGACGGTGTTATTTTAATAACCCCGTCTTAAAATCAATTCCTCACATGACCGCTGTGCAAATCCAATTAAAATATTCAACAAAATTCCATACAACACCGTCTTATGCTTGAACACCGTCTTATGTTTACATACACAGCCTTTAGACGGTGTTCCCTTTGAACACCGTCTTATATGCTCATGGTTTAGACGGTGTTATTTTAATAACCCCGTCTTAAAATCAAACACTAACATTTTAACTTTGAAAAACGAACATAAACCAATTCCTACCCTAACATACACTCTTCTCCTGCTCGACCAAAACCCTAGCTCCCCTTCTCCTTCTACGCAGCCCCTCCAGACGCAGCCCCTCACGCAGCCCATCTAGACGCAGCATTCCCCTTCGATTCCCCTCCAGACACAGCATTCCCCTTCTACGCAGCCCTTGCAGACGCAGCATTCCCCTCTAGACGACGGAAGCATTTCCCTTCGATTCCCCCTTTGAGACTGGTTAGTTTTTCGATTTCCCTTTGAGACTGGTATTATCGCCCTTTATTCAGACATTTTCTTATTTTCTTTGTGCCGATTGTGTCTCGCTTCTCTTTTCTCTGTTTCCGGTCATCATTCAGTTTTGTTCGTGTCCCTGATTTGGTGCTGTATGTTTTCATTATTCCATCTTAAGTATTGATTCCCGTATGTTCTTGCTCTGATTGTTTTATGTTTTTTTTTTATACTCCCGTCTTTTTACTGTTTTGGTTCTTTTCTGATTGATGTATAAACAAAACATGCTTTTTTAGGTTTACAATTTGTATTTGGATTGTTGTTTGTAGAGTTAATAACTCATGATGGTCAATTTGTTTTTGCAAACACTGTGATTTTTGTTTTGTTTAATGTTGTCAACTTAAAGAGATCTGATGATGAACCTCTAATTTAAATGGTAATTTTCTATCAATTTTATGTACATGGCATGTGTTAATGAAACTTTATTTCTCAAATTCAGATCGGATATTGAGCAAAATGGGTGAAGGTTAGCCATCTTCTTTTTGTTTCTTTTTATGTCGTGATCTATAACTAACTTTTTCTTTTTGGAAATTTTGTTAATGAACCCGATTAAGGTACTTTCGGGCAAGTTTTGGAGTGTTTGGACAACGAAAAGAAAGAGCCTGTAGCAATTAAAGTTGTCCGTTCAATAAACAAGTATCGTGAAGCTGCCATGATTGAAATTGATGTTCTACAGAAGCTTGCCAGACATGATGTTGGTGGCTCACGGTAGGTTTTAATCTTTTATTTTCTTTAATGTGGTTGTAGAAATTAAAGTGATGTGGTGTAAGCGTGTTTAATTTTTGCAGTTGTGTGCAAATACGGAATTGGTTTGACTATCGTAATCATATATGTATTGTAAGTACTCACTGGTGTTTGTTGAGATTATGATTTAGCAATTGGCATTGACGCCGCCACGTCATCGTCATGTGTTGTATTTTTAGTGAGTTAAAAACTTCTTAACAGGTTTTTGAGAAGCTTGGTCCAAGTTTATATGATTTTCTCCGCAAAAACCACTACCGTTCATTTCCTATTGATCTTGTTCGCGAGTTTGGCAGACAACTTTTGGAATCTTTAGCATGTGTGTGCTAAAAACTTGTACCATCTTTGTTTTCCATAATACTTTATTATTTATTATTTGAATTTTTGCATGCAAAACGTGCCTTTCTTATGAACTCTTGTTATTATTAGTTTTGTTGCCTGTATATAAGTGTTATGTTTCCATTTATCTTTATGTGTATCACTAATGTCATTGTCATCGTCATTGTCATTTTTGGTTCTGTTGTCTAATTTATGCCGCCTATTTTCTTGCAGTTATGCATGATCTACGCCTTATACATACGGATTTAAAACCAGAAAATATTCTTCTGGTATCATCAGAGTATATCAAGGTGCCGGATTACAAGGTATGGTGTGCCTCATGTAAGAAATATAATTTATTTATTATTTTGTGCCTGTTATCAGGATCAAGTGAAAACTAAATATTTGGTCGGATCTGTAAGAACGTATCATAAGCTTGAATTTGGATTTAATAAGTCAGACAAATTCATGGTTCATATATTTCCATTGAAATGCTATGTAAAAATTTGAAAGATTTTCCGTTGAAGAAAATCGACAAATTCACAGATGCAAAGATACAAATCTGTGAAGTTGTCGACTTTAATGCTTCAAAATTAATCGAACACATCAATCTATGTTGTCAAAGACGCAAGGCGCAGGCGAGGCGCATCGGCCTCGCCCGGAGCCTAGGCGCAAGGCGCAAAAAAAGCGTGGGTTTTTTTAAGAAAAGCGCACATAGAGAAAGAAAATATAAAAAAGCCTGGGGAATGCGGCTACATGGTTCTCCAACATATGTTTGACTTTGTCAATTTGTATCAAAACCAATTTCCCGATGAAGTAAGTAAAATATACTTGTTTATCAGTTTATTACTTAACTGTTTATTTTTTTTTAAAACTTAGAAGGTTCAGATGTATATAACATGTAAATATATACATAGCTTTAATGCCGATGTTATTACCGATTTTTCTCTTTGCCTTTAGATTTAGTCTATAATATTTGTAATAACTCTTTCTATCTACTTTTATTTTAGATGTGGCACGACACGAGAGAGGCTACGGATAATGAAATAGATGTTTTGTTGATGACGTTGATGCCGAAGTTTTTTAGCGAGTTAGGTATTTCGCTAGATTAGCGTATGTAATTTATTTATACAATTTAACGTAGTTTGTTATGTATTCACAAATGATTGTAGTTTGACGGGTTTATCTCCGAATTGGTTGTCTACGGGTTTATTTTCGATTTGAATATGCATTGTTTTGGTTTGATTTGAAAATGTTCCATTGGTGTATGTGTATAAGCTTGATGTATTTCCTGGAAAACCTTTTATATGTTTTTTTTACTACAAATGTATTTCCAGTTTATAAGACAGTGTTCACCAAGTTTAAGCCGGCAGTTTATAAGACGGTGTTCACGAAGTTTAAGCCGGTGTTCAAACTCTGAACACCGTCTAATAAGACATGAAGTTTAAGCCGGTGTCCAAACACTGAACACCGTCTAATAAGACATGAGTTTTAAGTCGGGGTTCAAACTGAACACCGTCTAAAAAGACATGATTTTAAACCAGTGCAGTTTAAGACGGTGTTGAAAACACCGTCTTAAAACCGATTTCACCCCGTCTTAAACTCTATTTTGTAGTAGTGCAATTAGCAGTTGGTAATAAGTTTGTAACTACACATAGGTATGCACAATTATGCTAACTACCTTTACATAATAAAAAAACAAACAATAAAGGCAATAATAAAAAGTTATTATTAGGTTACTAGGTTAGGCCCCAATAGGTTGAATCAGAATCACGTTCTCATGGATGCCCGATTTTCAACTGTAACCGAAGCAGGTCCAAGCCCAAGATAGATGCCTGGGCCAAGTGAGAAGTTTTATATGGCCCATTAAGATTTCATCAATTAGAGGCTCAAGCCTTGGGCTTTTAGAATTAAGATAAGATTAGAGGTGCATAAAATAACTTGTTATTAACCGAAACCGTAATCGGTTAGTGGTTATTTTTAACCTTAGGTTAGTAACCGGTTATTGATATTCAGTATAGGAACCGATTATTAACCGGTTTTCCAACCAACAGACCGGTTAACCGAAAAATTCAAACAAAAAAAAACCGGTTAATTAACCAAATCGGTTAAAGTAATTAACCAGACTAGTTAAAGAAATAACCGATTAAAACATCAATTGGTTAAAGTCAAATTAACTTGTACAACCGGTTAATCGAACTCGTTATTAAAATTAACCGGTTTGTGCACTTCTAGATAAGATACATACAACTACATAACGTTAATCAAATATTTTAGTTGTATATTTTTTTTTTGGTTGAATGTTGATATGGGAGTGTTATATGAGTCACAAGTAACTAAAGCTATCAACTGAAGAGATATGTACCAAACCTGATGATCCGGTACCCTGATCTGATTGGGTCTGGAATGTGTTGGGTACACGCACGGTGTTACGCTCATGAGGCAAGCTGCGCGAAGTGCATGTGTATGTGACCCTAATCATATTGCATGGATCAACATCAATACAGTTATAACCTTTGAAGCGACATGCAACAACACCTAGTATATAAGCAAGTGACATCATGTAAATTAGGTCACTAACTATGTCATTCTCTCTCTTACATACTTATTATATTTTATCATATTTCAATATTTATTTTCGCCGTCAGATGGTCGTTACAATAAGGGAATTTCAATGTTGCGAGAGGCTAAGGGATTTATGTTTTGCAAATTCGGTTGAGTAATTCAATCTAGACAATAGTGTTCAGAACTCATTCTTATAAAAGTATACGCTCTTATGCAATTGGTGACAGGTATTTGCTTCTTCACTAGGTATATATCTCTCAAGGAAAATATCGAATTGGATCCTAAATTGACGAGTTAGTGTGAGCTTATCCATGCGGTTATGCACTCTTCGATTAGGAATCCATTTTCTGAAAGATCCTGGCTTTCGTGCTTTGGTGGGTCTCCGAGATCCTTTCGATGACCTATGTTGCGTTAAAGGGATATCTATATAATCCGATCGATTGCGTAAAGCCCGCGGTAGCAGCGAAAATTGTGTATATGATAAAGTTAGTTTTGTTTAGCATAGTAACCAAAACCATTATGGAAACCAATATTCGGTTTTGTTCGACCAGTCCCAAAATCCATAAATTCGGACTACATAGTCCAATCCAAATTGTCTGATTGGACAATTCGGTTACATTGAAACCATGAACACATCATGGTCTCCGCTTCCACCACCCGCACTCATACTGCTATCACAATCACCACCAACTATACAATTCCCACCATCGTTAGCATCATCACCAACATTGACCCATTGTTATTGTTATCATCGATTCTAATGATTGATGATAAAAATGACAATGGGTCAATCGCCACTTTTGCCACTAACCCCCACTATCATTGTTGCGACCACACCGTTGTTGTCGTTGCACTCCTCGTTCGATAGAGGTGGTCCATGTCAAGAAAGTAACAAACATGGTGGCAACAACGCTCCGTAGGCTAATGATGGTGATAACATAGGTGCTTGCTAGAGTGGAGGTTGCGGTGTCGAAGGTGACACCCGACAAGGTGGTTGGGGAGGCAATGAGAGGTAGGTGGTTGTCGCGATGATGGATTCGAATTCCGTTATGACCCTTTTATTACATGAATGCGTTACATAAATCAAATTCCTTTGACAGCTTCAAATTATTTTGAATTCTTTATCAATTTGATATATTTAATTTCAAATCTAATTCCTTTGACATACTTGAGTTTAAAAAAAATCACAAACCAAATACACACTTAAATATGGTTTCTTTGTTGAAAACTTGAAATTCAATATAACTAAAACCTGAGTTATATTCATTAGTTGTTTATATAAATTCAAGACTAGCGAATTAATGGAATTGATATTTGAATGAATTCCCTCAAATTTGCTTTTTGTTTGAAGTTTATAGGACAAACCTTATTACTCACACACTTTCACGTTTGGTTTATGGATTAGGAATTCCGAATAGAAGTGTTTGATTAGTAAGTTTGGGTTTACTCTAAATTAAAACATTATAATATATTGTGTATTGCGGATTAATTACTTACAATAGTACAATAAAAATAATTATAAATGAAATCGAAACTACTTATAACTTGAGGATATGATAACAAAATTATGATGAATTTTATCTTCATATAAATTTATAACTTGAGGATATGATAATAAAATTATAATGATTTTATCTTCATATAATTTGAATGTATATGATAATAAAATTATAATGAATTTTATCTTCATATAATTTGAATTATTCTATCATATCTAACTTAGCAAATACATTATATCTGATACAAAAATATATGCTTATAAAAATGATATTGATCATAAATTCTAGATAAGAGTCACTCAATCAAACAATTAGAAATGTGTGAAACATGCATCAATGGACAACATCAGTCAATTATTAATAATATGTGGACATCAAAAGCCAAAAAATACAAAAAGAAAGGGGTCATGAATTGCCATGTGAAGGTGACTAATGCTTCCACATAAACATTTCCATGGTACATATGTTTTATCTTATTATTATTGTTGTTGTTGTTGTTGTTGTTGTTGTAAATCAAGTTGTTTCTGGAAGCATCAAAGGTTAAATATAAAGTATTAAGCAACCCTAATTTGGTAATTATTGAAAATCATACTGTTTCTGGAAGCATCAAAGGTTAAATTTAAAGTATTAACCAACCTTAATTAGTTGATCGATGTATGTTTAATAAAAATAAATATGCCCATTATCTAGGTATATGATTCCTAAGCTCGTAGTATTGTAGACTTTTATTGGTTTTACATACTTAATTGATAACCACAAATTAGTGATAGATACCATTATCTTCGTTCCCACATGTGTCATTGTCAAAATGATATTTGAATATTTGATTAATAGTTTATACATTTCGTCGTCAAATTATATAGAGTGATGACGTGTAGAAATATTTAATTCGTTTGGACCACGAAAACACATGGAAATGAAAGAATAGAAAGTTGAGGTGGAAGTCCCTATCAAATCAAGTAAAATGATTTTATGCTATTCCATACATACATAGACCTAATTTGTCAAAAATACCTTGTGCTATATTATTGATTGGGATGAGGATCAAATAGAAATTTTATTTTAGTTAGGAAGTATAGGAAGCAATATGATTAGGACATGTGATAAAATTTAAAATAAAGAGGAATGGTGTTTTAGTCAATTTTATCATTTTCTTCTTCCTTCTTCTTCCCAGTAACATCAAAACCCACCATCTTCAACCATTTTTTCACTTTCTATCTCAATAATCACTACATTATAGTGCGATTTTCGTCACCAATCAATAACTCAAACACCCGATCAACGTGTTCTTTAGCTTTTTTGAAGAAAACCCAGTTTAATTTCATACAAAATCTTGTTTTTTCCGGTGATTTTGAAGATAATCACTCGATCCTTTCAATTCAATCTCTGATAAGTGTTTCAATCATTCAAATTTCGTCAATCGTTGAACAAACCGACTTCGATCCATGTAAGAAATTCTTTAATTTCATTTATGTTATCTGGGTTTTTTATTTAGTCATTGTGTTTTACGATTTTGGCGGGGGTCCCAGAGGCGGCAGCCCCTGGCTGGGGTTGAATTGCTTTAATAAAAATGCATCAGAAAATTAAATTTTCTGTAAATTGTCTCTGGAAAACTGCATTCGTAGACAGTCTTTTTTATTTCCTACTTCCTGGTTCAGACAATTCACAGACAAAACTATTGTCCTGGTTCAATGCGTTTTAGAGAGAAAACACCTTCTTTGGTGTTTTTAGGCCATTGCGTTTTAGAACTAAGACATTTTTATGTTTTTTCTGGCCATTGCGTTTTAGAAAAACACATTTTTGAAGTGTTTTTAGTCATTGCGTTTTAGGTAAAACATATTTTTAGGTGTTTTCAGTCCATTGCGTTTTAGAGAGAACACTTTCTTTTGATTTTTTAGGCCATTGCGTTTTAGAAAGAATACATTTTTGAGTGTTTTCTTGTCATTGTGTTTTATAAATAAGACATTTCTTTGTGTTTTTTGTGCATTGCGTTTTAGGTAAAACACATTTTTATGTGTTTTCAGTCCATTGCGTTTTAGAAAACAGACATTTTAAGTGTTTTCTGGCCATTGCGTTTTAGAAATAAGACATTTCTTTGCGTTTTATGTAAAACACATTTTTATGTGTTTTCAGTCCATTGCGTTTTAGAAAGTACACTTTCTTTTGTGTTTTTAGGCTATTCCGTTTTAGAAATAAGACATTTCTTTGTGTTTTCTCGCCATTGCGTTTTACAAATAAGACATTTCTTTTGTGTTTTTTGTGCATTGCGTTTTAGACAAATGTCATTTTTTTGGTTTTTTTTTTCATTGCGTTTTACGCAACTGGGTTTTTTCTATTGCGTTTTACGCAACTGGGTTTTAAATTTTTTTTTTCCGAAAATATAGCAATAGTATACTCGTTTTAAAGATAAAAAAACGCTCTTTTTTTTATGCAATTTTCATAAAAAATAATGTCGTATGAAAGAGTTATTAACGTTTAAAAAATGGGGGAAATTGGAGGAGAGGGAAACTATTGGCTTAGATTGACTAGAATACCCCTAAACAAACCCACGCGCCTCTTTTCTTCCCTTCAATTTCCCTCATTTAATCTTAGCCCTTGATTAACTAAATGAATGGTCAAGATTACTTCCTAGCCTTCTTAGCCAAATAAACTTCTTATTATATCCTAACCCTTATTGATTGTTATTAGGGCTGTAAATGAACCGAACGTTCAGCGAACAGTTCGTGAACCGTTCGGCGGGAAGTTCGTTTATGTTCGTTCGTTTAATAAACGAACGAACATGAACAAGAAATTCCGTTCGATTAGTTAAATGAACGAACATGAACAAAGGTCCCGTTCGTTCAATTGTGTTCGTGAACGTTCGGTAAGGTGTTCGTGAACATTTGTTCATTTGCGTTCGTTTATATTCGTATGTTCGTGTTTTAATTAAAGATTTTTATACTTTCATATATTTTATCTATACTTTTTATACTATTAAACTTTTATTTATATCATTACCTTAACAATTAAACTAGGAAACCTTCTTTCTCCTTGTTTATGCACCATTTCCCTTTCTTTTCTCATTATTTACATCGACGAATATGATCTACCTCCGTTCCACAATAAATGAATCAAGTTCTAGTGCTACTCTTTGGGCCATCCACCTTTATCCTTCATCGCGTTCGCCAAATTTATTTGTGTTCGCTTGTGTTCGTGAACCGTTCGTGAACACACTCATTTCCTTAATGAACGAACACGAACATAAAATCTCGTTCGGTAAGTGTTCATGAACCGTTCGTGAACACATTTATTTCCTTAACGAACGAACACGAACAAGGTCTCGTTCGTGTTCGTTCGGTTCGTTTACAGCCCTAATTGTTATGTTTATACAGATCTTTTACGAATAAAAAAACTATTAAATATACAATATAATATCCGTAATCTAATAAATCGATCAATATTTTGAATTATTTAGAGTAAATTCTGTCTCATCAATTTCACAAAAAAGTGACAAAACCATCCATCGATGTTATTGGGATGATCGGAGCTTGTTTTTCCCATTACGTCCTGTAAATATATTCTATAAGACTATAAGCCAAAAACGTTTGCATTACAATGGAAGTTCAAAGTTTATATCTCTATCCTCACAATAGACTAGTTACAACTCTTTAAAGTATGTATATGTATCCTTAGCACTTTGTGACTTAATTACCGAGATATATTGCAGATTAACTTGTTTTACTAGCTCATGAAAAATTAGGGGATACTGGAAAATTAGAAAAACAAATAAGCTGACCTTGAAAGTTGAAGGAATAGGCGCCTTTTGTGAAATAGACAAGCCCAAAAAGAATTAATTAAGAGACTCAAATAGGAAGTTAACATGTAAAAAAAATAATGATGAATTACAATGGAGCCCACAAAAAAAAACAATAAAAAGACACATGTAAAGTGCGGGATAAATAGTCGGCAGGTGAAAAGGCGGGGGCTAAATAGTTTGTGGCTAATAGTGGGGGAGCTAATAGTCGTCCAATCATATTTGGCAGAGTAAATTGTCATTTTAGTCCCCGATGTTTGACCAAAATTGCCATTTTAGTTTAAATAGTTTTTTTCGTGTAATTTTAGTCCAAATAGTTTTTTTTCATGTTATTTTAGTCTCTAACTTTTGTCATTTTTTTCCATTTACATCTACCGCCACCACCATCTCCCACCACCCACCAAATCACAACCTTCTATCATCACCGCTACCTGCCTGCTCCGTCACCACCCACCCACCCCACCACTATCACCACCCATCATTTCCACAACCACCGGCCACTTTTCCGCCACCCACATCATCATCCAACACCATCGCCATCATCGTAAACCAGCAACCATCGCCATCATCTTCACTGTAAACCGACACACCAACATCCCCATACTATCGCATTTGCAAAAAGAGAAAGAAAAATATGTTTTGACAAAATACCACGAGTTAACAACAAATAGTAAACAATACCGTGTTTAGCCGATATATACAGATATATACAGGGAGAGGATAATGTGAAAACTAAAAAAACTACCAAAAAGACCTAAAAAATATACCATTTTTTTATTAAAAATCACTATTTTTAGTGTATAATTTTTTTTTAAATCACAGAAGGGACAAACTAGAGAACACATCACCACCCTCTAAGCTCAAGATTCTAAAGGTATTTGATTTCAAATCATTCTCCAAACATGATAATTATCTTAAGAGGAACCCAATTAACCTAAGTAAATTTATAATCCTTATCATCGGTGCTCCTTTCTATAATCTTATATCGAAGACCTTTGAACGAGAACATCCCTGAAGAATCTTCTAGTGAACCACCAACAGTTGACTTCATTCGAAAAACTAAAATCACCAATGTCTTTACCATTTGCTTACATCTCCTCAACTTCCCTTCCTCGTCTTGGTGGTCTTTTCAAGTTCCAATGTAACCGAATTCCCAACTTTAACTCAACTTCTTAAACCTCCCTGCCCATGATCAAACAACTTTTTCAATATTCTAATGCATACACGTGGGGTATACTTGTCCTTTAAGGACATATTAGCACACCAAACGTCTTTTCTAAAAAATGTATTATCTCTTTTACCATTTTTTGAACAATAAGGATGGTAGAGAGACTCCCAAGTTTAAAATCCCTCTCGATTTTGGAAATCTCTAACCATGTACCCAACACACAATGTTTAGCAATTGATTTGCCATCAATTAGAGAGGTTTACTTCACCCAAAGACGATTGACTTTCACTTCAAGCGTCCATCACCACTTGGCAAGAAACATGTGGCTGTAGTGTGTTGTCAATGGTTGACATTTGCTAGAACCGCTTGCCTTCACCAAACTCTTGAGTGAACAATGTAAGCTTAAGTTATAAATGTAATTTTGAAATCTTAAAACCGGTAACCTTTTTTTTGTGAACGACAAATTAAGATCACTGACGGACCACTGGGGTATCATCGTGCCAACAGCAGAATTACCCGATCATAATCATTGTCTATACACCAATTCAAAAGAAACCCAATAAATATGAGAAAAACCTCTTGTGGTAATAACCGGATATAACCTTTTAGCTAAAAACTTAAACCAAACTATTTTTCCATGTTAAATTGAGTGTCTATTTTACCACATGGGCATAAAATCAAAATCACTCTGTGTAATTAAATTGGATTGTCTTCTAAAAAACTGATTTAATTATCATCGTTTGAACCCCCCACAATCCTTGATTGACGAAACGTGTACAACAAGCTCCAAAAAATGTTAAAAAATTGATAATTAAATAATCAGTTATTACGAGTAAAGATAATTATTTAAATTGCACTTAAAAACGGAAACTTATTAAATATTCATAAATTTTTTTTTTCATTACGAGTAAAGATAATTATTTAAATTGTGTAATTAAAAATGGAAACTTATTAAATATTCATAAATCTTTTTTTCTTTTCAGATACTAACGATTGTTTTAAGGCACCACATCAGTAACCAAATTCATTGTATCATTCAACCCAACTGAAAATACAACTAAGGGCTTATAGGCTACAGATATCAAAATGAAGTACATAGTGATATATTGGTGTTTTTTTATTTTATTTTAAGAATTCAAGTTTTATAATAAATAACAATATAGATTTAAAAACATGATAGGAGAAGGTTTATTTAAGAAGAAAATTTAATTAAAAAGAAAAAAAAAACAAAGGGTACAATTGTAAAAATAAAATATTTTTTCAGTTATCTCATTTATTATTATCTTTAACTAATTAATTAGTCATAAAAACTATCATCATTCACGCTAATGTTTTTTGACTACACACATTAAAAGTTACCCTACAACTTTCGAAATTTACCATACACATGTTAAAATTTATCTTACACAATCCGTAATTTATCATATACAGACTGTAATTTATCCTACACACTAAATTATTTTACTTTTTTGAAAAATTTATATTTTGAAGATAAGTTAGAAATTTTAATGTAGTTAGTTATTAAAGAGAAATACTACTAATTAATGATCTTTATAGGTGCCCATGACTTTATAGTCTAGTGGCATCTTGGGGGTGAGATAAGGCTTATGGACCAATAGGTCCTAGGTTCGATTCTTACGAAGGGGGTTTTCCCATATTTATTGGGTTTCCTCCTGAATTGGTTTATAGGCATTATGCCTAGTGGCGATGGATATGATCGGGTGGTTCCGTTGGTGGCACGATGATACTCCAGTGGTCCGTCAGTGATCCAAATTTGCCGTTCAAAAAAAAAAAGATCTTTATAGGTTTACCATATTACCCTTATAATAATATTAAATAGTTATATTAAATGAAGTAAAATGAAGAATTCTTTTAAAATTTCTTCTTTTTTATTTTTACAAAAAGTTTTTATCATTTGAACTCTTCACGAGCATTATAACGTGTATATGTTTATTTATTTATTTTTGAACGGTGAGACTTTTTACCTTGTTGGAGAGAGATCTCACCTCTTCTAACAAAAAGCCAGACAATGTTATCTTCACCGTGTTTACACCGGAAAAAATGTGTATATGTTTATCCTTCTGGAAAAAAAAAAATATATATTTAACCAAATTTTTTTTTCCTAAAATAATCAAAATTAATGCCCACGTATAATGCTACGATATGATTAATAATTTCCTAGAAACTGCACTAAAATAAGAAAAAAATGGCTGTCATGCTGAGCTGGATCATTGGATGTACACGTTGGCGACGTCCACGTGGCGAAAAATGAGTGGAGATTAGGTAACCAATATGGAAAGAAATCCCCCCTTGCGAACAAAACTAAAAGTAAATTACAAAAACACCCCTGACGGCGATAATATCCAGCTGGCAGCCCCCATTATTGACGTGGAAATTATTCTATTCCCATTTTCCAAGTGGAATATACCCCTCCCTAATCATTGAGTATTTTTTTCTTCCATTTGCACACCCTCTCTCTACATAATAAACCGCATTAAATTTCTCTCTCTACCCACTCTCTCTACAAACTCATCTATTTTTAGCTTGATATTGTGTTTAATTCCTATTTTTAGCTTGATATTGTGTTTAATTCAAGGTTGATCTTCTATTTATAATCGTGATTTGATTATCAAGTTTTTTAGCAAGTGATTGATCTGAAATGCCTTTCAGATTTCTCTTTCTTTTTATAAATAAATCAAACGTTGAAGAATCACAGTGGGAGAAGGAGAGATAATAATAATAATAATAATCTCCAATTACTTGTTGTCTTCTACATACAACTGCTTGCTTTTGTTTCAGGTAATTTGAGCAAGCTTATTATTATTTATTATTATTGTTATTAATAACTGATTTGAATTCTGGAAATTGTAAGACGTTAATGTTTGTAAATGTTATGTGAATTTATTGAAGAAATGTCAACTACGGTGATGAGTGACGCGGTGATGATACCTGTAACGGAGTCGCAAACGGTGACGGCGAATCTGACGACGGAAGTAGAGTTTGCGGAGTGTGATTGCTGCGGATTGACGGAGGAGTGTACGCCGGCGTATATGGAGAGGATTCGAGAAAGATATAAAGGCAAATGGATCTGCGGATTGTGTGGAGAGGCGGTGAAAGATGAAATCATGAGGAGTGGAAGGTTGATCAGTACAGAAGAAGCGATGACGCGTCACATGATGTTTCGTAGAGCGTCTCGATCGTCAGGTCCGCCGCCTAATCCGGCGGTGCATTTGATTACTGCCATGAGACAGATTCTCCGGCGAAGTTTGGATTCACCGAGATCTCTTAGGTCTGTGCCTTGTAGTCCAACTCAAAGTAGTGATACTGTTGGAATTGCTCGATCGGAGAGCTGTATTCCGAAGCTAACCCTTGCGGTTGAATCGTCTGATGAGTTAGAAGAAGCTACTGAACTGAATGATTGAATGAAGGAAAATGAAAATGAAAACCGCCGTGAACAATGTAAGTTTACATCCTTGCCCCTGCAAAAAGGATGCTTAAATTAGACGAAACAGTTATTGAACTTAATGTACTCAAGATCATCATTAATACTAGCAAACAACTTTTTTCATCCTTCTATTACTATGATCATATTGTTTTGTGAATATTTTGTGAAGGGAGTGGGGGTGGTCACAAGTGATGAAATTCCATCACTCACAAACATCCAATCATGTTCCGCCATGTCAGCAACCACTATTCTATCACTCACAAGCATTCTTTAGTGGTGGTGGTCATCACTGGTGATGTGATTCCAACGTACAAGTATTAATACATAACGTACAAGTCATACACATACAATCAACAATTGTTCAACGTGTGATATTATCAACGCGTTAAAAGTTACACGCGTTATTTTTGTGGGTGGCAGCGGTGTGCTAATCTCCATCACTCGTGATGGGGGCTCCATCACGGACCACCCCCACTCCCCTAAGAAAACATGTGTCAATCAATGAAAACTGACTCGATTTTCCATATATTCGTTGTTGTTTTTCAAACGGCAAATTTCATTAAAACCACACAAATTCCAATCACTAGAAAGGGGTGGAAAGAAGAAGAATACAAAGCTTTAAAACGAGAACTTAGTCTTACACCCTATATTGGTTGTAAGTTGTAAGATGTGTTAAATATGGTTTGTTTGGAAAGAATAATGAATGATTAGCAGTTGTAAATTTGTAACAAGTTGGAAGTGAATTGATGGATGCAATATGCATAATGAAGTTGGTTTGAAACAAGAAATAAGAATAATATTTTTGGCTTTTTATGAACATACATTTTGCTTCCACAAGAGATTCTGTAAATGGTGGTCCTTAAGTGTTAGAAAGACAAATAAAACAGAACATAATTCTAGTACTTTTAATGGAACCTATTCGCTATGTTAAAAATGAGTTGGTAGGACAAAGTACGAATTAGCATCCTATATTTGTGTAAAAGAAAATTAGACAAAACTCAACGGAAGGTGACGTATCAAATGATGTTATTTGGAATGCACTTGATTGGACAACTAGTAATGGGGTACAAACGTAATGCGTGATATGATAAATAACGGTTTGGATATGGATATTAAACGTCTTTTTGTAGGACTAAATCTTTTAAAATCGTTTTTACATTACTATAACACTAAAAGATTTTGTTTGAATCGATAAAATTACTTTTTTTTTACATCATATAAATATTTGAATTATTCTTAATAGCGACCAATATTTTTGAAACCGAACTAAAAAGAGAACTGCTCGTCTTTCAAGCAAATGAATTGTTAAAAAAAAAAATTACAACTTGGTCGGTTTTTCTGTTGCTTGAATGTCTCTTAAGTAGACGTCATAATTTTTGGTGCAAGTCGCATAAGTAATGATAACATGCCTCCGCAACCTGTAAACAAGGGTACGGTTTTTAGGTAATTAACTCCGTGAAAAGATAACGTGTTGTGTAATAACCATTTAGAAAGAATGTTTTTCTAATGGCCAACAAATATTATTAAATTAAGAACATTATTACCTAGCAAGAATAATTGAATTACTAAATCGAATTCTATACTCATTTTTTGGGTCAATTTGTTTCTAAATGCAACATGCATAAAATATTTTTTCTACGTCTAAAATTCTCGAGGGTCAGACGAAAAAAGTAATATACATTACATGTAAATTAAAAACTTGGTCAGTTGATGCCACACCTAGCTAATTGTTATTAATCCACCGCTTGAACCAAATTTAATAATCAGATGAGATCAGTGGCGGATCTAGGATTCACGCCAAGCCGTAACGTTTTATAAATAAGCCGTAACGAAATCGAAAAAACATCAAATTTTTCCAAAATTTACACTAAAAACGTCAAATTTTTCCGAGCCAAGCCGTAGCGGACGCGACCCCCCGGTAAAGGGTAGGTCCGCCCCTGGATGAGATGACAATAGATATATAAAAATTAATGTAATCTCATTCCACCTAAAAACCATCATATGATCGAGAAGTTAGATGATAGGTAAGATAAGAAGTGTTTTGTGAGCCAAATCACAACATTCACTCAAACACCTCCTATTTTTATTTACAAATATTACTATAAGTTTGATGTGCGTTGTGTAATATACTTATTATTATTATTAAAAAAAAAATTGGTAGAGGATCCTGTAAAAAGTGCTCAAAGTGTGAGAATTGTGAGAAGTGTATTATAACACTATATATAATACTATATAACACCATATAAACACCGTATAACAATATGTAACACTATATATATAACACTTTGTAACACTATATATCATTATATAACAAATATAACACTATAGGTTGTCTGATAGCATGTCTATGATAGATGTATAGTGTTATATTTGTTATATAATGATATATAGTGTTACATAGTGTTATATGGTATTATATGGTGTTACATATTGTTATACGGTGTTTATATGGTGTTATATAGTATTATATATAGTGTTATAATACACTTCTCACACTTTAGGCCCTTTTTACCCTATCCTTACCCTATTATTATTATTATTAAGGCATGTGTATTGTATGGTATACGTAAAGTATGCATAAAGTTGGAAGTGATGCATGTGTATTGTGTGGTGTACGTGTTGTTAAGACATGGAAAGTAGTAGTTGGGTTGGGAACCCATGTGTTTCAAGGTACAGATGATAAAAAAAAGAGTGCATATATATTAGCCAATCAACACACCCCCTAAACCTACGTAACTTATTTTGTTGATTATTATATTACACGTAACTTATTCTACATAGTGGAAGAAAATTAGGACATGTCGCTACAACAATTTCATAATGTTCATAAAATTGTGCTCATTATTTGAATCTAACTCAACAAATTCGAATGTTACTGTCAACAGAATGTTCCTTGCCATCCGATATTACCTTAATTCCTGAAAATGTACTTTTTTAGTTTTACTTCCTTAGGTTGTTGAACAATGAGGAGCTACTTGTCCATTAGTCCTCTTCCAGTCTTGGGTGAAGAAGATATTAATCAGAGCTTGTATTGTGTATATCCGGACTTTGGTGACGCCCACATTATATGTAACGCCATGTCCTACCGTCCAACGCCCCATGTGGCATGGGGGCTGACGTGAACAGCCGCAGAACACCGTGGAGAAGGGCGGGGTTGGGCTTGGCTTGAAGGTGGCACCGGCATGAGGAAATGATGGATTGATGGAGGTGGGCCCCTCATTCTCAATCAATCACAATTTTTGGTTTGTTTTTTTTTTTAACTTATTTACAAGTAGTATTATTTTATTGGGTAGTGGAAGGGCATGAAACCATAGTAGGTGAAAGAAAGTGAAGGAAAGGGGAAGATGATATGTCAGTGAAGTGGCAGTTACTTTATGACGTGACGATAATGTTAAGTGAAGGGGCGTGAGCCCATAAGAGATGGCCTAAGTGAACTCGAGTCGAGGAATGGGTAGATCTAGATTCTAGACCAAGGGAGTGGATCTATATCATGGAATCAGGGGATACACCATCATAATATATTATTATTATTGTTTTGACAAAATTTCTTTTTAAGTTTCTCAGTTTTGATAATTTTCACTATTTGAGTTCAAAATTAAAATTTTAACTATCAGAGTCACTGATTTTTCAATTCGCTACTATTTGAGTCCAATTGACTAACTCTATTTAGACTCAAATTGTAGCAGTTGTTAATTAATTAACTGAACTCAAATAGTTAAACCACTTAAACTCAGATACTTAAGAAAGGAATTACTCTATTATTTTATTTAAAATAAAAATCTATTACGTAAGAACTTTTTTTAATAATTATTTTATTTGATATCCTCATTTTCTCTCGACTTAACCTCCTTCATTGATTTTGTCGAGCCTCCTATATCCCTGTGTTTCAAAGTTTTCTAAGGTGTTCTTTCATTAATAAATTGTGTTTGTCGATGACTTCTTGGTCCAGAGACACCAGTGTTTATCATTATCAAAGTAATGTGGGGAGAGTCCACAAAGTGGGCATTAGGGTGTGTGGGGTGCTTTTGGCAAGCCCACATGCCGCACGGTATGTCCACCGCCATCAGTTTTATGCCGATCAGGGAGGAAGTTTTCGGGGAAAGAATGTCGCATGCGGCAAGAAGAGGGAGAGGGTAAGTGGTGGGGCCCAGAGTTATATCAACCAATCATCTTTTTTTGTTTTTTTAATGGTTTGCCTAATCTCACTTTAGACATGCATCCCTTTATGTTTTTTGGGCAATAGGCAAGAATGAGAGACAAATTACATGGCACAACATGATTGGGTGAGAGGAAAGTTTGTCTAATCCCCTTAGACATGCACCCCTCAGGCTACTCGGTATGGTGATGGCCACGTAGGCGCCACGTCATAATCCTCCCAAGGATAGTCCATCCTCCAAAACTAGAAGGCATGGGAGGATGGTCCTAGTCATAGTCCTCCACCACTTTTTATGTTTTTTTTATTTTTTTTAGTCTTCTATTTTTTTTTAACATTTAACAAATATACTAACAAAATATTTTCATTAATATTAAAACCACATTACATTAACATAAAAAAAACATAAAGTTAATAAAAAAAAACCAAAGACTTAAAAAAAAACATAGACTTAAATAATATTATGCTTCTTCATGATGTCGTTTTGAAGTTTTTTCAACATCGAACGTTTCGGCTCGGGTTCGTCCTCGACATTCATCATCATTATTTCCCATTCCTTGAGCCGAATTTTTTCATCGGAAATTCGGATTTTCTCATTTTCTCATTCGACAACCGCACCTTCTCGCGTAACTTTTCTTCCTCTACACGAGCTTTTTCTTCCGCGGCCCGGTCCTTCGCCTTCGTCTTTTGGGCCGTGACGTCATTGTACACTTTTAAGTGTTCCATAAACTCAACCATGTTCGGGTCCACCTTTTCCTTTTGTTTCCCCTTGGCCCGCTCCTTCTTTGATTTGTCTCGGCCAGGTGGACGCTCCGGCTCATGTAAGGCGTACTCCTCTTCGTCAAAGGCGGCGTCATCATTTAAGTTTAAGTTACACCTCGCGTCCGATTCACCGGCGCTAAAACTACTCGTTTCCGATGTTTTTTGGCGTTTCGTCATCGCCACCTCGTTGGGAATCGGCGCCCACTTTGGATCGTCTTTTACAACCATCCACGCGCGAACGTGAGCAAAGTTGGTATTACCATTGTTCGACTTATACCTGTCCAACGCCATTCGGAACACATAGTCGTCGCTCATGCCGCTACGACGGTCACTTGTATATAGTTTATTATATTCCTCGCAAAACCTATTGATGAGCGTGTTCATTTTCCGCCACTTTGACGAGACCGAATCGACATCTCGATACGCGCCTTGGCCCATATAGTCGAGAAACTTCGCCAAAACCTTTGCCCAAAACCCTTCACCCGGTTGGTTATTAAACCATTATAAAGAAGCAAGATTTTTGTGCATCATCAGTTGTACATGGTGCTTAGGGAGTGTTTCAAAAAAAAAAACTCTTTCATCTTCCCTTTTATCCACCGTGTCCCACTTTTTCTCCCCAACATTGCATTCAGAATTTAGAGAGAGAAAGTCAAGGTTTGAGAGAGCATTTCACACACACACACACATCGTTTGTGGGAGAAGAGGGAAAACCAGTGGTGGGCTTCCGGTGGACTCATGGTGGCGGCGACCCCCAATTACCGACGCATACATAACAAGAAACCACTAATTGGAGAACGAAGAGTCTAGCGGAAGGTGGAGTGGATGGTTCTCGGAGGGCAGTGGTGACGATGAATAATAAACACGTCTGTCTATTTCTAACTGTAATTGTTCTTCATGTCCAGCTGTTAAATTTTTGTTCCCCCTTTTTAACCCTAATTTTCAACCTCTACTTCACTTACTTACAACTTCTGCTACTGATCTATCTTCATAATCAATGAATCAAACGCATATTTCTTCTTCTTCCAACGACGCTGGTACCATGACCACGACACAACAGGTTGTTAAACTTTCTACTTCAATTTTGTTTCTTTTTTATTTTGATAATTTGAGGCGTTTGTATTTGTGTGGATGTATGTAATGTAACAGTCTTTTGAATGTTATGATCGTGAGCGAATCACTTCAATTTGTTAGACAAATACAAATGATCAGTTTCAAGAATATTAGAGTGAAAAAAGTTGATTCATTTAATTTTTGTTGTGAGATGTTCCTATAAGTTTGGGAGTCATGGCATTTGGGGCTTCGTATAGTTAGTTGGCCTTATGAACATGTTTTGTGCAAAAGTATTGTGTATAATGTTGGTGTGTATAGGTTTTGTATGAATGATCCATTTTGATTACCAATAAAGTATTGTGTTTAGCATTGGTGTGTATAGGTTTTGCAAAGGTGATTTGTTTTGATATCTTCTTGATTATAGAAAATTTTTATGCTTTTGATATATTGGGTTTCCATTCACCGATGCTTATTTTGTTCCCTAGATGTGTGCTTTGTTGAAATTGAGTGTTTGATGTTTTCCCCTCTGCATTTACATTCAACGCTGATGGTGGACTGAAGGCTATGTGTGTCGTCTGAGTCAACTGGTAGCTTTAATGATGTATAATATTTTTAGCTTTAATGATGTATAATTTTTTTTCTTAAATTTGTTCACTTTGCTGACCTGTTTGGTTGTTCTAACATTTTTGGTATCTATGTGTTTCGTGATTTTTACCCCGGATACAGTTGTAGTTTTATTGTAATGTGGAAGAAGTTTAACATGGTTTAATAGTATATTGCTTGTAGCATATGACATCTGGTATAGTGTTTCGTTAGTTTTTTGGACGGGTGTTGTTGTTTATTGTAGTTAATGTAGGGTATAATCTTGATGTTTCGTGTCGGTTCAGGTCGAGTATGGGTCAAGTCGGTTACGGGTCATGCAAGGAGATACGGGGCAGCAGAAGTCTTGATATTATGCACATGTTTTTAGTGTTTTAGCAAGTTATGGTTAGTTTGTTTTAGTCTTACGGTTGTTTAGGATATACCTATTGAATAGGTATTAGCAGGTGTAGTTTGTTTGTTGCAGAAGTTTTGTTATAAATAGGTTGCATGGGTATTGAATAAAATATCGAAAATCATTCTACAAAATTCCACATATCTTATCTTCTCCATACTATTCTTTATTTTACGTGATTGTGTGTGTTTGAAGGGGGCCTGTACCAACAGTTAACCTATGAATCATTTTTTCCCTATCATTTGCTACAGACTTTTGGTATGTATGTGATTAACGATTTTAAGCCCGGATACAGTTGTACTCTCATTGTAATGTCGACCACCCTTTATTCTGGTTTTCATAGTGTATTGTTTATAGCATATGAGGTCTGGTATAGTATGTTATGTCCTTGCGAACATGTTTAATGTTAAATTAGTATGGTGTTGACGTGTGTGCTTTTTGTGTAAACCCTCTCGGTGGAATACCTTGGATTTCTGTCTTTCCGTACTTATTATTTTGTACAACAGCTTTGTGTTTACACTGGAATCGATTGTCATGCTTTATTGTCAGGTTTTACAGTTTGTTGAAATAGTCACATGGAATGCGGTACGCTCCGGTAAGCGGTATGAAAACCGGTACGCAATTCGGTCCTTTCTAAAAATCGGTACGTTGGGGGGTAGGTTCATTTGGGAACGCTAATTCGGTACGTGGTACGGGGTATGAAATCGTTCTCTTCAAATTCATCGTGGTTTCTGTCTCTGTTGCTTCTGATCTTGTATTTTTTTTAAGGCTTCAACTTTGGTTTCGGTGGATTTAGCTGCGTTCTATTCATGTGGCTACACTGCCGCCAGTTCGGCTGGTAGCACCAGGCGGGTAGGGGTTTGGGGTAGTAGAAGCCGATGCGAGCAGATGTAAAGTAACCGATGTTTTCCCAAGAACATGAACCATAACGGTCTCTTTTTCATGTGTTTTTTTGATGGTTATTTGTTTTATACTAGGTTTGACTATGGTGTATTTATGATCAAATATGTGGACTTTTATAGCAAGGACATTGGCCTGTCTCAACCGGTGAGTTATTTTATATGCATTCTGTATGACTCATCCATCTTATCTATGAGGTTAAACTGTACACGGACTAAATCTTTGGTGTAGGAACACGTACCATATCTTAGGTTGAGAACTGCCATGGAGATATTGAGATTAGGTGCTGAATAACATTTGTCATGCTTTAAGCATGTGGTGTACATAATAGTTTTCGCTGATTTTTATTCATCAAGTCACGGCAAATGACAAACGTAGTGGCGAGTTTCGTTAGTTAATGACGTTTGGTTAGTGTATGTTGTTTAGTTATATATAGATGATCCTCAAACTATGTTCCTGCTACATGAAAGGTGGAATGTAGTAAAGCACTACAAAGATTTGATTCTTTTAGAACTTTGTTTTACTTGAATGAGATAGATGCAGATTCTAAGGAGGGTGACGTGGCTAAAAAACGTTGTGCTCATTTCATAATCTAGGGACAAACGTTTCATATTGTGGACATCTTTGTTTCAGTTTAATGGGGGTAGTCAAAACATACCTTACGATGTGCTTATTTCAGAATCTCAGATGGTTTGGTTTACCGCGCCGCAACGCGCGCGGTGTTAAAATCTAGTTACCTATAAAAACAAACAAAATATATTAAAATAAACAAACTTTAAAACAATTAAAAAAACCCACTGTTAAGTAAATAAAAAACAAAAAACCAAATTTTAAAACAATTAAAAAAAACCAACTGTTAAACCTTAAAAAAAATTAAAAAAAACAAAAAAAAACAAATTAAAGCTTAAAAAAATACGAACCTTTAATCGGGTTGTCAGACGTGCCAATGTAAGCCTTGGCTAAGGCTTCTTCTTCGATTGGCGTCCACTTAGTTCCCTTTGGTTTGGACGATTGATCACCCACCACTTTCTTGCCTTTGTTTCGTTTTCCTTTTCCTTTAGGCGGTTGGGTTTCGGGAACAACCTCCACATCGTCGTCGGGTTCGGATTGTTGAAAGGATTGCGTCGGGATCGGTTGGGGTTGAACGGGTGGTGTCGGGTTCGGTGGGAAATTATAAGCACCCCGCATCATCATTTGTTGAAGGGCTTGATTTTGAGAGAATTGAGCTAATTGGTTTGGCGAGTGTTGGAATGATGCAAACGCATTTGATGAATATTGCGAGAATTGGTTCGGTTCTAGCGTCGGATAATATCCCGGACCCGAGAAAACATTAGGTTGGGTCGGGTTGTTGGGAGTTGTCGGGTTATACGGATTGTTCGGGTTGTTCGGGTCGCTCGGGTTGTTGAAGGGATCCATGATAGAGTAAGGTTTATAAAAGTGGAAGAAGATTTATAAAAATTATGTGAGAGAGGGATGAAATTTTGTGGTTAATTTGATGAATGAAAGTGAAAATGGAGTTGAAATTTATAAATATTGGAAATATTTTACCGTTGCTTTTTTGGGAAAAAATTGATTTTTTTTTTAAACGGTAACTTTAATTCAATGGGCCCCACTATTTTTGGACCGTCGCAAACGGCACCATCTCGACGTCCACGACGCGACGCAAGGGGGCGGCACGGTGTGCACGCCGTCGCCGAAGCAAGACGGACCCGGGCTGGAGCCCATACCGACTAGCCTTACACCCTTAAATGGATTTTATGAGTAGCTTTTAGGGAGTGTTTCCTCGTTAATTAAAAAGTTTTGGCCTACCTTCGAATACTTAAAAAGAATCAATTGAAAAAAAATATATATATATTAAATCTGAACTTTTTTTTTTATAAATATTTTTTTAATTTTTTTTTCACATATTATATATATATATATATATATATATATATATATGATAATGCTTAGTAAGAAACCCCATATTCTTAGAAAACTTAGCAAACTATAATAGTGGCCATCATTTAGCCACGTAGCCCTCCCACACTTCTTGTTACTTTTTGCTTCAAGGTTATATATGTAATTTCGGTTAGGCAATATATTATCCCCCATTTGAATTGACATCAGCATTTAATGCACATCAACTCATTTGTACAATGCACCCACCCCCATATTTCTTTTACAATTTCTCATTTTATATATTCTTCAACAGAACTACATAGTCATCTTCTACTCCCCTGTTCATTTCTCCATTAATATCCATGGAGACAAATCCACCAACCTCAGAATCAATGTCGCCGGTCCATAGTTTCCCCAACCGGTTCTTTTGCAGCGACTTCCAAAATGATGAGGAATTTAATGCTCCAGGTTTGCCCATATATGTAATTTAACCGTTCACGAAGTCCTGTTTTTTTTTTTTTTTTTGTCTTTTACAACTTTTTAATCTAATAATCCAAACTATACTGCATGGCCATGTTCACTTGTTCCATTCGAAGCTTCTGTATACACTTATATGCATGTTGATTGTTCTCGGTCATCTGAAGCCCCTGTTAGATCCCCGGATGTTGTGATATCCAACAATTTCATGAACAGCACGTTTAATGATGACCAGGTTATGGATAATGAAGAAGGTTTGTTTTTTCTATACTTTGGTTTTGTTTTTTTCTTCCCCAGATATGGCATTGTTCAAACATATTCCATAATGTTCACATGTAGCATCCCAAGATTCCCATATGCAGGCCATGACTGTTGCTGTTTCTGGATCATCTCATGGTCCTTCTATGTTTGCTGAATCATCACGCGGCCAGTTAGACGGTTGTATATATTACATGGGAGCCCACTTTATTCTCATATCACAGATTTCTAACCTTTTGTCATGCCATGTCTAGCAGATTCCTAACCTTTTTCGTTTTATGATGCAGGGCCATCGAATCCATACTTTGTTTTTGATACCCCTCAGGGAACCCGTTACTGGATTCCTAACGTCGCTGATAAGTTCATACCAGTGTGTGGGAAATCTTATCCAACTTTTGCGGATGTTCTTTCGATGTATGAACTTTATGCGTTTGAAGCAGGTTTTTCTGTAAAAAAAGGGCAAACTAAAGTCTGGAATGGAATTCCCACACACAAGTATCTTCGATGCTCAAAATATGGAAAACCACAACCCAAGAGGACCTTTGACACCCTAGATGAATCTTCTGTTAAGCACCGGAGGACCAACTTCACATGGTGTGACTGTAAGGCAAGCATACTAGTCTCAATCTCGAATGATTCATACACAGTTCTGAGTTTCAATGATATTCATAATCATGAACTTGTTGAGAGTTACAACCGTGATCTTAGCAAGATATCACAGAAGCTGTCATTCTCCACGAAACAATTCATTCACAATATGAGTCTAAACCGTATCGGACCAATGAGAGCTTATAGATGTCTTGTAGCTTTAAAAGGAGGGCATCACAATGTCAATGGGACTCCGGTGGATTTTAAAAACTTTAGCCACCAGTTGAGAATTTTTATTGGTGAACGCGACGCACAAGTTTTCCTTGAACGCCTGCGTGAGCGTTTTGACAACCTACCCAACTTCTATTTTGATTACACTGTATCAAATGGAAAGTTGTCTTCTATATTCTGGGCTGATGAGATTTCAAAGCTAAACTACAAAGCTTTTGGCGATGTCCTCGCGTTTGACGCAACTTACAGCACTAACAGGTTAGTCAACCCCCCCCCCCCCCATTAACATGTGTTAGGCCTGATCCCCAAGTATACAACCCTAACCCAAAAAAGTTTTACATATTGTTAACATCAAATCAATTTTTTATTCATAGGTACAAGATGGTTTTTGTGCCATTCACGGGTGTGGATCATCATTTCCAATGTGTTACATTTGGAGCGGGTTTGATATCAACCGAGTCCATTGAATCTTATGTGTGGTTGCTTAAGGCTTTCTTGAAGGCACACGGTACTCAACCAACTCTCGTGCTGAGTGATCAAGACCCATCCATGCTACAAGCTGTTCCTATGGTCTTTACCGAATCACGACACCGTCTATGCATGTGGCATATAATGAAAAAACTACCCTCCAAGGTTAGCTTAATTTGTTAGCTCTTAACATGTGTTATTCAACATAACACAATTTTTATATGTCTTCTCAAACTGTTTTTAATCTAACTCGTGTTAGTAGCTATTAACTTTTTCAGATCTCTGCCGACGTTCTCGATAACACTGATCTTCGGTCCTGCATTCACCGGTTGGTTTGGAATGTTTATATCAAACCTGAAACGTTTGAGTCCCGCTGGAATGACCTCCTACAAACATTTGGGCTTCAAGACCACAGCTGGTTGAACGACATGTACAACATCAAACATCTCTGGGTACCAGCCTACTTCAGGGAACTGCCCATGTGTTGCTTAATGAAGACCACTTCCCGCTGCGAAAGCTCTAACGCTGCCTTCAAGGTCAACTCAACAAGCGCAAACACCCTTGTACAATTTATGATGTGCTTTGAAAATAGGGTAGACAGCCAACGATATCGTCAACGTGTATCGGAGTACAAAACCTCATCCACGATGTTCACTGGCAATACTGATTTAGCGATAGAACAGCACGCGTTCACCATTTACACAAACGTTGTTTTCGCGCAAGTTCAAAAAGAGATAATTAAAGGGAAGTTTTTATGCTACATCACAAACCAAACCGAGTCCAGCAATTCCAGTCTTCTGATAGACGTCACTCATTTGGATAAAAGGAACAACATCACAAACGTCTATCAGGTAACACATGTTAGGCAATTTCATTATTACCCATCCTCTAACATATGTTAGATCTAAAGGGCTTTCTTTTTTGCTGTCTATGTTCAAAACAGGTTACGTATAACACTGTAGACCAATCCGCCAGTTGCTCATGCAGGAATTTCACACGTATCGGATATCTGTGTCGCCATGTCTTTTGCGTCTATCGATTGAAAAATGTTGAAAGGATTCCACCACAATACATAAACGATAGGTGGCGTCGAGATGCCCTCCCCAAACATGTTTTTTCAATTTCCAGCCGATACGGAGTCAACCCACATGCACCGTCCGTTATGCGGAATGAAATCCTCGACCTCGTTACTGAATGCGTTGATGTGGCCAGAACCGATGAGGATTCGTTGGCAAAATTGGTTGACCAACTTAGGGATTTCAAGATCAATGTGCTTTCCAAGCAACCATTGTCTACAATTCAAAATGAATCAAACGAGTGTCAAATGGAAGAAATAGTTGGACAGCCAATCAACATTCCAGTCGAAGTTGCTAATCCAGAAGTTGCACGCAATAAAGGATGTGGTACTCATACTCGCATTTCTGGGCCCGGTGAGAAGGCAAAGGCAAAACCACCAAAACGTCCAAAGCAGCTTCGTTTATGCAAGCGTTGTGGTCTGTATGTCGACGACCACGACTCACGCAACTGCCTTAAGGTGGCTGCAATGAAAGCAACAAAGGCAGCTACTGAACAACAAAGGCAGACCGCCTCTGGCGACTCACCCTCTGATTAAAATCTTTATTGTCGTTTTCTAGTACTATGTCATGGGAGACTCTCTTCATTTTGGCCTTCTTACACACATGTAACAGTCTTTTGACATCATCCTGCTCTTCTCTGTTACGTGTGTAAGAAGGTGGAACTATTTTGATCCCATTAACCATAAATAGGATTGTAAGAAACTCTACGGCCTTGGCCACTTTTGTGTTTGTAGCCCTACTTCTTTGGGGACCTCTGTTTGCTATTAATGGGCTTATCTTAATATTATCTGCATTTGATAATTGTGTTTTTGTGTTTTATTTTTTTACAATGGCATAAAAACAGATGCTTAACACATGTTAGCCCCCATAATGCTTGGTTCTTTTAACTTGAAAGGATCAAAACAATCTGTGTTAACCACACAAAAACAGCTTATATATTAAACCACGTCAGGTTATAGAATTAAACTTCACGTCTAGCCAACTTAAACACACATTCTACTAATAGGTTACACCCCCCGCGTCTAAAACACATTGATGGACTAACGAGAAATGACATCAACCGATTGCCAAAAAAAAAAAAATAATAATAATAATAAAATACCAACAAAACGACATTGGTATGTCGTTTTGTTACAACATAGGGTCATCAGGTTAACACATCTTCAACCATTTTCAACATACTAACTACCCATTGTTATCCTCCATCTCTAACAAGCTTTTCATCATGGTGTGGGAAATTCCTCATCATGAAAGTACAGAGGAGAGGGGCTGCGCTCACTCTCCCATGGGTCATGGTAACACCAGGACTGGATTGTTTCGGGTGAGTATGGACACAACGGGCAACCACATAATTCATGGTCTGGATCCGTCAGCAACCTAACCAACTCATCTGGTAGCCCCTTCAACTTTTCAGCTTCTGGAACAACGTGTTCCCTACGGCGTGACGTTTCTTGCGACACACCAGCTACATCAGTTACATTTTTGGTTCCGTTTTCTGAAGCATCGTCACCAGTTGCTACTCCAGTTTTCCCGTCTTCTCGATTTTTGTGAGACACTTTTCTTTCGTAGCACACCCCGTACCGGCCCTCACATGCTTCCTTCCCCTTTTGCATCCGCTTCTCCATGCCTGGTTGGGTAGCCGTAACCTTACCTTTACACGGGTCCATCACATTACACCACTTTGGAACCGCTAACAGTTTATGGTTAACTGAAGTGGTGAAGTATTACAGAATATGACTTTGGTTCTTCACTACAATACTTATAGAGGTTTTCCCTGGGTACATTTAATATAGGTCTTTGTGACTTGACTTTGATGTGACCATAAGGGGCCAAAAAGCAATGGTTCCTTTCCCAATAAAGTTGTTTTATAGACACCAACCCCTATGTTTGTAGACTTCTGCCACCTACTTTCCCCAATTTCCAATATTCCTACTACATTTTTAGAAAGAGTGGTCCCCTTGGAAGCAGCATTTTCTCATTTTCTATAATGTTACACGTACCTTTATATAATTTCAAACAACCTCATTTAAAACATTATCAACTACGTCAATCAACTAGATTAATAATATTCTAACACATCCAACAACACATCAATATTCTTTAGAGTATAGAATTACCAAGTTACTAAACATCAGATTGTATATAGATAGTCTATCCCCAAAAAGACATCGTGACGATGCCATACCCAACAAAACACCTACCCCGCAATAAGTTTAAAGCAACATCCCCAAATCCATCAAAGTACATTACATGTTTCCAAAAACAAAGCTGGCGCAATTAATGCACACTGGTGCTACAGTAACTACCATTTCACCCCCCTAACACGTGTTACTCTATTCGGCAATCCTGCTTGATTTTTGGCAGCAGCACATTCACCTCCGAACATAAGATGTGCGCAGCATACCTCTTTCTCAACTTTCGCACCTCCGCCATCTTCCTCGCCCCACTCATGCTGAACCCACAGTTAAAACTTTTGTTTTTCCCCATGTAGCACTCCATGTGCCGCATCAAGAAGACCCCACAATCAGTTGTGTTTGCGGTGGTCGCCCAAGGAACCGGCATACGCTGGATGTTGCAGTACTCTATGTCATCGGCTCGCGGATTCCCAACCTCCCGAAGATATTGCACAAACATATCTTTCTGCATACACATATACAAGCCATGCTCAATAAAAAAGCAGTTCCTCAATATTATCACACTTATTTGTTCAACAATTGTCAGTTTATAAGAAACTTACGATCTTATACGCTGTGTCCTTGTGGAGGTAGTAGACACTATCTTCTATCAACTGACCTTGGCGGGCTTTGTCATTATCAACGACATAAATTCCCGGGTCGCGTAACTCAAACACTAGCAAGTAAAAGTGTTTGTGCTCCAATATCGGGAAGAAAACAATGTCGTGATTTCGAAAGTCAGGAACATTTTCACCGCTGTTAACCGCACCTTTTATTCCAAGCCGAAACTTGTGCATCCGCGCCTCGACTCCACCTTCCTCAGTTGTTAGCATCCACGGAAACTTTAACCACAACAGAGAAATTAATAAGCTCAAAAAGTCACCACACTGTAATCTCTATATACATGACACTCACCACAACTTTGGTACCAAAGAATTGCCTACTGTAAGCCTCCCGTGATTTCCGTTTCTCTTGGAAGTTTAGCACCTCCGCCCAACAGTCGATAATACCATCTGAGACCTCATTGCCAACGTTTAAACTCTTGAACATAGCCCGAGACGCTTCTACATGGGTAGGGCTTCTAAACAGCAACTCCCTGGTTTCAGATGTACAAATTATAAATTAAATTGCATACTTTAACACATGTTATTTATTATTTTACTAAATTTTGGTACGGTGACCCCCCTACTTACACAGCCATGTGTATCGGACTATCTACATCAACAACCGACGATGAACCCTGTTCCCTCCTGCGGAAAAAATCAAAATATAACGAATTATCTAGTGTGGAACTTGGTTCATGGTTTACCCTATTATTATAAAACAATAAACCACGCTGCAGTTCTACTTACACGTTTGCCTCCATTGACCGCTTCCTACGAGAATGCCCATTTAAAGAGTGCAATGGGCTTTCATCAACGTATATGTACTCCCAGAGATTTGCCTCCTTCTTAGTTATTGCCTGACCCATGTCAACAGACCTTATATAGTAAGGTGATCTGTTTGGTTCCGCTGCCACTTTCTCTCTGAAAGGGAGCTTCCTTTTTTGGGCCCCCAACTCAGCCAACATACGCACACGGTTTGCAAGCGGAATATTGTCCTCCACCTCATTCATATCACCCCCACAAAATTCCAGACCAGTTTGCCCTTTGTGGATTGCAAGGGCCGGGTCATAGGAGCTAACTGGTTCTACCATTATAACCATACTCAAGTCTGTGGTAGCCTCCATATCGCCTAAAACATATAAAATAAATAACTCACGTTACGCAGTAAAGAATACAACACTTTTCACTGTAAATGAATGTATTTCAGCTCACCGGAACGCTCCAGCACTGTTTCTGTCCGAGCAATATCATCCACCTTCCCACTTGTACACCCTGCACGTTTAATGCAAATAAGTATATTACAGATGACTCCTACTAACCCATCAATACTGAGTTTCTTTAATGCTCTATCGTACCGATTTCCTATGACACGTCCAATTCACCCCCAATTTGTGTCATTCCAAGACTCCAATTGGGGCCATCTAAATTCCGTTCATCAAAAATCGTATCGCCTTCGCACACTGTGTATATGATTAACACATGTTAACTCACTAAATGATACAGGTAGGGGAGCAGTTAACACATGTTAGAGCATGAAAATCTTTACCGTTCTTTTCCGGCTGACACACCTCCTCAGCCGCTTTCCCTTTACCCTCGACATCCTGGTCCTTATCGAAAGATGCGCCTGTGACAGAGTCTACCACCGCGCTACTGCACCCTTGCATATTTACATCAGTTGAATGCATCCCATCATGCTCAATCTTACCTTCTTCAGCTGCATAAAACATTCTTATCACATCTCATGCACAACTTAGTACCAGAAGCTGCATAAATAATTACCCTTAAAATCACGGTCACACTCATCAACAGCCCCCTTGCCTTTGCCATCCAGAACCACATGTTCGTCCTTATCATTAACAGCACCATGCACTTCTGCTGCTTTAATACGCAGTATTGCACGCATTAAACCCAGCGGCTTATACACTTCTTCAGCATCACTTTTATCCACGCTTCCGGCTCCTTTATTTTCTTCGGCCCCACCAATACTACAGTCACCTCCACTTGAATTACCAGCATCATGAACACTCTTATCACCTTCGACGACTTCATTTGTTTCTTCCACAAACTCACTAAACCCCAGTTCTCTCTCTTCCAGTTGCTTCTCAGTCTTGTTGAAGCCTATAACATCACAGAAATATTAAATGGGTTTCAGACACGTACGCATATTAGAGGGTAATAAATTTTAACGAGCAACAAACTACGCGTCACCGTCAACGTGTACTTCTAAATCTAAATGTATGATGAAACTGGTAACACATGTTACAGTTTACCTGATTCGAGTCCATCATCCGTTTTTCCCGATCAATCTTTATATTTGTCTTCGGGCAATTCGGGGTCACAAAGCTTGCTTTCATTTCAGGAGCATCCTTTAACTTATTCAGACGGGGAGATCTCCTTACCCGCAACGACATACCACCTTCTTCCAGCGCTCCGGTACACTCAGTTCGATCAGCAACTACGCTTGATTCCCCCGCACCATCTGCTGCAAGCACAATAGAATGTTAAACTATACGATCATTATCACATTAACATGTGTTAGACTAAACATTTCATTCCATAACATATAGTACAGGTACATAAACTCTTTTCGCACTATAAACGTACTCTTAAAATGGTAATACATGTAACAATTTACCTTTTTCTTTGCCACCATCCGTGTATTGTCCACCAAACTTCATATTTGTCTTTCTTCTTTTTGGGGTCACAACCCCTTCTTCTGTCTCACTAACATGCTTTAACTTCCCGATTCTTGCAGATCTCCTCACCTGACCCGACTTTCCACCATCTTCCATCTTTTCAGCATAGTCTTCTCCACCATCATCTACGATTGATTGGCCCGCAACATCAGCTGCAACCCCAAAAAAATTAGTCAATCAATACAGGTTGCCACACCGTCAAATGTGTTACAGTGATCACTTTAAGAATGATAACCAACACAACAGGTATCACATTAACACGTGGTTCAGTGTTCATTTCATAAACATTGTCAGCACACCTTCTTGGGCATCAAAGTCTATTGCTGAAGATCCTACTGCTTTCAATCTACTATTACTGATTTTTTTGTTTCGCCGGATAAGCGACTTCCTGTACAAGCTCGCTATTGGTGACCCATCCGAAAAATCGTCGTCCACGCCATCCCCTACGAAATCGTTTGCACAACGATAAATGGATTCCAAATTATTAAACTAAATAACACAAAGAATAACAGTTACTAACCAGCGTTCTCTCCTTCGTTGATGTGAAACCTTTCATCATTTCTCAAATCTCCCAAGACCGAATTGATCTTGTGTGACGCTAAATCTACCGCGTCATCGTGATCCTCACTTTCACTAACTTTCTTCTCAAACATACTTTCAAACGTTGCCTTCAACGTTTGTACTTCTTCGTCTTCATGGCTCTCCACCAATAGCGATTCTAACATCCCCTCAATTTTGAATTTGTTCTTCTTTGTCACGTTTATTAATTGTCGTACTATCGTCAACCTCTCCTGTTGAAAATAGTTTTTCAACATTTTGATACTAACACTATATACTAATTGTAAAAAACACATGTTAGAGCATATAACTTTACCTCTTTACTTGCCCAGTGTTCCACGTTATAGTTTCTGGGACGTGTTAATCCTTTAAACCGTCCTAGTCCAAACCCACCAGCAAGTATTTCAAGCCTTTCTCTCTCTCGCAATCTTTTCAAGTTCCAAAAAGCTAAAGGACACACCGCACTGTCTACCTCCATCCCCGTGCACTCAATGCTATCAACGTACAACAACTACAAGAAACAACGATCCGTTCAGCCCGGAAATAATCAAGTATTCTAACACATGTTAATTATCTAAAATAATTAAAAGTACACTTACCATCAGAATCGTTAGAGGACCGACGAAGAAACTTTGTGGGTCAAGCCGATTCCAGGTATCTTTGCAAGTTCTCAGCTTTTCTACAACAAGGTCACACCAGTCTATTGTTGCAAAGTCCATTTCGTCATCCAGATACTCTAAGATTTCTTCCCGTAAACAACTTTGTTTATGACAATCAACCAGCACTGCCACAAAACACATTACAAAATCCATCCTGAAATCAAAACTGTCTTCGCCATCGGACTCATCTATCATTTTCACCATCTTTGTTGGAGGCACCATTACACCCGGGTATCTCGCCCTCCAATCCGCAATGGCATCAATCAGCATTGGCAGCTTACCAATCGAACTAATCTTTTGTCCACCAGTCGGAATCCCTAATAACTTATGTATCACTTTCCTGTTCACCTTGATATCACCGGCAGGCGTACATATCACCATCTTATCGGGATTAAAATTGTCCACAACAAAATAAGCTAACTTAGCCGGCAAACCATCAACGCTGAAAGTTAGCAAACGACCAAAGCCCATTTGCCTGACTGCGTCACGTTGTTGTTCTGTCAATGCCCGTACACATTTATAAAACTGCAGTGGTGCAGATCTTGTCCTTATGCCTGGAAATTCATCCTTTTTTGCTCGCTTACGGGCTTTCTGAACCTTTTCCGGTTTGTTACCAACTACCTTTGGTTTCCCTGCTTTACCTTTCCCATTGTCCTCCGAACCCTTCTTCTTTTTGGTCCTTAACGTCCCACCCTTCGATGTAGCCGTCACTTCTGCCCTACTTACTGAAATAACATTTTATACGAAACCACAACAACCCAAACAATTAGTCTACTTTACAACCACCTATGACAACATGTAACAATTTTTCATTCGTAACATCCAAAAATTTGAAGGGCTTAAAAAATAACTAACCACGGTTTTTTCGCATTACATTGCCAGAATTATCATCGGCGCTGTTTCTTTCCCCTGCTGATTATCACATGTTAGTGAATTTTCAAGGTCATACCCAATTAACACATGTTAATCAAAGCCAACAATATTTAACTAACCACGTTTTCTTTTATTTCCACACCCAGAACTATCCCCGAAAATGCTTTTCTTCCCTACAGTTTCAAACATGTTACTCAGATTTAACTGGATACGCAATTAGCCACTATTGTAACAAAAGGAACTTACCACTGTGCTTTTTGTTATGTCCCCGTTTGCTTTCCACACAACCTTCATTTAGCACCGATAGATTCGTAACGAAAACGATTAGCCCAACAAGACATTATACAAATTATAAACAATATTACTGGTTACCCGTTACCTGCTTTCCGTCTTTTCCCATGGCTTGGTGACACACTATCGGTATCATCATACACTGCAAGGCAGCCAACAAAATTCTGTTATGCACAATTTCTTATCCAACACACTATCCATATATAGATCACCTTGAACAATGTTAAGAGACATAAAAATTCTAACCTAACTCCCGTTGGGTCGGACCAAAGTCAGATTGTTGTTTGGAAGGTCCTGTCTTGGGTTCGTCGGATATAATCACAACTCTACGGCTCTCAGACCTTTTTTGCCCTAATCTGTGTTTCGAAGTCCTACATATATAAAAGAAAACAAACTCAGGTGCCATTTTCCGATAAATCGGTTGAACAAAACCACCTTTTACATGACCGATTACAACAAAACTAACCTTTTAATTGAAGTCTGAATCTTCCTTAATCGTTTCATCTTCACGGACGACGACAATATTATGAACGACTTCCTCATTGTCCAAGTTGGACACTATCGGCTTATGTGTTAGCGTTCCGGAACAGAGGAGCAATGAGTATAATGGTAAAGAAGAAAAAAATTTGAATTTTGTTTGCAGTTCTTGATTAGACGGCTACTGCATGGCAGTGATTTCTGTTTTCCAATGTCTTTGTTGACTTCCGAAAATGCCCTTCAATGGTACTAAATGGCAGTACTTTTTATTTCTTTTTAATTTTATTCATACCAAAATAATCATAGCCATTGATCAAGTTTGATGTAAGCTAATCAATGGTTCACAATGGGTTTCCATAGTTTTCTTAAAAAGATAGAGTTTCTTATATAACCAAGCCCTATATATATATATAAGGTCAAACAAATTACACCAAGATAGCCGGTAAGTGGACAACAAGCTGCGATATGAAGCCGCGATATTAAATTACCAATAAAAGTAAATAATTGTGAATTATTGGAGTTGATTTGAGGTCCGACCCAAATAAGACGTATGATATGAAGCTTGGACACAAGGTCAGTTAAGTGTTGCCAGGTTTATGGAAAACTGACCTGTCTGTCTCGTTTCTTTTGCCATTACCAAGTCAACAACCAAATTATTGCAGGACTTGGTTGTTTTACTTTGGAATAGTATATGTCACAAGTCCAATAATTGCTATATTAAAATAAAATAATCATCGTTTTATTGAAACCAATGTATCTATTTATAATTGTTTTTGTCATTTTGCTATTAACAAAATATATATTGAACATATTTTATCATTGAAAATATAAGGAGAGAACAACTTTAAATTCATAAGACAAAACGGGTATATGATATCGGCTTGGTTCGTTCAAATGCAATGTTTTCAAACTCAAACCGGACTGGAAATCGGTACCATTGACAGTCCGGTTATCACTATCTACATCTGTTGATTTGGTAGATTTTAGAACACGCATAGGTTACATACTTCTATTAATTTGGTAGCTTGTAGAAACTAAAAAGTATGGATCTTGATACTTCTGTTAACTTAACTACATGCATACCTGAATACATACATCCTTAAATTTTGTTAGTTCTAATGCCTTATTGTAGAAGACACAAATTTAGAGGCCACATATACAGAGGCGTTTATGAGAATTCACGTACCATATTCGAGCTCGAAAAAATGTGTCATTCCGTAATGTTTTATTATTATTTTCTAAGAAGAATCAAATTAGTATTTGGCTCAATAAACCTTATCCCAAGTGGGCTAAATTCTAAACCATAAAAAATATTTGTAAATGGGCTTATATTGGAAATGGTATGTGTTTATTATTTAAAAAAAATAATAAAACACACACATATATATATCGGATTTTTTTAAATCACGTGCCCCTCAAAATCATGGGCCCTGTGCGAAGGTCCTCCCACGCACCATCATAGCCGCCACTGCACATATACGCCATGAGTAACATGATCTGGTATTATGTTTCCATTTTTGTTCACACCATGTATAGATTACGAGTAACATTTAGATTGCAGGGTATGGGGCGTCATTGTCCATCCACCTCAACAAAATTTCCATCAATAATGCCCCTCCCCCATACCATGCTAGCTAAGTTTTTTTTTTCGAGGTTAGTATTTTTCTTAGATACCATGATTAAGTTGCGTTTACTTGTAGCCTCCTGTTCAAATTTTCATATTATAAATTAGTAACGTGTTGATGTTTTATGTAATTGTATTCTAAGCATAGGGAGTGTTCCAAAACAAAAAAGTTGGCCTTTTCACTTTTAATTAAAGGTTTTCATCTTTTTTGCATTTTAACCTCATTATTATTATTATTATTATTATTTTACTTTTACCTAAAGTTTTTCAACTTTTTCAAGTTAACCCATAAAAAAATTTTCTTTACAACTTTGATCTCTCATACTTTTCATATTTTTCAAATTTTTTGTTATACGTTTCGTTCTACATTTTGTGAGTGAATACGCTGCGACGTGTGTGCGGGTTCAATGTTTTTTTGTCTATTTTATTTCCCTTTGACAAGCCTGTTGCAATACGTCTTTATTTCCCTGTTTGGCAGGTTCGTCGCAACGAGCGAGGGTCCTAGATTTACTTAGTTATTCTTTTCTATGTTTTACATTTGAGTCTAATTTTTTCGCATTAACACGACGACGCAACGGATATGCATGGTTCAACGATCTTACGTATGCTTTTCGTTCGGTGTTATTGTTTCCTTTTATATTATTTTGTTTTTACCTGTTTTTTCGTGTGTGGGTGGTCGCTAGCAGTGATATAGTATTGGTACTACTTGACACAGTTTACGCCTCCCGCCGCAACGCGGGGGACCTTAATACTAGTTGTAATTTACCTTGTTACATTTTTTTGTCATTTCTTTACATTTTAGGGGAAGTAATTAATGAAGATGATTTGATTACAGTTGATTGATGATGATGATTTTTTGGATGCTTTATAGACAACTTGTAAATGCTCTAACTTGTGTTATGTTTTCATAAATTAGGATTATGTTTGTTTAAACTTAGTTTATTGTGTTTAAATTTCGAAGATGTTTTTTTTTTTTTAACATGGTTGAGTGTAGTAGCGGATGCAAGATTTATTTTCTAGAAGTACAATTGGGGGGTTTAACCGAAGTTTTAAAAAGGGCGATAGAGATTTATGCCTATAAAGTATACTATTTTTTTATGGCGGGAACCCCCCCCCCCCCCCACGTACGTGTGGTTCCGCCACTATTGAGTGTTTAAAATGATTAATGTTTAACTTGCTTGTCATTGTTGAATTTTCATAAGTGTGTTTGAACTTCGAATTTTGAAGTTCAACGAACACATAAATATTAAAATGATTATGTTATTTATAACGTTACTCGGATATTAAATCTTGTCATCAACCTATTTTTCTTACACTTTGGTTGGTTCTAGTATGAACATGAATTTGAAGAAACACTGACCTGAACGGTAGGTTCCGACTAGGACTTCAACTCTTGGCGATCCGAACGACTGACTGCAAAACAGAACACCGTTAGGACTCGTTACAGGAATGGGGTTATTCCTGTAACCACCCTCCGACGTGAGAATAAGTCTCGGTATATGGGAGTAAGAATGTATGTAGAGAGAGAGAGAGAGAGTAAACGAGAGCAGAATGAATCATACCTTTGATATTTACTTCTATTTATAGTTTACCATTAGGGTTTCCTCTAACTTAGGATGGACTCCGATAAGTTAGGGATTTGCATGATCTTCCCAAAATATTGGGGGATTTGGTTACGTGAGTTATCCATGCAGAATAGAATATTCTAGAATAAACATGTGTAATTGAATATTTATAATAAAATAATAGGTAATGACCGGGTCAGGTTATCCGTTCCGGGTCATACCTCGTCAAATATCTTGTGTACACAAAATACATCTTTTGACCATTTCTCATTTATCTTAAAGTCAACACTTAATTTTAGCATCTTACAATTATTTTCAAATAGAATTTTGACCCGTCGCGCGTTGCGGAGCGGTCGAAATTTAAAATAACTCGAATTTGCATCGTCACTGATCCGACTCATTTCCAAATAAAACTTATGTCAAAACATAGACCAACTAAAACATACATAAAATAAGCATGAAAACGTATTATATTTGACCTGAATCATTTCCGAGAAAAAAATACGTCAAAACGTAAACCAACTTAGATTTGTACCGAAACATATTTAAAAAAATCACGTAAAACAATAGTATTTTTTAAGTTAAAAAATGGTATTGTGCGTTACGACAGCGTTGAAAAGTAAAGTATCTCGAACTTACATACTGCCTATTGAAAGCATATTATATTTGACCCAACTTATTTTCGAAAAAACTTATGGCAAAACGTAGACCATTTACGTAAAAACGTAAACCAACTTGAATCTATATCGAAAAAAAAGTAAATCACTTTGCTACAATGATTTTGACTTTTAGAATTGTTATATATACAATTACTATCATTATTTTACAAGTACAACTATTATTTCTTGTATAAAAACAAATGGTGACTTTAAGAGTAGCAATTGTTATTAATAAAAAGAAAGGAGATATTGTTAAACATGTGGGGTACAAGTAGCATATATAGATAGCCCATGAACATGTGAGTTGGTTAAATATAAGCCATGGGTAATTAGGGTCCGGTGAGCCATCACATCCATTTGTTGGCATGGTTAGCCTAAAGCCACGTTCAATTCCCTTATTCGGATTCCACATAAAAGGGGTTCGATTAACCCCACATGGACCTCATCGTGTAAACCCTTGTTTAGACTTTTGGGTACCACTATGGGTTCATTCAGTGTACTTATAAAATTATTTATGATGTTGTTGATGAAAAAGTCACACGTTCTATTTATTTATCAGGCCTTAACTACTTGTTTAATGCTATGTCAGATTGCATTATACCACACTAAATATAAAAAAAAAAAAGTTTATTTTTGTATAACAAACTTAGTTCATATATAGATAACTTATGTATTACATTGAACAACACTAATTTTCTTATGTAAAAGTCCCAAATGTGTAAAATGACTATATTACCCCTAATGACTATATTACCCCTAAACAATTAAAAGAACTCATCTTCTTCAACCTCTCATCCCCTGTTCTTTCCCCTTTCTTTAAAACCCACCAGGCCAGCCACCATCTCCACCTTCAATCCATCACCACCACTTCCACCTCCGCTGTCACCTTCAACCCAGCCAACCCCCACCCTTCAATTAACAATCGCACTCAAACCCAGCCCACCTCAGGCCACCATTGACAATCAAACCACCAGTAACACACCTCTAGCTTACGGACTTACGAATCCTCTAACAGCGATGTACGGTTTCACCGACGGTTTTCCGGCGAATACTGCTCCGATCAAGGCTGAAAGCATCGATTTACAGATGGTGGTGGTGGTGATTGAGCCGTAATTGTTCTATTGAAAGCCTGTTAGATCTCAATTTGTTTGATTCATTGAAGTTATGAACTGATTTCGTGTTGTTTGTGTTGATTCTATAGTTCAAATCTGAAGAACCAAAGAATCGTGTTTAGGCCGGAGCCTGTAAACGAGGGTTTGGATCTTGTGAGTGAGCTTGGAGAACAGTCCTGCAAAACAGAAAACCGTTAGGCTCACCGCAGAGATGGGAGGGCCCCTCTGCGACCACCCTCCGGCGTGAGGATAAGTATTGGTAGAGAGAGAAAGTAGAGAGAGAAAATAGGGACGAAGGTTCAGAAAATCGTACTTGGCTTTGTACTTGATTAACACCCCAAAAATATATAATTTATTTATTACTTTTAAGTTAGTTATAAGAATGAACATTTGAGCTCGAATAAATAAAATGTTAAGATTCGAGGGACTAAAGTTGAAACAATTGAAAGTAAAAGTCTTACTAATTAAGTAAGACACACACTACACACATAGTATGTGTGTGTGTGCGTGGATAAAGATCAGGAGAAGAAAAGAAGAAAGCAAACCCTAGTTCATCATCTTCATCAAATAGGAGGGTGATTACAAGGCTAAACAACCATTAGAACCCGAATTCTTGATCACCTAAGCTTGTCTAACAAAGTGGTAAGTCGAATTTATTGAAGTTGTAAACTTTAAGAAATGGGTTTTTATCTCATCATGAGTTAGGATATGATGTGTGCATATAGAAGCTTAGACTATGAAATAAGGCACGATTAATGTTCGGTTTTCGGTGATTTAGTTGTTGTAATAGATGGAACTTGAATAAATGATGTAGGATGGGAAGAGTCATATGAACTTGCTTGATTTGTGATGAACTAGTAGAGTAGTGTGTAAATATACTTGTATTAAATGTCCTATTAAAGCGAAACCCGCCAAGTGTTCGATAAAATGCCTAAAAGAATAAATGGATGAAATTGGTAAATTATGATCAAGTTATTGTATGAGACAAAGTATGTAAAAAGATGGAATGATATTTAGTCGGGCTAAACGAATGAATGTATTGATGTAGGCGTAAAGGAAGAAGGTTCGAGCATTAGGAGATCGGAAAACTTGCAAGACCGAGGTATGTTGTTTTATGCATACAAGTTTTACTTTCTAGTTGTCATTGTTATATTAGAACCGTAATTATGATTATTCGTAAATGATGTATAGTTGATAGCTTAGCCCGTCTCGAACGGGCCGTAAGAGATGATAAGGATGAAAAAGTTATGTTATGTTCGGTTGGTCTTGAGCTAACCGTATTTTGGAAAGCTTATGAAGGAATGTAATGAAAGAGTTAAATCTGTCATGAACGGATTGGAATGATGTTTATGTTGCGTTATTGTCTAATCCGAAATTAACGGATTATTGAATGTTAAGCATTATCTCGTTTGGAGATGGTAGGAAATGACCCGTTCAACGGGTCGATGGAAGTGAGATTATGACATGGTTATGTGATGACGCAATGGATGTTAGTTTTTATTTAATATTATATATAAGAAACTGATTAGTTAAACCTGCATTGCGATGTAGGTAAAGCTGCGATTTAGGTGGCGTGGCGAACTTGGAGACGAACACCAACATGCACACCATGGTCTATGCGCTTCCGTAGTAGTCGCCCTTTTGAAACAATATTTTTGTTAAACTTATACTTCTTGAAGTATGTCTTTTGTTATGTAAATTATGGTTTTAGAAACTTAGTCGTTCGTATTTAGGAACTTTAAACTTGCGTCTTGACAGGGTAGTTCGGATTAACACTTGTAACTAGACTAGGGGAGGTGTTGATCTCGAACTAGCTACAAGGGCATTTTGGTAAAAATGTAAAACTTTATGTCTAAAGTTAAATCTTGAAGTTTACATGTATTTATCTTAAGTCGAAAATAAGGGCGTTATAGTATTTATAGTAGTCAACTGAGATGACGTCATTCGTCCAGACGCACTTGAATGGGGGTTCGTCTTCGGAGATATTTGATAGAGAGCGGACATGTTTCAGATGTCCGTTCAAGTGGAGTCCGGTTCGTCCCAAGGATCATGTCCGGTCTCGGATATGTATCTTCAAGTCCCCCAGTTTGTTAAGTCTCGGTAGAGACTTAGCAAACTGTTACTTCAAGTTTTTGTCCTACTTGGATGACGTGTCGCTGCTGGAGTGGTCCGAGTAAATGACGTGGCGTGTTTAAAAAGGTGATGATGTGGCATGGGGGTTTTTTGTGACTTGTCTGTCGGTCACCATCTGTGACGGTAGCGATTCCTTGCGTTGGAATTCGTGAGAAGTGACGGTTTGATTTGATGGCCCCCCACCGACTTACTTTTTCTATAAATTTACTTTTTACTTTTTCATTTCTTCTTCTCTTATCATCTTCTCCACTGTTATCCTCTTTTACCTCTTCTTCTTCTTCAGAGAAAGGTGCGTCCCTTTCTTTTTATCTTTTTAGTATGGCTCCTGGTAAGGAGAATCTTGCGGAGAGTGTGAGTGTGCTTACCTAACGTCAGTTGGATAAGTTCATTAGAGATTATAGGATTCCTCTAGATCTTCACCCGGTCCTTCCTTCCGAAAGGGAAGCCATATATCCATTCCGTCAAGGGAAGTTTCCCTTTTATACTCGCGTCTGCAATTTCGCGAATTATAGGGTTCCTTTTTCTCGTTTCTTGATTAGGGTTCTACAATTTTTTAGGGTTCATATTTGCCAAGTTAATCCGTTCGGTCTTAGCCGTATGAACCATTTTGAAATTTCTTGCCGAGCCCTAGACCAGAAACCGGACCTGAATGTTTTTCGATATTTTTATGAGTTTATCACGGCCGGAGATTGGTATACATTCGCGCACCGGAAGGGTGTCCCCTCCCCGTCCTCCGGCGAGCGGTCTAGCCTAAAAAATTGGAAGGACAATTTTTTCTGGCTGGACGACCGCTGTCTACCGGAGGATATGAGGTGGCGCTTCAAAGATCAGACGATGTCCTTCGATCTTGGTGAAGACTTTGTTTTTAATGAAAGTCTTGTATGTGCCCTGATTGAGCATAAATCCCCCATCCGTCCCCTTTCCGAGCATTTCCTTTGGTTAGGTCGAGTCAGTTTTTCCTGGGCCCAAGGGGATAGGGATTGGCCGATTATTCGCCGAAAGCGTGATCGTAAGTTCCGGCCCTTTACATCCCCTTCGGCACCATTACTTATTTGTTTTGCTAACTTTCTTTTTGTTTTGAGAATGCAAGTGCCGCAATGTCTCTTCTTGATGCTCTAAAGGTTCCGAGTACGGACGTTTTTTACTTTGACTTTGAGGAACAAGGTGAAGAGGATGTTCCGTTGATGAAACAGGTGGCATCTTCGGCTCATCCGATCTGCCCACTGGTGGATCCGAATGTGACTGGGCCATCTGCTGCCGAAGCAACTTCTTCTGTCCCCCAAAGTGCATCCGAACAAGCTACTACCGAAGCTGCTTCCTCCCTTCCGATATCTTCAAAGGATGCTGGTGGTTCGTCCGGATCACAAGTTGGTAAAAAATCTATCCTTGACGACGTGGATAGTGATCTGGAGTTTCGCAGTTTGGATGAGGCCCTTCAATATCGACCTTCTTCTTTGAAAAACAAGGGTGCTGAACCGGATGTGGGTCTGAAGGTGCGTTCTCGCAAGAGGAAGAATGAGTCCGTCCAGATACGTTCCACTGATCCTCTTCCTTTGCCAAGGTCAAAGAAATCAAAGAAGGATTCTCACTCCGAAGGTAATGTAACGGAAGAGCTGGACGAGCATCTTACTGGAGGTAGGTTTTCTAGGGAGGAGGCCGCATTGGCTCGTAATAAGCCGACTCCTACCTTTTCCGGTGGTTTTCTTCCAAGTACTGAGGCAGAGAATATGGAGACGGAGATTCCGGAGATTTCGAGTAAGGAGAAAGGGAAAGCCCATTGTGAGCCCAAGGTGGTGACTTTTTCAGGTACAATGGTGGACTCATCTTTAGGTCCGGACCGTTTTATTGATGATGAGGAAGATCAAGTGTCTTCTCTTCCTTCATCTTGGTTCGGACCTGAGTTGTTGTCCTTTTTTCGATATGCAGATTTGTTCTCGGATGACATGGATATTGATCCGGCAATTGCTGAAGACAAATTTATTCCTGATTGGGATGTTCGGAATAAGGACTCAGTGATGGACGCATTGGTTGCAAAAACTCTCCTTTTCAACATAAATACTCCGATAGACCATGCTAGAAGCCGGAAGATGAAGAACCCAGATCTAGGTGCTGCGGTCTTGACTAACCAAGCCCAGTCAAACATCTTTGTGACGGAGCTCTATCGACGATGGGTTGAAGCGGAGTCGGTACGGGAGAACTTAGAGAAGGAGACTCGCTCCTTAAAGCGCAAGATTCAGAGGAGTCCGGAGGCGGAGAAGAAGGTTGTCCAACTTTCTCAAGAACTACAGTCCCAGCAAGAGAAGATTAAGTCTTTGACTAGCCAGAATCAATCTTCTCAAGCGGCTGCTGCCTCTGCTGCGGAGGACCGCGATAAGATTGCGGCTGAGTTAAAGAGCTTCTCCGAATCCATGAAGCAGAAAGATGATCAACATAAGGAGGTTTTGGCGAAGATGGAGATATCTTTTGAGAATGCCCGCGTAGCTTATGCGAACATGGTGGCTGGTACGCTCCTTCTTTCCTTTTTCGACTTGTGCTTTTACTTTTGCTATTTTTTCTAACTCTTTTGGCAGAGCGGGACGTGCTCAAATCAGAGGGAGCTGATTTGAAAATGCAGGTTGAGGAAATGAAAGGACGTGAAAAGGAGGTGGAAGCGGAGAATGCTTCCCTGAAAGCCAGGGTGGAGGAGCTTCAAGCAACAAAGATTTGGATGCTTTCGGAGGGGGCCAAGCTTCTGGCAAAGAACATCCATAAGGGTCCGGAAATGACTGCTGTTGTGGCCGCAGTTAACAATGCAATGAGCTCTATTGGTATCAATTCTGGCCTTCACCAGGGATATGTCCATGCTTTGCAGAGGAAGACCCCTTATAAAGATGTTCCATCGTTGAATCGCAATGCTACGGAAGAGCTAAATGCGGCAGTTGCTTGCTTCGATACTCTTAAGTTTCCGGTGATAGAAGACCTTCCGAAGCTTGTCAACGCGTCCCTTTCTGAAATAAAGGAAGCTCTACTTTTTGCAAACGATGATTCCTCGAAGAAGTAAGGTGGACATGCCCGGCAATTTGGGGTATGCACCTTGGAAGTTTATGATTTTTAGCTCTTTGACAGGTGGACATGTCCGGCAATTTGGGGCATGCACCTTATTTTGGATGAATGTAATGATGTTTTTACTTATGTTTAGACAATTATCCTTTGTAAATGATTTTGTAATTTCCGGTTTATGCAAGTCCGGTCAATTTTTGATGTAAACATACATGCGTCCATGTTTTTGGTGCTTTACATTTTCTGTTTTTTCTAGAACGTTCATTTTAAAACACGGATCCGATTTTTGGTTTTCCAGGATAATTTCTAAGTGAAGGGAAGAATATGAACGAGACCAGTTCATTCCTACCTTTTAGGGTTAGCATCCCTAGTTCGGCCGAAAATTATACTTGTGTTGCAACATTGTTAAAGATAGAAAATTTTATCATTCTATTTTTCTTATCCGGAGTTATACTTCTCCGGTTAACACATAATAAAAACATTTTATGTAATCCGTGGGTAAAACCTTCCACGGTTCTTGGAATTTATAGATTGTTCGGTGCGGGCAAAACCATCCGCTTTACAAGGAAATAAAAGGAGTGACGGAGGCCGTAGCTTCCGTATTACAATCTTATTTTTAAAGTAAGAGCAACTTTGTTTTTAAAGAAAACATTTTTTTAGGTGCGTTCCGTTCCATGTGCGCGGGACGAGGGTCCCGTCCATTTTCTTGAGCGTATATGCACCGTCCTTTCCTGCGGTGTTGATCAGGTAAGGACCTTCCCATTTTGGAGCCATCTTTCCGGTGCCTTCAACCAAGCTTGCTTCATTACTCCGCATGACGTAGTCCCCGACCTTAAACCGGACCTCTTTCACTTTTGAGTTGTAATGTTTTTCCAACTCTTTTTTATATTTCGCTTCTCGGATCGCCGCAAGCTCTCTCCTTTCTTCGGCTAGGTCCAGGTTCAGAAGGAGTTCTCATTCGTTTTCTTCTTGACTTAGCTGCATGCGGGGGGTAGGTATCCCTACTTCAGCGGGAATGACTGCTTCGGTACCGTATGTTAAGCTGAAGGGAGTTTCCCTATTGCTCGTCTTCGGCATCGTTCGGTGGGCCCATAGGACGTGTGGGAGCTCATCTGCCCATGAAACGCCTTCCTTCCCCAAGCGCTTTTTAATGCCCTCCACAATGCTGCGGTTGGCTCTTTCTACCTGCCCATTGGCCTGGGGATGGGAAACCGAAGCAAAATTCTGCTCAATGTGCATTCTTTCGCACCATGTCTTGAATGGTTTCTCTGCAAACTGCTTCCCGTTATCACTGACTATACATAGCGGCATCCCATATCTGCACACTATGTTTTCCCAGACAAACCTCAGTACTTGATCTCCTGTGATGGTCTGGAGGGGTTTGGCTTCAACCCATTTTGTAAAATAGTCAATGGCAACCAACAGGAACCTTACCCCTCCGGTGGAAACAGGGAAAGGACCCACAATGTCAATCCCCCATGTCACACCCCAACCGATGGCGGAATCATCGGGGCGTGGCACTGAGCGAAACAGATTGTCCAGAAGTTTCCATAACAACTATCATTACCATTTAATTAAAGCAATACGTCCCATACCGTATCATAAATAGTCAAACAAGTTATTACAGACAACATCAAAACAAATATTCTGTTCCGACAACTCAGATTTAAATAAGTAGCAATTGTTTATCTGCTTCTAGAGACCCTAATAAGTTATCTACAGACAACTATTTGTTGGGCTCTAAAGCTTTATTCTAGCTTCCATTTCCTACCACATATGCGTCCTAAGCACCTGTCACATACGTTAAAATAAAGTCAATACATAAAATGTAAAGGTGAGCATACAAGTTTGATAATAGCATATAGAGTTCGAATTCGTTTACGCATAACCAGCACGTACACATAGTGAAATGAAGCACGTTAGTTATCGACATAGATCCATCGATACCAATGACTGCGGGTTGACTGCCCGAGGCAGTTCGCAATACATGATTACCACCGTAATCCATGCAAGTAAAAGATCCTTAACAACCCCCGTGTGAACGGGTGCTGAGTCCAAACTATAGTACTATCGTTGCTAAGGCAGGTAGACAGCATTACATGTGTAAACATAACAAACAAGCATTCATAAGCCACGTATAACATGCATTAATGGTTTAGCGTTAAAATAGCTTGAGTAGTGTGATAGTTGTAGTTTGAATAGTCGTAACGTATGTAACACCCAAAAGTGCTAAAGCAAAAAGGGTTCGAGTATACTCACAGCGATTGTGGATTGAAGGGAGCGCTTTACAGCGAGTACGGTTAGCCTGAATAGATTTGAGAACGTAACGATAAGTGGCGCGTAAAACAGTACAAGTGAGAGTGGTTAGGATGGCTGACCGTGCGGATCAGCTATCCGTGAAAGGGAGTCATCCGAGCGCATGAACTATCCGTGCGGATGGTGATGCGTGCGGATGGTGATCCATCCGGATAAGCTATCCGTGCGTGCGGGCTGTCCGTGCGGATTAGTTGTGCGTGCGGATGACTTATCCGTACGGACAAGTAGTTTGTGTGGATAAACGTTCAAGTGGATTGTTTCTTCCTAAGTGTGAGATGTGTTTGTGTATGATGGCTTGTGCTTTGGAGTTTTCGTTGTAGCATTTAGAAAACACATAAGTGTTTCTACCTTTCAAGCCGATCGCGCGGACGACAATCCGTGCGTATGGTAGTCCGTGCGGACAATGGTGATCCGTGCAGACAGTCTGTGCGCGCGGGCAGAGACCATCCGTCCGGATAGCCTGTCCGTGCGGACGACTTGGCTGTGCGGATGAACACTGTTTGAATTTATTTTAAGGCCTTAGTATCTCATGATCCGAAGAGTAATCCATTCAGAGGTCGTCCGTCCGTATTGCTCATTCGTCGATACTCAAACCTTGTTTGGAAAGTGGGTCCCAAGGGTAGCTCGACCGGGTGACAACCCGTCCGTATGGCCTGTGCGTGCGGACAGTTTGTCCGTGCGGACAGCTTGTCCGTGCGGGCTGCTTGTCCGTGCGGGCAGCTTGTCCGTGCGGATAACTGGTCCGTGCGGAGAGCCTCTGGTCTGATTGTTCCGTTCGTCTACTCTGGGTTTCTGTTGTCGTTTATCGAGACGTTCTAATTACGTGGCAACCACTTGGAATTGTATTCTCACCCGCGTGACTAGACCGGTCAGGAACCACCCTAACTCGGCCTGTCGGCGACTCAGAACGGTCATTCCGGTTGACCTCGAAATCAGGTGTCTGTGGGTAGAATCCAGATCCAGGACTAGTGCTTCACTATTATCGAGTAGAAGACTAGAACCGATCAGATTCGTACCGATTCTAAGGGAAAAAGAAGGAGAGAACTTAGGTTTATTTCTTTTAACTCTTTTATCCTTAGAAAAGTTTAGATCTAGGTGAAGTTATTGTGAAATCTCGTAGAAATCGTTTAGATCTGAGTTATTCTTGGTGGAATGAGGTCAAGCTTGAAGTTCATAAGAACTTCATGATGACGTCACCCGAGAATATCTCAAATCCGGATGATTTCATGGTTAAAAGTGAAGATTTGAAAGATGGAAATGTGTAGAATTGTGTAGTGATCAAGAATGTACAAGAATTAGTGCAAGATCTTACCTGGATTGGGAGAAATCTGAGAAAAAGTGAAGAATGCGTGCGGTTCGGACGTCACTTGCCAAAAGTGGAAAAGTTGGAGAGTGACCCGTGTATTTATAGGATGCCAAAAAGGGAAAGGGTGAGCCGTGCGCATGGCACGTACCCGGATAGGCTATCCGTGTGGATAGGTCATTCGTGCGGATTGGCAATCCGTGCGGATTGGCAATCCGTGCGGATGCCGCCTGCTTTGGTGCGTTCGGTGTGATGTTGCTTCGGTTTCGATTTGCGAGCGATTCGATAGGGTTCCTAGTCAAATTACTTTCAGCCCCAACTACTTCTTATATGGTTCGACTCGGAATTCGGGTTCGGGTTCGTTTACATTCGAGTTAGACTTCGAGTTCGATTGAGTTCGCTTGATTATCACAACATAACATAAAATAAACATGCACAGGTAACACGTAAAGCACACACACGTATAAACAACAGGTAAAATACCCAGTTCGAGTTACGGTTCGATGTCGATTTGATTAGCATAGCTTGATTAACTTTATCGCATTGTTACTTCCTATCATTCGCAGTCGTAGGTCGATTGAAATACGGTTAGCATGATTCGATTATTGTAATGAACGACATCTACTCCACATAATATAAATAAAATAAAGACATTTCTACGAGTCAAGTCGCGCGAAATCGGTCGTTGACTTTGACCTTGACTTTGACTTTCCTCGTGAAAACACGGGGTGTTACACCCCATTTCTGAAACGGCCATGCCGAAGTTACAGGAACGAGGTTGTTCTTGGCTCGGTGGCTAATGGGAGCGTGCCGCTGGCAGTCTTCACATGATTGAAGCTCGTTAACCGCGCTTTGATGCATACCCGGCCAGAAGTATCCGGCGTTCATGACTTTAGCTATGACCATCCTCGGTCCGGCGTGGATGCCGCATATTCCCCAGTGGATTTCTCTTATGACATAGCTGGCTTCCTCCGGTGTTAAGCATTTCAGGAGCGGACCTAAAAAGGTCTTACGGTAAAGTTGCCCATCGTGAATCTGATACTGCAACGCTTTTACCTTTAGCTTCCGGGCCTGAGCTTTGTCTTCTGGGAGCGTCCCTTCTTTCAAGTAATCCACAATCGGAGTCATCCAAGAGTTTTCAAGCACGGAGACTGACATGACTGACCCCGTCTGTTGGATGGCCGGGGTTTGCAAGGTTTCGACTAAAACTTCTTTGGATAAATGACAAAATGCTACGGATGCGAGCTTGCTTAAGGCATCGGCCTTTTTGTTCTTGCTCCGCGGTATGTGTACTATCTTGCAAGAGTCAAAAGAGGAGATTAAGCTGTTAACTTGCTGGAGATACCGAACCATGTTATCCTCTCGTACTTCGTACTCTCCGCTGACTTGATTGGCTACCAACAATGAATCAACGTGTGCTAGTACGGAGGTTGCACCGGCCTTAGTTGCGGTTTGGAGTCCCGCAAGAAGGGCTTCGTATTAGGCCTCATTGTTTGAAGTTTTAAACTCAAATCTGAGAGCATAAGTGTATTCTATTCCTTCCGGATCTATTAAAATTAAGCCTGCTCCCGACCCTTCTTTACTGGATGCTCCATCCGTATATAAGTTCCACACCTTTGGCAGGGCGGATTTTTCTTTGGTGCTTTCTCCGATTGGTACTTCCGTGAGGAAATCTGCCACTGCCTGGCCTTTCACCGGACCTCTGGTTCGATAGGTGATATCGAAAGCGCTGAGTTCAATTGCCCATTTAGTGAGGCGTCCGGAGACCTCTGGCTTCTGAGAATTTGTTGAATCTGGAGGTCAGTCTGCACCTCTATATTGAAAGCTTGGAAGTACCTTCGGAGGCGTCTAGAGGCGTGTACCAAAGCGAGTGCCAACTTTTCAATAATCGGGTATCGAGTTTCATAATCTTTCAAGATGCGGCTTACATAGTAAACCGGAATTTGAGCTTGACTCCGATGTACTACAAGTACTGCACTTATAGCGAAATGAGAGACGGAGAGATAAACTGTGACTGTTTCTCCGGTAATTGGAGCGGTTAGGGTGGGCAAGGATCCAAGACAAACTTTCAACTCTTGAAATGCTGAATCGGCTTCCGGTGTCCACTCTATTTGGCCCTTTCCCGTTCGTTTTTTTAGCACATTCATGAAAGGAATAGAGCGATCAGCCGCTTTTGAGACGAAACAATGGAGAGCAACGAGATTTCCGTTTAGTGACTGGATTTCTTTGACAGTTTTAGGAGGCTGCATGGAGACTACCGCCTTGATTTTATCAGGATGTGCCTGGATTCCGGACTGGGTTATCCATACACCGAGAAACTTGCCCTCTTCTAAGCCAAAAGAGCACTTTTTGGGATTAAGTTTAAGGTTAATACTCCGAAGTCTGGTGAAGGTTTCGAGTATGTCATCAATCATGTTATCTTCGGCCTGGCTTTTTATGACTAGATCGTCCACATAAATTTCTAGATTTCTTCCGATCTGGTCTTTAAACGCTTTATCCATCAGCCTTTGGTACGTAGCTCCGGCGTTCTTTAATCCGAATGGCATTTTGGTATAACAAAAGAGACCTTCGTTTGTTACAAACGCGGTCTTGTCTTCGTCTTCCAAAGCCATCTGAATTTGATGGTAACCTTTATATGCATCTAGGAAGCATTTAAGACGGAAGCTGGAAAGAGAATCAATCTTTAGATCTATCTCCGGCAAAGGATAACAATCCTTCGGACAAGCGTTGTTCAGATCAGAAAAATCGACGCACATCCTCCAGGTTTTATCTTTCTTCGTTACCATTACCGGATTGGAGACCCATGTTTGGTACCGTACTTCCCTGATGATACTGGCACTTAAAAGCTTTCGTACGTCCTCGGAGATGGCCTTGTTACGAGCTGGAGCCATGTTTCTTTTTCTTTGAGCTACTGGTTTCGCTGAATGTGACACCTTCAGCTTATGTTCGGCCAAACATCGAGGAACTCCAACCATGTCGGAGGTTTGCCAAGCGAATACGTCGAGTGAATTAGACAAGAGCTTCCACAGCTTCTTTTTGGTTCGTTCAGGAAGTTGAGCCCCAACTGCAATTTTCTGTTCGGGAAAATGCGGGTGTATGGCCCATTCTTCTGTAAGAAGATTCGGAGGCTTGTCATTACCCTTACTTTGCCGTATTTCAGCTACACAAATTGTTGACTCGGAGTGCAGAGTTGCTACTCCTGCTTCGGTGGGGAATTTTAGTGATCCATGAATGGTAGAACTGATAATTCCGAAGGCGCACATACCGGGTCTTCCTAGTATGACATTGTGAACGGACCTGGCTTCTACTACCAGATACGTCAAGTTGACTGTTCGGACCAGACTTCCTTCTCCCAACGTTGTTGGCAAAGTGATTTGCCCTATAGGCTGCACCACTTCTCCGGAGAAACTTACTAATGGCATTGAGACTCGGATCAACTTTGCCTTAGTCTGCGGAGCTAGCTGTTGAAAACACTGCTTGTACATGATTTCGGTGGCACTTCCGCTGTCAACATAAATTCTCCGGACCTTGTGACCTGCTATGATCGCAGATACTATGATTGGTCCGTCCTTGATTTCTTCAAGATTTAAGGGAGGGAAAGCAATGGGCTGTTGCATCCAGGCGGCCATATGGTGACTAGACCTCTTGACGCCCTGGTTATCTACCCTTCTGATCATACAAATTGCCGGTTGATTGTTCGAATTATCTCCCGAATTTCCCGAAGATTTTCCTTCCTTTACTTCTTTTACTAGATGCGACAGCTTTCCAGATCGCACTGCTTTTTCTATTTCTTGCTTCAGGGACCAGCAATCATCTGTGTTGTGACCTCGAGCATGATGGTAATCACAATATTTCTTGGAATTCTTATCTCCCGGGTTTCGGAGTTTTGGTGGAGCAGGGAAGTTCGCCCCTTCCGCACTGAGAATTTCACTGGGAGTTTTGGAAAGGTCCGATAAGTTGTAAAACCTTGATCCGGAGCTTCTTCCACGTGGAGGTCTGTCGTTTCTGTTGTAAGGGTGCAGTCGTCCCCTGCTCCCAGATGGAGTTTTATCAAACACCGACCCACCGTTTTTCTTCCAGGAAGACATCTTATGATCTGACTCCGGAGCTGGGTTACATGTGTTCTTTCCTCGGGCGAAAGCCCTAGCTCGGTCCATGAGTACTTCCATCGTCTTCGGAAGATTCTCATGCAATTTCTCAACCAATTGATTGTTCCGAACACCGTGACAGAATCCGGAGATCCTTAACTGGTCGACTACCCCACTGATCTGCATACTTTCCCGGTTGAACCGGTCAATGAAACTATTCAAAGATTCCCCATCCTTTCTCCGGATGTTGTGAACTTCGGTGATTTCTTTGGAGTAGTGTCGTTGCTGGCTAAAATTTTGAAGGAAAGATCTTCGGAACTCCTCGAAGTCATTTATCTCTCCTTCATTCAAGGCATCAAACCACACCCGGGCAGCCCCGGTTAGTGTTTGTGCGAACATGAAACACCACGCCGGCATCGGCCACTGTTCTACTCGCGCAGCTCCGTCGAAATCGAGCATATGATCATCTGGGTCAGTTGTACCATCATACTTTTTTACTGTAGTTGGCATTTTGAGCTTCGGAGGAAGCTTGGCATGTGTGATGCGAGCACTAAATTTTGACTTAGCAGTCATGGAAACTGGGTGATATGGCTTGGTGAGTTCCGGATCATTAACTACGTCCATCTGTGCTTCATTTCGTACTGTCATTGCTGGCGATGGTCCGGACGAACCCTGCACATATCCAGTGTAAACTTCCGAGGTGACAACTGTGGAGAAAGTGGGAGGAGTAAACATCGTAGGACCCATAGTCCTTACCGGAGTTTCATCCTGAAAGAGACTGGTTCGTAAACCGAGGATCTGTTCATCCCTAGCCTGCTGTGCTTTCAATCTTCGCAGAAGACTTGCGTTTTTGGAGAGAAACTCCGCGTCAAATTCTGAGGTTTGTGAAGTAGGAAGCAGAATAAATGGCAAGGTTGTTCCCGGTCCCGAGCTTAAGGCAGCTGAGGTTGTGGAAACAGTACTTGCTGGTGCTGTGGTTTGTGTACTGACAGTTGTAGATCCCAGATTCACAGAACCCGAGGCCGCCATTTGTCAGTTCTTTGCTCAAGAAATTCACCAGAGTGAAGGACTAAGAGCTTTGAGATCGGATGGCGCCAATTGAAGAACCAAAGAATCGTGTTTAGGCCGGAGCCTGTAAACGAGGGTTTGGATCTTGTGAGTGAGCTTGGAGAACAGTCCTGTAAAACAGAAAACCGTTAGGCTCGCCGCAGAGATGGGAGGGCCCCTCTGCGACCACCCTCCGGCATGAGGATAAGTATTGGTAGAGAGAGAAAGTAGAGAGAGAAAATAGGGACGAAGGTTCAGAAAATCGTACTTGGCTTTGTACTTGATGGGGTATTTATAGTAGTCAACTGAGATGACGTCATTCGTCCAGACGCACTTGAATGGGGGTTCGTCTTCGGAGATATTTGATAGAGAGCGGACATGTTTCAGATGTCCGTTCAAGTGGAGTTCGGTTCGTCCCAAGGATCATGTCCGGTCTCGGATATGTATCTTCAAAATCTGTTGCATCTCTGATTCATTGAGCCATAATTGTTTTTAATTTGCTTATGCGTTCAGTTTTCTGGATGTGTTTGTTCTGTGTATTCGTTAGTGCTTTCAGATATATTGTGAAAATTCTGATTGAAGATAGTAAATTGATTCTATTGAAAGCCTGTTAGATCTCGGTTTAGGTCGATTCATTGCAGTTTTGAACTGATTTTGTGTTGATTCCGTATAAGACATGCGTCAAACCTGTTACATCTCTGATTCAATGAGCAGTAATTGTTCTTTTCTGGAGGTGTTATGTAGGGGTGTTCTTCGGGTTGGGTTTTTCGGAGGTGGAGGTGGTGGTGATGGATTGAAGGTGGAGATGGTAGCTGGCCTGATGGGTTTTAAAGAGAGGGGGAAGAACAGGGGATGGGAGGTTGAAGAAGATGAGTTCTTTTAATTGTTTAGGGGTAATATAGTCATTTCACACATAGTTAATTGAGATATTTAACTGATGTTAGGGCTGGGGACCAGCCGAGTGCATTTTTGACAACTTTTGGGACCAAGCATGTAATTAGTAAACCACTAGGACCAAGTTTGAAATTTTTGAAAACCACAGGGACCAACCAAGCATTTAACTCTTTGCTATATATATCATATGTTTTGTATAATGTTTTAGAATATAGATTTTAAATATTTTGCTAATATTTAATTATACCAAACCAAATTCAATATTGGTTTTTGATTTGGTTCATCTCCATCAAAGAATCCAAGCATACTGAAAGTAAAACCGATTGAACATCTCTACATTTTGTGTTTTCAACTTTTCATGCATATAAAGATGCTCCAAAGTTATGGTTCACTACTTCGATCACCATTGTACCACATGATTCACTCAACATCATACACACTACGCTACAACGCACCAATTCACCATGCATCATCGCTCAATAACAACCTCAAACCCGTTCCATTCACGTACCCATCAATGATTATCAACTTATCATCTTTCTTTCGGTTATCCATTTTTTAGATAGCTATAAGCTGTGATTCACACTTTACAAAAGTAAGTATCTTTCTATATAATATATATATATATATATATATATATATATATATATAGGGGAGGGTTATCTTGAGAACAAATATTTTTGTGAGAACACTAAGAACAATTTTAATCCGTAGATCATCCTAAATTAAGGGCTAAGATTAAAGAAGGTTTAAATGAGAAGGGGATATAAAAGAAAAGACTAGAAGGGGCATTATTGTAACATACAATTCAAAAACACTTTCAATCTTCCATCTCATAACCTGATAACCAGTTTCTTCCTTACGTAATCACAAAATTGGAGTCGGAGACAAGGCCAAGCACCGAAGACAAGGTCGGAGCCGGAGATAACTAAACCTAAATTAGATGTCGCTGCAGATAACGAGACCTAAATTCGACGCGAGTACCATATGAAGTTTTGGTTCTCTGATTGTTCTTCAACTTTACAGCCGTCCGCAAAACCATTGTCTATTGATGCTCTCTCTGGTACCTACAACCACCATCGAGAAGAAGGTTTACTCTCATCTCTGTTTTAACTGTTGGTTTTTGTTTCTGTATGATGTTAGTAAGTTTGGGTCAGATGCATTTAATTGGGGCTTGTAATTAAGAATTGGTTGATTGTTGATGGTATAATTAATCACTTGTTTGGTCTGTATGTATGTATGGACATGATAAGACTTTTTTAAGGAGATTATAAATGAAGCAGGAGTGATTAGATTTTGTTTGACTTGTGTGTGCATAAACTAGGTTACACTTTAAGAACTAAAAGTGATAATAATACATATTAAGTTTCTATGAATTTTCTGGTTGAACCTGATGTGCACGATTTGACGTTTTAGTTAGTTTGATGGTTCCATATGCATATGTTGTTATACAAGTATACAACCTCATAATCTTATGGATATAGTTAGGTAGATGCAACATAATTGATCTAACTAAATTGCAAGTTCTTGATATGTGTGTGGTAATTTATCCTATTTCTTAAACTTGAGTATGTAAGTTGTGGTTGGTATATAATTTGTAGTCTTACCCATTTAGTTTGGTCTGCACATAGAAAAGGCATCCTTATAATAATATTATGGATGTTATTACATTGAGCTTATATAATGATTTCAATGGTAAAATTAAATGGTTGGAGGTTCATGTCGTTTCTCACCCGCAAAAAATGACATGTGGAGTTATTTTATCTTTGTATTTGTAAATGACTTGGAAGTTTCTTTGGTTAGTTATCAGTTCTGTGTATGTTTACATTTGTGTATATACTGCTTGAAGGTTCATTGTTTGTTTTATTGGTTTCCTCTATATATCCAATTGTGGTTTATAATTATATATATGTAGGTTTACACATGTGTACATAATCATGCTTAAGATTAAAAAATCTTTACACGTGTGTAAATCATCTTAGGTAATAATTCATATAATTAACCAATTTACGCATGTGTAAATAAGATGTTTATACACGTTAAAGTTAGATGTTTACACATGTGTAAGTAAGTTGTTTATACATGTTGGTTACTTACATTCTATTGTTATAACAGAAGCATCTAGGAGTGGTGAAATAAAAAAAACAGACTGTGAACATGGTTATGGAGAAACAATCAAAGAAACTCCAATTAGTTGCCACACGTGAACGTACGTAATACAAAAAACATATTAAATAAATACTTATACATATGAAGGTTTACACATGTGTAAGTAATCTGTTTACACATGTGTAAATCATCTTAGTCAATACTGAATTTGAGTGATTAAGCAATTTACACATGTGTAAATCATCTTAGTCAATATTGAATTTCGAGTGATTAAGCAATTTACACATGTTCAAATCGTCTTAGTTAACATTGAATTCAAGTGATTAAGCATATTACACAAGTGTTATAAGGTTGGGCAATAAAGGGCTGTTGTTTTTTGTTGTTAGTAGGTGGGATTAGATATATGGCTGGTTTGGGGATGTGAAAATCAGGTTGGATTTGGTGTTTGTCGGTGATATTATTTGGTGTTTAGATGTTTCGAGTTTGGATGGGCAGGTTGAGGAATGAGGATGTTACTGCTGCTACTTCGTCAAGTTCAAGGTTTTTGGGAAGCTCAAGATGGACTCTCAGATGTTTTGCTTTAGATTTTGTTTTAATGTTTTGGTCGCGATTGATTGTTTTTGTTTTTTGGATGGTTTAGCTTGTTTGAAACTTGATTGTATAGATTTATTTATTATGTTGGACTTGGGTCAGGTGTGGCTAGGATAGGTTGTTTTTTTATTTCTATTTTAGCTCATGATCGGGTCCTTGTTAGGTTCTAATTGTTAGACCATATCTAATTGTTTGGGGTTGGTATCTTCCTTGGGGTATATCCCGGGAAGCCTAATGCCCGTATGTTGTAATTTTTTTTTTTTTTTTTTGTTATCAATAAAAATTATCGGGGTGTTGTCCCCTTTTAGTAAAACAAAAAAATAAGAAAAAGGATTATATGACCTGTTGGGAAATTGAATACTTATGATATGGATAATGCTATGTTAAACATGTATAACACGTAAACTTATGGCATGGACAACTTACACATGTGTAAAACATAAACTTACACATGTGTAGTACGACTAAACATAGGTAAAATAGAAATAAAAGACAGTTAATACATGTGTAAATTACAATGTTTACACATGTGTAAATTACAATTGTTAAACAAAATAAGAATATATATACGAAGGTTTACACATGTTAATCATAATTTTAAAAACAACCATAGATATATGAAGGTTTACACATGTGTAAATCAGCTGCAAATGTGTAATCCAAAAACAAATACGTGCCAGTGAGTACTTTACACATATGTAAAACAGACACTTACACATGTGTAAAACAAGGACTTAAACAATGTAATTAACTTAATAAACCGTACAAACAATCTTTGCTCTTGTTTTCAAAGGACCACTAAGAATTAAATTGACTTCTACGTTATTATAATCAGTTGTTTGATTTGATTGGTGGTACCGCTAACTTTCATGTTGTTGCTAGTGCTAATACTACAACCACCGGACTATCTTATTTTTCTTCTATTATTAGTGATGTATACAGTGGGAACATCGATGATATCTCAAAGTTGCTGCTGGTTTTGACCCTCTTAGTCGCCTTGTCGTAGCGTCGTACGCACCTATCACATCCTTTACGGTATCAAATATTCCTAGCAGGCCTGCACCACCCTAAAAGAAATAAATTTTATAACCGAGTGAGTCAGGTAATGGATGGAAAATATCAAATAATATGGTGAATGATAACTAACTGATTTGGCTTGTGGGCATTAGTTGTTCACTAGGGCTAACAATATTTAAACTTTAATGTTGGATTATTACTTAAACTTTATTGTTGGCCTAAGCACATAAAAAAAAACAAATTAACTACCCAAAACATGATCAAATCATCAAGCGGTACCAAAAAGAAGAAGACAAATTAACAAGTAATTGAACAAGTCGATTGATACCTAGAAATCATAGCACCTAAAACTCCTCTAGCCTTAACCAGTGCTTCGTCAAACACCAATCTTGCACCTCAACATCCCCCAATTTTAGCATACTGAGTAATCAAAACCGTCCATGACACGACACAACACAACACAATGCCTAGGCATTTCATCGAACACATAGTGTGCATCACCCATTTTACCAAACAAAGAATACATCATCATCAAACATATTACCCATAAACCCATCAAACACAAAACCCAATTTCAGAAATACATCATTATCATCTATTTAGGTTAATCCTTATCACATGTTTTAGGTTAAATTGTGGAACCATTATATGAATCTCCATATGAACATATGATCTGTATCATATGTTCAAAACACACACTACACCACCATTAGAATAATCAATAAGCAGATTGAAGTATGAAAAACGATTGAAGAATTCAAACATATGATACATATTGAATAATTGGCAAAATCGATTGAAGAAGATACCTGAATATGGAATGGACGAAGATCATAGAAGGAATTGATGATGTTGATTTAGATACCATTTGAAAATTCAAACCCTAAGCAGAAGGAATCAATGCGATTGGAATGTTTGATGATCAGATCATATTGTCTAAGGAAGATAAATAACCCTAAATCATATGTTCGATGTTTCTGGTTGGTATAAAAGGAGACCGGTAGAATTACCCATTTAACCTTCTCATTAAAACATAAGGGAAGATGAATGAGTGGATGAGATTTGTTCTCATGGTTCTCACAAAAGATGGTGTTCTCATTTAAACCCTCCCCTATATATATATATATATATATATATATATATATATATATATATATATATATATATATATATATATATATATATAGGTAGAGGATCCTGTACATTAATCCAAAAGTAAGTATCTTTCTATATAATATATATAGCTATAAGCTGTGTACACTATATTTAACATCATATAAACACCGTATAACAATACGTAACACCATATAACACTATGTAACACTATATAACAAATATAACACTATAGTTTGTCTGATAGCATCTCAATGATAGATATATAGTGTTATATAGTGTTACATGGTGTTACATGGTGTTACATGGTGTTACATAGTGTTTATATGGTGTTATATATATATATATATATAAGCATTAATATTATTTAGTTTTTAATTATATACATTTGAAGTCTGCAGAACATCTGTAATTGGCAGAAGAAGACTGGCCTCCTTGTTGGATGTGGGAAAACCCAATTCTGGAGTCAAGAAATTTTTTGAACCTATGTCAAAACTTTTGGTATTCTATGTGTATTAAGATGGTTTTTAGTGGAGATTTGAGTTTTTTATTTTTATGGTTTTTAAAAGTGATTTAAATTTGATTCTAATTATTTGGTTTGTGTGGGTTTGATGAATTACGTATATAACAAAACATCAACAAGTAACATCTAACATTATTGCAAAAGTATCTAATTAACATTTAAAGATAATCATGATTAATGGGAAAAACTGATTTCACATTTGTATGGAAGTATGCTATTGTTTTGAGAACTTGCGAATACAACTTCTGCGCAGTTGGCACCCAAAATATCATACCCAGAAGCCCACAAAATTAAAAGGAAAAATAAGCCCAGAGGGGAAAATAAAACCAAAGGAAAAACCAATAATAAACAAGATTTCAACCCGCGCCTTCTAGTTAAGGAGACATCTAGAAAACATAGAATAACCCACTCCGACATACATATCACTGATTTTTTTTATCACGCAACAAACACGTCCCATTCATCTTTCTAAAAACCATAGTGTCACTCTACTTTCGGTGGTATACGCAACACTAAGGCTAGAGGGTGTGGGATAACCTCTCTTGGGGCTTTATAAGGACACCTCAGCGCCACGTAGGCGGCACGTCAGCCAAGGGGGCTTTATAACCCCCCTCCCCCCCCCCCCCTTTAACATGGAGGGTGTGGTGATAACCCCTAGGGGCGCTATAGAGCAAAATAAAAAATAAAAAATTGATTGGTGCAAACAAGTGGGCCCCACCTGATAACCCCCTCCTCCCTCGTTACCATGTTCGCGAGTGATGTATAGCGCCCCATGTTAATTGGCTGGGTGTGGGTGTATAGCGCCGGGGGCGCTATAGCCTCTGACGTGGCGAGGGTGGCGCCCCCCACACCCTCCGGCTGTTTGGCAACTTCTGAATTAGTAAGTGCTGAACCAGTAAGGTCTAAACCAGTAAAAGATTTGAACCATTAAAAGCCGGTATAATGTTTAACCGTTTAGAGACAAATGTCTGACCAATTCAGATAAGAGTTCTTAATCATTCAGACTCAGTATAATACTTAATCTTTTAGAGGCAAATGTCTGAACCACTCAGCCATTTGCTAGCGAAACAAACAGTCTTAACCATTAACTGTTGAAGTAAGATGTCGGAACCATTGCTGAAGTAAGATGTTTGAACCATTAAAAGGTCATTAAAAGCCGAAACAAACAACCAAAAAAAATATGGGGTCGCTTGAGCTTTTGGTCCTTGGCCACAGACTTTCTTGGTGAAAACTGATATCTCCTCTACTCAGCGACACCTCAGGCTTAGCTTACGGATGTTTGTATAAGACACTTTGTAGTAGAGGCGGCAATTCTTGACACGACCTGTTAACTCGACCCGAACCCGACACACAAAAAAAAAAGTTTGGGTCGACTAACACGACCCGTTTAAAAAACGGGTCGGGTTTGGGTTTACCCATATTAAAAACGGGTCGGGTTTTGGTTGACCCGTATAAAAATGGGTTGACCCATTAACATGTTTAACTATCAAAAATTTGGATTAAAATGACAAAAAAAAAAAAATCAAAGTGAAGAACTATATGGTACAAAAAAGTTGTTTTAAATGAAAATAACAAAATGTCCAAACCTCATGGACGATTTTAGCAATTTAGTCTATTATTTATTTATCACTCATACTCATCATTAAACATGTTATCGATAACCCACTTAAAACCGAACAACTCGTTTATAAATCGTCAACTTATATCACTCATTAAAATTATGGGTTAAACGGGTCGGGGTCGGGTTGACCCGAAATAATATGGGTTGGGTTAGGGTTGAAATTTTTTACCCGAATAATAATAAGGGTCTGGTTCAAATTGAACATTTCAACCCACCAACACGTAACTTGGCAACCCGCTAAACCGCTAAACCGCTAACCCGACACGATTGTCACACCTACTTCAAATCATCAAAGAAGCATCCCACCTTTAAGGTACCATCATAATTGCTTGAAGTACAGATTGGACTTTGGAGTGAGGAAGACAAGAAGGACGCACGTGACCAAACTGCAGACCGAGCATCACGCACATGGCGTCCCTCGAGAAGAAACAAAACTAAAAAAAATACAAAAACCCTCCCACTACTTACTACTTTCTCTTACGTCTCATCATCACTGTTCGTACCCACCACCTCTGACACAGATTCACTCCACACACACGACCATTTATTCAACCAACAACAACAGTCAGTCTCATCTCATGGCCGGAACTTCAAATGATTCCTCTTCTTCCTCTATCTCCCCTCTTTCCTCCCCTTCCTCCATCGTTTTTGTCGATTTGTACGGCAAACGTCGTCAGGTTGCTAAGGTTCAGGTTCTCGAGCGTGAGATTGGCTTGCTTCAGGTACTACTTACTACATTACTTCTTCTTACTCTTTTCAATTTGTTTCTCATTATATATTGTTCAAATTCATCAACATCTAGTTTATAGTTTATTAAGTTGAGTTTGTGACTTATTTTGCCTTAATTGGTTGAAAATGTACAATATTTGCCCCTAGTTGTTGTTTGTATATGCTTGTAATTTGAATGGTTTGGTGGGGAATCGGTTTATAGTTTAATAACTTTAATTTCTAGTCTCATCACTTGAACTACCAAATATAGTACACTCCATAGTTGATCAGTTCTTTTACATTTAATGTTTTAAAAAGGCCCAAACTGATAGCCACACCCAAAAAGGTGTTTTTTGTCTTATATGCACACCTGCAGTGTCGAGCTGTGGCCAAAGAGTGGCGTTTTGGTCCGGTCAACCAGACAAAAACTGACGGGTCTGTTGACCGGACCAAAACGCCGAGCTTTGGCCGCGTTTTGGTCCTGTCAACCAGACAAAAGACTGACTGGGTGGCCAAGCTCGGCGTTTTGGTCCGGTCAACAGACCCGTCAGACACCCGTCAGTCTTTGTCTGGTTAACCGGACCAAAACGCCGCGCTTTAGCCACAGCTCGACACTGCAGGGTGTGCATATAGAACAAAAAACACTTTTTTGGTGTGCTAATAGGCAAATGGGTGTGTGAATAGGTACACCCTTTAAAAACCGGCCAGTAGTACCGGTTAAACCACCCGGTACACCCGGATGAACCGCCCGATTAAACCGTTTCTGAGTCCAATCCAGTATGGAAAAAAAACGGATTTTAAAACATTGCATTTTATTACAGTTTAAAAGAATTACTTGTTTTTTAACAAGCTCTTAGACGATTTTTCGAAGTGTTAAAAGTTAACTGATTTGTGACGTTTCTTGAAAGTTTGAAAGGTTTAGATAATGTGTGTTACTTGACATGTTTTCTTTACATAATTACAATTCTTCATTTGTTATCTTTTGTAAACAGGATGAGATTAAATCACTTGCAGAGCTTGAAGTTGCATCAAGATGCTGCAAAGAGTATAATCTTCATTCTTTCATTAACTAATTATTATATATGATCATGTCAAAATTATATGCTCCTTCACTTTAGTCTTTATATAAACTTCTTGTATATTTGACCAACTAATACTGCATACAGACTTGAAGATTATGTAGAAGCTACTCCGGATCCACTCGTCGTGATGTATGAATCCTCCTCCTTCACTTCATCCACCACAGATTATTCCCTTTTAGTATAGTTGGTCATTCCGGCCCAATTCATATTTCCCCTATCGTCTGATTATGTCTTATCTCTAGCAAGTCAAACATGTAAACAGAAAAGCAAGTTGACGCATTTTAACGTTTTGTTTATGTGTCGTGGAACAGAAATCAGGTTCGTGGTAGATCCAGAAGCTGCTGGAAAAATCTTTGGTAGATGTCTATTATATCTTATTAAGGCATTGATGATTCCATTCAGATAAATCCCCTGTTTATCCTAAATCTTTGGTTTGTCCAGGAGAAAAATTGGCTCGGTGTTACGGTGTTGTTGCTGTTGTGGCTGTTGCAACACAAAAGTCCGGTGTGCGTGCTTTTCATGTGCAAAAGGCTGCTGTTGTTGGGGTGGTCGAAAGAAAACATCTAGCTCAGGATGTTGCAAGTGTCCCGAGATTACATGCAACTGTAGCTGCAATCCTACTTGCCCTAAATGTTCGGTTTGTTGCTGTTGTAATCCGTGTTCATGCTTTTAAATGTATGATACGAGATCTAAAATTATAGTAGATCGTTAAATTCGTTGATTGTTTGTAAACGTTATGTCACCTTTCAGTGATTAGTGATAATAGTGATAAGCTTTGGTAACTTATACCAAAATTATATAAGATCACCAGGCTCTTTGATATCTTTCTACAGGAATTACATATTCGATGCTCGAGTGTTCGGTGATCAACAAAACGTTTAGCATTTTCAGAAAAACATGATCTGTACAAAAATCTAATTTTTTAACGAAAGATGGTTTTTACTAATTTTACCATTTTTACTATTTCAAAATGCTAAACATTAAACGTAAATTAAACTAACCTATTAATACGTATATAGGTCATTGTTACTTGATAAAAGAAATGCTTCATTAGGAAAAAAAAAAGTCAGGGGTGGAGGTTAACCATAGCCTACAGGCTATGTTTAGCAAATACAATTCAAATATAATATTTGTGAAAACAACCCTGCAGTCGTTCAATAAAAAGTTTCAAGCTCCAAACGACAATACAAGAAAACAAACGCCTCTCTTGCTTCGTGTTTTATAAACTTCCATCTGACCGTGACTGCTTTCCTGCCTGCCCAGTAGCATTCTCTAGTGACCGTATTTCTGAAACTCCCACTCGCTATTGTCTGCGAAACGAAAACATTAAACACTATTTTATAAAGATAATTAAAAAATCATGATGATGATAAATAGCAGTTGTGTACCTAGAGGGCACACTTGACGTGTTTTCAGCCAACGGCTAATGCAATGAAAATGGAACGCATGGTTGCAGACACCTGCGAGATGGTATAGTTTGGTAAAAATTCATACAGTAAGATATAATATTAAGGCGTGCAAACAAACTAGCCGCTTGGATTGGATCACACAGGCAAAAGCCAGGAAAACGTAAACATAATTACTAACTGGGTATTTTTCACTACAGAGAACAAAATTAACATTCAAAACAGTGAATTTTGAACAAACCAGTGATCTCAGGTTCCGCCACAAGAAAGGCCGAGATCAAGCCAAGCTTTAGCTTGTTTAAGCTCTTCAGACAAACAAGTGGCACAAGCTAACAGGATGCGTTACAAGCCAAACTCGATTTTAAAAAAATTTATTAGGAGTGCTTATGTGGTAAGATAAAGTTCGGGGTGGAGAACATATGTCGAAAAACTAAAAGAAGTAGAATAGTGATATGTAAACTTAATAATCAACGTCACTATTAAAATATATGACAATGTCAACAATCTGGAAAAATATGATAATGTCACTCAACAATGTCACTTTCAAGAAAGATATGACAAGACACTTACACTATGTTCCCAAGTCATTTGACAGGGGGAGGGGAAGGAAAATTTTCTCTCCTAATCTCTCCAATTTGGGAGGATGAATATATGGTCATATTTTCTTCCCTTTTCCCTCCCCTCCCTCCCCCTGTTAAATGAAACTCGGGAACATGGTTTTTTCATATTTTCATCTCTTTCCCTCCACTCCCCCTGTTAAATGAGACTCGGGAACAGAGTGTTAGAGATGGCTTAGTTTATTAGAAATTTAAAACTGAATATCTGCTGCTTCTTGAAATAAGCAACTCTTAAGTTGTTAACACCAAACTGCTTATGCCATTTGCAAATAAACAGCTAGGAAAAGAAACCCCAGACCCTTTAAAATATTGCTGATTTGTTGGATAGAAAAAATAAGCAGTTTTTAGAGCAATTACAAGCACGCCTTAGTCTGATGATTAAAACAGCTTTATTTTAAACAAAGAATTACTAAAAACTAGGGATGAGCAAATTAACCACCATAACTGATAACTGAACTATAACCGACATAACTGAACCACTATTGACCAACATAACCAATGATTATGGTTATGAAACTTTATTTAACCGACCAATCGGTTATGGTTACGGTTATGAAGCTTTGGTTAACCGATATAACCGAACCGAACCTATAATGTTGAGTTTATATAATGGATTTATGTTTTACATTAACCAAATAGAAGTTTTTTATTACGTTAAAAGTATGTTGGTAACAAAATAATCTTTGATGTGGATGCCCCTTATATTGATGAAAAATTGAGGTGTTATGGTCGTAAATTTTTTTCTTGAATATTACCTTATTAAAGATAATCCCTCATTGGCAATTTAATCAAAAAGTGTAGTCTTGGTTATCGTATAAAAAAAACCCAAGTTAAGTCCAAACCATGCACACCCCTATTTATTTCAAAACTTGATTGGTTAAATAACCGAAATTAACCAAAACCGAACCATAACCGACTTCATAACCGATTAACCATAACCGAAATCGGTTATGGTTATGGTTAAGAGATTCCATAACCGAAGCTAGCGATTATGGTTAATGGTAAAAACCGAACCAAACCGACCCATGCACACCCCTACTAAAAACAGCTTCAGGGAAAACAAAACTTGTTTCAAAGAGTACTGTTCTGCTCAAAACTGTTGGAAAGTTCAAGAAGCACCAAAGTGCAAAGAGTCCTCGGGTCCTGAACGTCATTTATGTGCTATGTAAAAGGCGTCATACAGTAATTTGTAAATAAAAGATGTATATTAATGTGTATAAAGCTCAAAGCTTAATTTACCAGGCATATGGTATACTGATATAAATATGGATATAATTATAATGTTTAGCATGCATACAAACTAGTAAATTAAGTAGCTACACACAAATTACCAACATGCATACATGTTGTTAGCTGTAGACAAACTCATTATAATGCTGATAGTTTGTCTTTATTTTTTAAAATTAGTTCATCCATTTAAGCCATATGTTTTATTACTTGTAGTCATAAGTGGAATCTTTTATGTCAAGCTATGATTTTATGTATAATTTTATTACACAATTGCTTCTCTTTCTCAGCTGGAATGGAATTTGGCTGTTCTGGGTTCCATAATTTTTAAAATTGACATCTTTGAACGTCATTTTCGCAGGTAAATTATGGTGCAGAAGCAACAACTTTATGGAGAAGAGTATGATGTTTCTACCAAACACTTGAAGCTGGAACATAATTGTGATTTGGTTCCGTGTTTGCAATTTACGAAGGACAATGCGCAGCTTCAGTCACGTGTGTGACTGTGTGGGGAAAGCTTCAGTTTTTAAATGCTTATGTTTTTGCAGGCAATTGTAAATACTTAATCTTATTGTTATCCATTGAAATATATTTATCACGTATACCGGTTAGCTACATAATGTTGTGATACTCTAATGAGAAAAATTGTATCTAAGGTCGGTTTCATGATTGGTTTATCGTTCTTTGTTTTAACAAGTGTCTATCCTATGATAGATAAAGATGTGGGCTGCGTCGTTAAGCCGTATTATGAAGTTGAAAATGGATTTGTAAGTGGCAAGTTCACCAATCATCCTGTGTGTGCCACAAAGGATGTTGATTGTACTCTTCCTACCCGGCTTTCCACCTCATCATGGGCCAGTAGTACAATTACCGAAGAAAACGCCTTCAGAGGCGGTACCTCCTTCGACACCTAATGCCTATTCTTACCTTCTAGAACGCTCTCCTATGAAACAAGTCTCAGTTGGACCTGAATATCAAGCTGAAATACCCAAATGGTATGTATCTGACGGAGATGAGATTAAATTCTTGGGGTCTACTGTCATCCCAATGCCTGAAAATCCAACCATACATGATAGTGCAACTGTTGCAAGTGCTAAAACCGAATGTTACTGTCAAAATCCCGGGTCTGCTGAGTGTGTCAAACAACATATAAAAGAATCAAGGGAGACCCTGAAGGCAAGAATTGGACTTAAAAATTTTGTGGATTTAGGGTTTGGTGATATGGGGGAAGTGGTTTCTGAGAAATGGACAGAGGACGATGAACAGTTATTTCACGAAGCTGTGTACTCAAACCCTGTGTCATCGGGTAGAAATTTCTGGAACCATCTTGCAGCTGAATTCCCTTCGCGCAGTAGTCAAGAGATCGTTAGTTACTATTTTAATGTCTTCATGCTGCGCCGAAGAACCGAGCAGAACAGACTAGATCCAATGAATGCCGACAGCGATGATGATGAATCGCCGGAGTATGATTCAGAACCCAGAAAGTTACACGACAGTTGTAGTTTTGATTCAACTTCGGAGAAAACCGTTGTTGATGAAAGCGGAGATGGAGGCCATGATTTCTTATATGATTCCTGCACCGTCATCTGATACCGTTGGTGCACCGTGTACAAGTAAAGTCAACACGTCATGGGTGAACCATGAATTTTTCATGTGCCAGAACTAAAACTGAGTTCTTGCCCACAGGCTCGGTAATTGAAGAGGTTTTTGGCGTCGAATCTTGGGATTTTGAAACCACAGATGATAACAAAAGCTCAAATTAGCATTGATTAGTTGATTTTTATTAGCGAGTTATTTTTTTAACTGTAAGCATGTCCAATTTTTTATTGTACATTTACGGCTTATCCCTGGACCTGGTTAGTATTAGAAGATATTCACATTAAGGGGTAAACTAATAGGTAACAGGTTCACCCATCCTGTGGGATATTTGTGTTGTAATTAATCAAGGGCTGGACCTGATAATTTAGAAAGTAATGCATGTACGCTACTGCATTACGAAAACACAAACCCTAATGCATGTACGCTACTGCATTACGAAAACACAAACCCTAATGCATGTACGCTACTGCGCCTCAGGTGTTTAATTCTCCGGTTCTTCCCATAAAGGTTACACACATGACACTTAACACTTAAGAAACCAAAGTATACTTATTTGGATCCCATATAGTAAAGATTATAAGAAGAGGTATCCCATCCAAGAGGCTGTCGAATCACAAGAATATGAATCAACCTCTCCAACTATCCCTACCAAAGTGACAAGTTCTTAGTTACATTTGCCAGATTGGCATAATAATCTTCAATAAGATACAAACCACAAGTGTAACAAAGATCTCTCAAGTATGAGTGTGTTTGCTCCATAGTCACATGGATCGCGGTTCGCGGAACGAAAACGGGTACGTAGTTCGTGAAATTTTAAAATTCGGTACGAGGAGGAGTAGGTTCATTCGGTACGCGGTACGGCGTACCATATAGCTTGGTACGTCGTATCGTATATAAAACAATTATTACAATATAGTTTATAAAAAAATCCAATCTGAAAAACAAATTTGATAGTCATATCCAAAATTCAAAAGCATTTCATAACCGTAATCATAATTCATAAGTTCATAACAGAAAATTCATAAAACAAAAGCAATTCATAACATAATTCATAGCATAATCCATTAAAAAGGCGGGAAAAGTGTCTAAACACGTTTGCAATTCGTGCATCTATTGACTGGTACGCGAATCGAATCGTTCCGAAACGATGAATTTTTCAATCGGAAACACGTTTTTCAGTGACTCGGAACGAGTATTGTGATAATCGGGTACGACCTTTTTTCCGATCTGGTTCGCGAACCCAGGCCGAATGGTTCGATTCTGTACCCAATTCTGGTACGGCCAAACCAATTCGGGATTCGAGGGGGGGTCTGCGTTTCCTGTGACTATGGTTTGCTCCATTAAACACAACAAGATAGGATATATGAACTTCCATATAATATCCAGTGTACTAAACCATCTAATAGCAAAACTAGCTAACATGTTTTTTTCTTATAGTGTCACAAATTTTAACTTTACTAACTAATTACCAAAAAAAAATAAAAGAACAACTAATGATCAGTCATACCTCATAACAGCTTTACAATCAGAGCATATATTCACACTAACACAACTACAAACATAAAAACAAGTCACTAACTGTGTACAGAAAACTAGGGTTTAGAACCGAAAACTTACCCCAAGCAACAGTACACTCTTCGCTAGTAGCGCTAGCCTGATTAGCTTGACATTCAATACCTGGATAAATCAAAACACATAAGAGTTAAGACTGGATCCAACAACAAAATCAATTTTCAGTAAAAAAAACTCACATAGATCCATGATGTGATTTCTACAAATCGCACAGTTGTCAACAACAATATCTGCATCAATCAAAGCACGAACAACATCAAACAGATTTTAATCATAAAAAAAAAAACATAAAATCAGAACTAGGGTTTTGAAATACCGACCCCAAGCCCAAAGAGCGACGGCGTTCCACTTCTTGATTTCAAAACGCTTCGGTTTCTTTGAAGATGATGAAGGACCTGGAAGACTCGATGAGTCACCGGCGGGAACCATCGTTACGTCTGAATCCATTGATGGTTCAACGAAATCGAAGGTAAACTTGGTCTAGGGTTAAAAAGTACAAACGAATTGGATTTGGTAATTTCAATATTTTATAGGGTTTACTGATTATAATCCCCCCCTTGAAGTTTTGAACAAATACAATTTAACCTTTTATTTTGTCTTTTTTTTAAATGCATCTGTTTTTTTTTTATAGAAAATTTATAACCCAAAATAGGACTCCCTTAACAAGCTGATAACACTAGCCCAATACATACACCAAGGTCCATAGCGAAAAAAATATAAGCCTTACAAAATTTAAATTACATCTAATAATTGAATTATATAATCGACACTTATCTAAAATTTTATATAGATTGAATTTGTATCAATTATTTATGTATATAACTAATTTTAAAATTTTGAATTTGTATGTGGCACCCGAAAAATTCAAATCCTATCTATTTTTTAGAGATCTGTTTTGCTTTTAAGAACTGAAAATATCATTCCATGGTGGTTAAAGCTTTTCCCTTTTAATTATCAAAATATATGGTTACAAATTGGAGCAAAACTATTTCAATATAATTTAGTGAAATACAAGATGATCATCGTCGCACAAAGCTTCTCCCTTATCAACTTTTATATAATTAAACATTTAAAAAATTAATTAAATTCTATAATCAAGTCTTATCCAAATTTTTAAATATTTCAAAAAATTAATTAAATTATATAACCAACTCTTATCTAAAGTTTTGTATGGAATGAATGCCTATCAATTATTTATGTATAAAACTAAAACTAAAGATTTTTATATGGGTGAAATTTGACAACTTAAAAACTATATTTTTAGAAAGAGGAAGTATAAAAAGTAAAAGAGGATGTACATTTAGCCCACCCCTATTTTATAATGATAATCTCTGGACTTTATATTATTTGTAACAATAGTCCCTTGACTATTTTGTTTTCTATTAACCTTCTATTTTGAACTTTTACATTTGATGCTCCGGTACTTTTTCTAAACGGGTAAATTATTCTTTTTGTTCTTTATGTTAACAGAAAATTGCAATGGATATTCTTTAATTTTTGAAATAAAGGTAACCCTTTATGTTTTAAAAACCTTACATCTTATGTCATTTGACCCTACCTTGGTTTTTTTTTTTTTTTCAGCTAAATCCAGTCATGTACATAACACATGAGGGTAAATTCGTCTTTTTACTGTCTTAGGGACTATATGTACAATAAATAGGTTTTACTCTTTAATCTCCCCACTCTCTCTCTCTCTCTCAGAATAGTCTCTCTTTCTAGCTCTCTCTAACGTGCCTACAAAAGAAAACGAAAAACAACCATACAGATCCGCCACAACACACCACCGCCTCAATCCAGATTCGCCAAACCACACCTCCGCCTCCATTCAAATCCGCCACACCGCCTCTAATCTCTGGACAGATCTGTTCACTCATGGTGGTGGTGGCTGAACATATCTGAAAGAGTGGCTTACCGGTACTTTGCGGTGGTGGCACCTTCTCAAATTCGATGTGTACAGCACATTCAACTACCCAAATGTTGAAATTAGCTCTCATTTGGAGAAGAATAGGGGTTTTTCATGTTGGATTTAGGTGTCCAATTATCGATTAGTTAACGGTGCCATTAAAGTACGATCCAAAGAGTTATACTTTAGATGACGAACAAAGAATAATATTTAATTGTTAAATATTATGAATCACAAAAGTAGATTAATCATGGATAACGGGTATCTGATGAAATACTAGAGATATTAATTAAAGAAGGTTGTTTTTGTTGTTTGATAATAAAACAAAGTCAAATGGTTGACTAATAATAAGTAAGCAGTAAAAGACTAGTTATTTGGAGTGAAAGTCAATTGTTAATGAGCTTGAATGTAATTAGGGGTTCTATAAATAGAACGTTAACCTAAAACCCTAATAATATAAAAGATCTTGGACAAAAGATTAGGCCAAAACCCTATCTACTCTCCCACTCTATCCTCCATTGCGATCGTCCGACCACCCCACGTCCCCACTGTCATCCGTCGCGCCACCGCACCACCACTACGTCGTCGCCACCGCCCTACATCGCCTTTCACCTTCTCGTATCGGTGATTCGGATCGGATCCATCTCACGTGTCGAATCACGTGGTGTTCTTAGAGATTGTGATTAGGCTTACTAGTTAAGCCGTTTGTCGCATCCATCCTGCGAGTTTTTGGTATTCGTCAAGATATAATCCTAAACTCACTATGGCTGTATTTTATATAATTATCTGAGTAATCTATGACTGTATCGCTGGCGAGAATAATTTCTATGTTTAATGTTTGTTCACGCTTCCGCGATTGATTAATAATAAGGTGTTATTATTATTGTTGTTTAATTAGAAAATTGTAGTTGTATAAAATTAAAACGAATACCTAGGTTTCCCATCACTTCACCTTTGCTGCCACTTCCGATTTCGAACCCAACTCATGATGTAGCAGTCTCACCAGGTATTTTGCCTTATGTTTTAACCCCGATTGTGGAAGAATCAACATCCCCCGTTTCTGATTTGGGTGTTAATTAGTCTCAAAAGCCCTGATAAACATAAAAAAGTAACAAATCGGAGCCTAATTAGCCAGCAAAACCCTTGAATGGTGGTAAAGTGACAGGTGGTGGTGGTGGGTGATGTTGGGTGGTTGAGATAAAGAGAAGGAATATATATATATATATATATTGTCACAACCCCCGATCCCACCCTGGGAGCGAGAGTCGTGAACCAGTCAGATGGTACCGATGTTTATTAAATATGCAGCGAAAACTTTTTCATCAGGATCGTAGTTAGGAAATGATTTCAGAGTTTGTAAAACACCGAACTTTTAATATTAAACAAATGGGCTAAAACCCATATTCCATTCAATTGTTTTTATAGGGATAAACCCAAATAAATAAAACATAAATTTCTTCTTTTATTCAAGTATTTATAGCCACTTTATTTAAGTCTTCAGTGCTCCATAGCTGGCTTCTACTATCTTTACATCAAGTTACCTGAAACACGTTTTGAAAACATTTTATCAGTAATAAATACTGGCGAGTTCATTCTATTTTTATAAAAATATATTGTTATACTTTACAGCATTAAAGTTTTTATATTTATTTATATTTATCCAACTCAGTCAGTATTTGTCACATGGTGGCAGTTCCGATGTGACAGTGGTCATATCACTCATTGGCTCACTTTCGTCCAATAGTGAATTTATCAAGTACTACCTCAGTCCCATTAAATGCGTCTTATTTTGAATTTTCAAAGTCTGTATTAATAAACTTTGACTTTTAAATATATATTTTTTGTGTTATATAAAACTTGATGAAAATTAACCGATAAAAACACTTGTAAAACAAACTCAAATCATATAACTTTCATCAAGTATTATCTAACACAAACAAAATTATTTAAGGTCAAAGTTTACAAATAAAGACTTTGAAAATTCAAAATAGGACACTTTTAATGGGACGGAGGGAGTAATAAATATAAAATATATCTTATTATGATTCAATGGTATCTTTCACTAGGCGATTCCCATGACGGTGGTCAAATCACTGTTGATCATTCTTTTAACTAGTGACTCTGGTCATATCACTGTTGATCATTCTCTCAACTAGTGTCTTTGGTCATGTCACTGTTGATCATTCTCTCAACTAGTAACTGTGGTCATAACACTGTTGATCATTCTCTCAACTAGTGCCCCTTATCAATTAATGTATACCAAATTTCACATATCGGTAGTAATTGCTGAATACATAACCTAACTATACATGTATAGTATAATAGATTAAATGTTAGAAATTATAACATTAAACAATAGTTATTGGTGGTATCACATAAATACATGAATTAAAAACCTAATATTCAACAATCTTTCAGAATGTGATATGGTAAAATTCCACATATCGATAAATTTAACATTAATATCATATCATAATAGAAGTATATAGTCACGATTTTTAACACATATTACAAGATAATTTGTTAGATATAATATTATAATAGTTTTATAATATTCAAATAACGATTAAATATACAACATTATTAATTGTTTAATAATTTAATATAGTAATGTAAAAATAATATTAGTTATAGGCTATGGCTACTGGGGCACAATTCCCCCGTGCTTGTGGTCATGCTACTATTGGCTAACTTTTTGGCCAATAGTAACGAGGGTCAAGTAATGTATAAAACCTCCCATACCGGCAGTTATTACATAATACAAAAATTTAATCACTGTAAGTATAACTGATAAACATTTAGGATTTTGGTAAGAATTTTTAAATATAACTGTATCACAAAAAAAGGTGATTAAATGAGGAATGACTCACAAACTGTGAGAAAAGAGAATGGACACACTTTGTAACTTTAGGGTTCAACTAGAAAGCCTCCTGGTATAATCTTGGGTATAACTTCTGAGCTATTTAATAAAATATATAATGCACTTGTGTTAAGTATAGTAACCCAATTCAACTTTATCCCTACGTCACGAGATAGAACCCCAACGAACTTAGTCGGGCAGAGCCTTGACATGCGTTACGGGGCCCTAGATCAATCGGACAGGGTGTCAGTGATCAGGGGTTAAAACACTTAAAACGGGACAGGGCTTTGTAGTATTTAGGGGTATAATACTAACAAAAATGGGGTGTTAATATACAAGCAGCAAAGGGGACGAGACATAGGCAAAAGTGAAAGACTGAGCAACGGGGTCTATTTATATTGAATTTCAAAGATTCTTGAAGTGGAGTGCAAGGAATTTTGTGGACACCTAGACATGATCATTTATTACATTCTCATCTTATGTTACTATCCATACACGTAGAGATGACATTAATTGTTAGTTTGATATTTTTTATTTATATATTATAATTAATTCAGCTGCTTCACTTATTTGGCGCGTATAACTTCTAAAATATGACGTTTTATAAAACAATGAATATGTCTTTAGAACGAGAATAATCTAATCTACATTTTGAACCAAGTTTCATTAAATACGGAGTAAGTCCAAATATAATGTGTTTTTATAATTTAATTATTAAACGGTTCTAGGCCCATCTAGGTACTTCATATTTCTAACAGTTAACTTACCTGTAATCTAACCGTCTAATAACATAAGTTTTTATATACTTTATTTTAATATAGAAAATAGAAATGTCACACATATACAAGCCAATTAATTAGTATAACATTCCAACCAATTTTATAAAATAGTTTTTAAAACTATATGGGTCGAATAATTATACTAAAAATAAAACTAGTTACTAATGGTTAATAAATTTAAACAACCTATAATTCTTATATGATAAAAAATGAAATGAAATGTTAAATCTCATCCTCGAGATTTGGGCTACGATGTCCCTTTTAGAGTGATGTCACATCTTAGTCAATAAGAACAGTATTAAGGTAAATGATACAGAATCAAAACATCAAATTTTGTGAATATGAGTTGTACAATAAGCAGGACTCAATGGTTCTACTGAATTAATTCAAGAAATCAATGTCAAACGAATGAGATGAAATTATATAATTTCCAAGGTGAATAGGTTCAAGTCAAAAGAGATTTAGGATCAATAGATGTCTAAATTGAATGTTTACAAGTTGTGAATGACTTTTAGAATCAATATAATTCATTGTCAAAATAAAACTTACTTTGTTTGTCAACTGAGGAAGATTTAGAATCAACAAGCTCAAAATGAAATAGAGGCACGAAAATGATTTGTCAACTATCAATCCATGACATGAAAAAAATCAATGTGTTTACATTTATTGAATTGCAAGGATACACCCGAATATAACATAATTTAGTGTATCGTTGTCTTAATACGTGATTGCATAAAGACTATTTTCAATGTGAATCAAACGAAAGACGTACGTGATTTTGCATGAATTGTATGATTATACCTAGCCCAAGCTACAAGTTTATATCGACGCTGCAAGGTGTCGTAATGATTGAAATAGCTCAATAATTATGGTGACCGAACAATTTCACCGTGTTCGTAATCAACTGAAAGCTTTAATGAAGTAAATTTGGATATTCATTTCGAATAGGATTTTCTATTGATGATGAATAGACCAAATGAATATTATAGAATTTTTTATCAATGATGAAAGAAACTTTAGAGATACACCGGAATATGATGTGAATTTGTGTACTCTTATCTTAACACTTAATTGTATTAATATTGTTTAAGATAACGAACCAACATAAATTAAATAAATAAATCCGTACATCAGGTGTGAAAATGAGATTAGCGCAAGCTTCAAATTAAAGAAAACGCCACCACAAGGTGTCGTAACCAAATAAATGATTCAATGAAAGTGAAGACCGAACAAGTATATCATTGTTCTGAATAGATGAAGTACTTGACAGAATGCATTTATTTATAAACGTTTATTTGTACTAGGGTCAAATAATAACTTAACTTAGATATTACATATCAGCGATTACGTCTGGAATCATTTCTGATTCTTGCGTAGTAAGTACGAATGCTCGCGCGTTCTTCTTAGCTCCGTCTGTTGTTTTTGACTGGTTGTCGGGTGCTTTGGTCAGTTTCGGGCAATATGGTTTGATGTGTCTTGTATCTCCGCAATTGTAACAAATATTAGTTTTCCTTCTACATTATTCCTCTATATGCCCGACCATCTTGCAGAAGTTACAGTAGGGTGTTCTCCTAAAACGGCATCTTCCTGAATGCTTTTTGTTACAGCTTCTGCAGGTAGGTTGCTCCAATGACAGTTCAGTTCTTTTCTTCTTGAATTCTTGGGAAATTTTCTGGTCTAACTCTTTCTTCTTGTTTTCTTCTCTTGTGCGGATTAGTCCATCTGTCAGGATGTTAGCTAGTTCAACTGCTTCTTCAATAGTTTGTGGTCTAGCGGCCTTGACCATGTCTCGGATTTCACTCACTAACCCCAAATATAACGAGAAATTAGTACGGGTTCTGGTGAAGCCAGAGTTGGTACCATTCTTGCGTACTCGAAAAACGTTGTCGTATATTCACGACAATTCACATCTATCATTTTATGATTTAGGAACTCGTTAGCCATTCGTTCTTTTTCATAAGGAGGAAAAAATTTCCTTTCTGCCATTTCCTTAAATTTTTCCCAGTTCAGGGCATAAGCTATGTCACTTCCTTTTGCTTGAAGAATTGTATTCCACCATTCCACCTTTTCTTCTTTCCCTTGATTAGATTCGCCAGACCCTTGAGAAATCCCCGGTGGCTCCTACGCTCTTCTTGAATTTCCTGTTCCACCTGGCTTAACCTCTGAAGAATCGCCTGTTGCTGCGGTGGCGGTATCAGTGGCGGCTGCAGCGGCTGCTGTTGTGGAGGTTGAGGAGGTGGCGGATATGGATACCCAAAAGCTTGGTACCCAGACTGGTACGAAGCTGCATAGGGCCCTTCAGGGTGAAGAGCATTGTAGTTGGCTGCTACGAGGTACGGGTCAACATCGGGGGCATTGTAATAGCTGTACCCCGGGTAGGCAGGCTGCTCAAAAGGGTTATACGTCGCTGCACCGGCGTATGAAGGAATTGGGTTATCATAACCCACTAGTGGAGGTGCAACTGGAGCTGAGTCGACTTCTGAGACGGGGTTTGAAGGCCCACCCATCTGCGGGTCTTCATATAGTGGCGGGTAGTGACTGCCACTTGAATGTTGGGGGGTGCTGAAGTGGAATCCCCTCGCACGGACATCCGTGCACCTGATCTCCTACGCCTCGGTGGCTCTGGAGGCGGTTGCTGCTCTGGAGGCGGTGGTGGCGGTGGAGTGACCGCTACCAAACGTGAATCCTCAGAGGGATCCTGCTGCTGTTGCTGCTGAGACGGGTTGAAAGAGGGAGTAAACTCCCAAGGGTAGGAAGCAAACCTTGCTTCATAGCTACTGGACCACGATAAGGTGATCCATGAAAAGGCGACCCATCTGATATCTCGATGGGATGAGTGGGTGTCCCAGATGGTGGTTCGGCAGGATCCGGATCTTCATCCATGTCCATGTCTTGATCACCAGAAAAATGATCTTCTGGTCCCATTGGGTTAAAACCCACTGGTTCTTGCACCTGATTTACCGAGTTGAACCGGCTCTGAAAATACGGGGTCGGGTCTTGAAATGCGCGACGTGACCCTGATCGCTGCAGTGGTATGTAGGAGTGGTGTGAATCATTGGGCTCGTTCTCCGATTGTGGCCCAAAGGAATGATGATAAGAGGGTGACGAACTAAGCGAGACAGATCGCCTCGCGGGCTCCAAATACGTCCTCCAGTCTTCTTGAGGACTAGTGCTCATAGTGGCTGACGGAGTTCGCCAGTGTAAAGGCCCGACCTCATGATCGTTAGGGGCGGTGAATGGCCCCTTGCCTCTTCCTCCTATTCGGAACCTTGGCGGCATTTTTGTTGATCCTGTCAAAACAAACAAAAGAAACAACAAAGGAAAACAATAAAGGACAAAATAAAATAAATTAGGATTGGTCCTAAGTTCTTTGCCTAGACTCGGAAGTCGAGGAATGTGCAAACTGTGTCATTGAGATTAAACACAAAAGGCTAGTGTTTAATTCACTCAATGTTGGCTCTGATACCAACCTGTCACACCCCGATATTTCCACGTATTACCGGTGGGGAGTATCGTGACGTAGTTGATATCATCATAGTCAAATAATCACAGTTCAAAGCACAACGGAAGTCTAAAAGATAAAAACATTACAAACCGATTGAAAGTAATATCAATTATTACAAAACGGTTGTAAAGAGATCCACAGGCGGATCAAAGATAAAAGAAACATTGTCCAACAGATTTTTAAACATCGAAGCTTGCAAGACTCTTTATTGATGCTAGGAGTAGCCAGCCCATTTCGATTAGTACCTGCACTTAACCTTTTTAGAAAATACGTCAGTTTTCACTGGTAAATACAATTAACCGACTCATTTCGAAAATGTTTAAGAAAATTGATTTAAATGCACAAGGCACAAATAATCTTTTATAAGTTGGGATAATTATTTAAAAATAATCTTGTTAAAGAATTATATGTTTATTATACGTTCAGTAGCCCGGGTTGAAAACCGGGTTAAAAATTAATAGATACACCACATAATATATCCCACGGCGAGTTATTCTCGAACAGGTGGGTACATTATTTTACATACGCACCAGCAGGTGTATGCATACACCCCGTGCTTAAGTCGTGGCCATTTCAATGAATGAGCCGAGGATATCCAGGACATGGTCATTAACCCCCCAAAGGCTTAAAATAAACAAAACAGATAAAAGGGGTTATCTCAATGATTTAACCTTCATATGATTAAAAATTCAATACCCGACCAAGCGGTATTTTATATACCGTACCCCAAGCCCGTATAAGGGAAAATAAGTTAAAACTATTTACCTGAGCAAAAATATAAATTTATTCCCAGCCGTAAATCAATCAAGCAAGTACAGGTAGCTTTTACTGGTCCCCTAAATTTGGAATGAAGGTTTTAATAACCTATTTGATAACGACCCGGGCCCAACTGATACTTCAACGGCTACTAACGACCCGAGCCCAACAGCTAAGAATCTGTTTGTGAATTGGGTTGCTCTTCTCACGTGAACACATGCATGCAGGCCAGTCCAAGTTATCTAAGTCCAAGTCCTTTTTAATTAGGCTGCTATTTTTAATTCAAGTTTATTATCGCTATTATTTTGAAATATTCCAAGTATTGCTGGGTCAAGTTTGTTTCCTTTAATTTAGCCATGATCACGTGAGATCATGGTGTTAGTTATTATCTTGTAATTCTCCTATTTAAAGTACATGGAATAAAGCAGAAAAGGGACTTTTGGCTTAATTCAATTTCTTTGTTTAAGATTCATCTGTGAATCTTTCGTATCCTAGCTAGATCGATCTTGGCGGTTCGAGTTGTGACCAAAGGATCACGGTTCAAGTTCTCGAATGTGTATCTGTATTCGAGAAATTGTATCGTTGCCCAACGGTGCGATTGAGTGGTGTAGCTGTAACTTATTTGCCCGTTGTCTTCAAAATTTAACCGCTATTTTTCCTGGTCCAGTGTTGTTTGTAACACTATTAGATTCCTAACAGGTCTTACTTAAGTTTAAACTTAGACCGGTTAGTTTTAAAGAGAGGTATACAGTTCAAAACGCAAGATTAAGCGAAGACCGGATTAGAATATTATTTGGACCCAACAAGTATGAAGACTTGTTTAATATGGGTAAACCAAATACATTCTGGATTTTGAAGTGAAAATGATATGGTTTGACCCGTTTCGGTTAATTTATGCAAACTAGTTACATAAACCGTACCGAACGCGATAAATGCATAACGGGTAACCAAATGAGTCATGAACAGGTTTCACAAGTTAATATGCCTTAAATATGTTGTGATATCAGTGGGATACCTTCCATTATGCCCAAAACGAATTAAATCTCAAATTAAGCCCCGTAGGGGTATTTTGGTCATTTTAAAGATTATAAAAGAGATTAAATATTAATCAGAGGTTCTGGTCTAAAATGATCAGTAAAAATATTTATTTTTGTAAGTCATATCAGTAGGGTATTGCATATATGCGAAATTTATCATTTATAACCAAACTATGCACCGAAGGGGCATTTTGGTCATTTCATATAAGCTTTAAAGGTCAAATTTGGAAATCTGAGTTCAAAACTTTCACTTACTGTTAAAGTATAAAAATTTACTCAACACATCAGTAGGTATTAAGTCTTATGTGCCAAAAATAGTTTTAATCCATACTATGCGTTTATAATGCGTAAAAAGTCGGTTTTAGGTGATTTTCTGGTTATATAAGGAAAGCTGAGATTTTTATCAGCCCAGAAGGCTTAAAATATTTTATTTATCATATAAGATCATTAGCAAAATATTTGGTATCAAAATGTTATGTAAAACTCATTTTATTAGTAAAAGGGGTATAACCATCAATTACTGAATCAAAGCAAGAACCCCATGTTATGATCAGTTTAAAAATTAATAAAAATATTCAAAAATCCCAAAATATTATATTACATCAGTGGGTAAAAAGTTTGGTGTCAAAATTTGGGTTTAGATAGGCTTTATGCTAAAAATGCCGTTTAATTAATAAAAAGCTTTCAAATTACGATATTGAACATAACTCCTAATTTAGACCTCAAACTGATGTCAAATTTTTAGGACATGTTTATAAATTAGTAATAAAGGTTTTTGTCCTCTCATATTTTCAAAAATCTCGTTTTAAGGTCAAAAGGGCATAATGGTAAACATTTAAGCAATTAACAGAAACATGCAGATGAATCAGATTAATTAGGAACCAAGTTGTATAACCTCAGAGGGTTATACTAACCTATAATATGGTCCTAATGGAACCCTAAGACATATTTAAACTAAGTTAAATCGGGTCAGAACTGAAAATCAAAGCAAAAGTCTATTTTTGCGACTTTCGGTTCCGAACCGAGCCTAAACTCAAAATTGTCGGGTTGAACATGCTTAGACATGTTCTTACATTAATTACCAAGTTATTTAAGTGTTAAAACAGGTTTCATAACTTCTACATTGTTAGTTATGAGTTTATTTGCAAAATAGCTTTCTGTTGACTTTTTAATATTAAGTTTGACCCGACAATTGACCAAGTTAGAGTGGAAACCAGAGGGTGCCATTTTAAGGGTTTATTACCCACATAATTACCAACTCATAGCCACTTTCAATTCAAAAAATGACTGGACCATTAGTGAATAATCACTAAGTCAAAGCTTAATTACGACGACTTTGACTTTGACTTTTGGTCATTAGACTAATAAAACATGAACTAGAGAAGCTAAGAATGCTTACAAAGGCCCTTAGCACGAATTAGGAACTTAAGAAAACTTGCTTAAGCTCCAGGAAGTTCCAGGGAGAGAGTTGTGAATATATATTGAATTGTGCAAATGAACTAGCAAGCAATCAAGAGCTTATATAGGACATTAAAACTCACAAGATCCTTCCACATAACTCTACAACCGATCTCTAATGAATTCCCGGTGTCCCTATGCATGAAAAACTGTTGGCTGAGCTCCTGGATTCGAAAAATGGCATGCAAAGGCGGTGTAACCTGAAGAACCTGCAACTGTGTGCAGTGTTTTCTGCATCTGGCAGTTCTACGCGGCCCGCGCCAAGGCCACATCCGGTCACCAAGTTTTAGCTAATTGCAATTTCAGTCCCTGGCCCCTCTAAACTTGTTTTAACTATTGTTTATTGCACTTTTAACCCCCAAACTTGACTTTTAAGGGTCTTGAGTCTTTAAACATTTAACAATAATCATTCGGTTAGTTACGAGGTCACCCGAATGGTCTTGAAATGCAATATTAACGCATTTAACCCTTATTACTTCTAATTAACACTTTGATTATTTATGTGCGTCGAAACTTCATGAATTTAATATCCGTTATTCTTGGGATCAAAATAGATTATCACAATGTTTTTGGGATCGTTAAAAGGTCACTCAGAGGTTACTTTTAACATGTTGATACTTTTAACCCCTATGTTTCATAAGATCCTTATTTTTAATACAAACGACTTCTATTGTTCGATAAATTATTCATTAAAGAATACGAACGTCGTATGAGGTCAATCAGAGGCACAAGAATGGCATGTTGACACATTGGATCCCTTTCACTAACATATTTACATTGTTTGACAATTTCAGTCCTTCTAGATCAAACCATTACACGTTTAAAGTCCATGACACGTGTCTTTATAATATTGGTCGTGATTTTACGAGGTGTTACAAGTATGCTTGCTACTCACAGCTATGGTGGGTTCTACGGGGTTTTTAACTGCTTTAATTATTAAAGGTATAGCATTAGCTATTCCTTGGGCAATTATATTTTTTATAACAATTTTATCCAAAGGATTTTCATTATTAGAATAAACTTGTGGATTATGTGATAATTCATTCGACATCTGAATGGCAAATATTTTCAATTATTATTATCACAGAATAGTTAAAACAAAACAATACTTTCAAGAATCATATGTGCATATATATATTATACCCTTTAGTTTATTTTACTCACACCCTTTCATTTAATTAAGCAACTTGGGTTATGTCCAGTCTGTTTAAAAGTTGCACCCTTTAGTTTTGTAAATATAAATCAACAAAGGTTTTATTTTCCGTAGAATATATAAAGGGATGATCAATTGGAAACAACAACTAATATATTATTTAAACATACATAACATAACCTTTTAAACATATAACACAATACGTTAGTTTGTTTTTGGTTAATTCATAACCATATCCGAGCCATAAAAATTGGTTTAAAACAAACTTAACTAGCCATATGTTCGATTATACATGATTCCGTCGCTCGCGGGCCGCGACCTCCTAGGCCATGTGCTTCGCGGGGCGCGACAGTCTATGCGCGATTTAAATATATATTTATGTTGCTTATATTTGTACATGTATACACTACATAGATACTTTAAATTATAAAGTATAGTTATAGGTACATTATATACATGAAATAATCTTTAATTCAATAAAGTATATACAGGAGAATTTAGTACCCTGTGTTACCTTGTGTAAGTACTAAACACAACATTATTTAGTATATATTCAATTTAAAATCATGTAATTTATACAGACAATGTAAATTAAAATATAATCAATATACTACATGGTATAAAACATATTTGAAGATATTTAAGGGGAAATATGAAAGCTATTTTAAAAAAAATACCTACTGTTAATACCACCTGTAAGGACATAAAACAATATTTTTATATAAATGAATTTCAACCTATAAAGCATAATTAGGATAGAGTGAATTAAATAACGGATTTTACTATTAAGTAATATGTAATCCATGTAACATTTTAACACGAATTATGGTGTATATATCTAGTATATATACATATATTTAGATCTACAAAAAGTAACACATATGTTACTTTGTATTAATTTCCTAACTTTATTGTTTAAGTTTAGGTATTAAAAGAACACCTAAATAGCTTAAACGAGTGGCTCTGATACCACCTTCTGTCACAACCCCCGATCCCACCCTAGGAGCGAGAGTCGTGAACCAGTCATATGGTACCGGTGTTTATTAAATATGTAGCGAAAATTTTTTCATCAGGGTCGTAGTTAGGAAATGATTTCAGAGTTTGTAAAACACCGAACTTTTAATATTAAACAAATGGGCTAAAACCCATATTCCATTCAATTGTTTTTATAGGGATAAACCCAAATAAATAAAACATAAATTTATTCTTTTATTCAGGTATTTATAGCCACTTTATTTAAGCCTTCAGTGCTCCATAGCTGGCTTCTACTATCTTTACATCAAGTTACCTGAAACACGTTTTGAAAACATTTTATCAGTAATAAATACTGGCGAGTTCATTCTATTTTTATAAAAATATATTGTTATACTTTACAGCATTAAAGTTTTTATATTTATTTATATTTATCCAACTCAGTCAGTATTTGTCACATGGTGGCAGTTCCGATGTGACAGTGGTCATATCACTCATCGGCTCACTTTCGTCAAATAGTGAATTTATCAAGTAATAAATATAAAATATATCTTATTATGATTCAATGGTATCTGTCACTAGGCGATTCCCATGACGGTGGTCAAATCACTATTGATCATTCTTTCAACTAGTGACTCTGGTCATATCACTGTTGATCATTCTCTCAACTAGTGCCTTTGGTCATGTCACTGTTGATCATTCTCTCAACTAGTAACTGTGGTCATAACACTGTTGATCATTCTCTCAACTAGTGCCACTTATCAATTAATGTATACCAAATTTCACATATCGGTAGTAATTGCTGAATACATAACCCAACTATACATGTATAGTATAATAGATTAAATGTTAGAAATTATAACATTAAACAATAGTTATTAGTGGTATCACATAAATACATGAATTAAAAACCTAATATTCAACAATCTTTCAGAATGTGATATGGTAAAATTCCACATATCGATAAATTTAACATTAATATCATATCATAATAGAAGTATTCAGTCACGATTTTTAACACATATTACAAGATAATTTGATAGATATAATATTATAACAGTTTTATAATATTCAAATAACGATTAAACATACAACACTATTAATTGTTTAATAATTTAATATAGTGATGTAAAAATAATATTAGTTATAGGCTAGGGCTACTGGGGCACAATTCCCCCGTGCTTGTGGTCATGCTACTATTGGTTAACTTTTTGGCCAATAGTAACGAGGGTCAAGTAATGTATAAAACCTCTCATACCGGCAGTTATTACAGAATACAAAAATTTAATCACTGTAAGTATAACTGATAAACTTTTAGGATTTTGGTAAGCATTTTTAAATATAACTGTATCACAAAAAAGGTGATAAAATGAGGAATGACTCACAAACTGTGAGAAAAGAGAATGGACTCACTTTGTAACTTTAGGGTTCAACTAGAAAGCCTCCTGGTATAATCTTGGGTATAACTTCTGAGCTATTTAATAAAATATATAATGCACTTGTGTTAAGTATAGTAACCCAATTCAACTTTATCCCTACGTCACGAGACAGAACCCAAACGAACTTAGTCGGTCAGAGCCTTGACATGCGTTACGGGGCCCTAGATCAATCGGACAGGGTGTCAGTGATCAGGGGTTAAAACACTTAAAATGGGGCAGGGCTTTGTAGTATTTAGGGGTGTAATACTAACAAAAATGGGGTGTTAATATACAGGCAGCAGAGGGGACGAGACATAGGCAAAAGTGAAAGACTGGGCAATGGGGTCTATTTATATTGAATTTCAAAGATTCTTGAAGTGGAGTGCAAGGAATTTTGTGGACACCTAGACATGATCATTTATTACATTCTCATCTTATATTACTATCCATACACGTAGAGATGACATTAATTGTTAGTTTGATATATTTTTTATTTTTTTTATTTATATATTATAATTAATTTAGCTGCTTCACTTATTTAGAGCGTATAACTTCTAAAATATGACGTTTTATAAAACAATGAATATGTATTTAGAACGAGAATAATCTAATCTACATTTTGAACCTAGTTTCATTAAAAATGGAGTAAGTCCAAATATAATGTATTTTTATAATTTAATTATTAAACGGTTCATAGGCCCATCTAGGTACTTCGTATTTTCTAACAGTTAACTTACCCGTTATCTAACCGTCTAATAATATAAGTTTTTATATACTTTATTTTAATATAGAAAATAGAAATGTCACACATATACAATCCAATTAATTAGTATAACATTCCAACCAATTTTATTAAATAGTTTTTTTTAAACTATATGTGTCGAATAATTATACTAAAAATAAAACTAGTTACTAATGGTTAATAAATTTAAACAACCTATAATTCTTATATGATAAGAAATGAAATGTTACATATATATATATATATATATATATATATGCCTAGTGAAATTGAACCTATAGAAGTTGAAATAGAATCCCATCAATTCAAAGTGCATACCTTTTCAGTTTTCTGTATCAATACCTTTTTCATCGTAAACAAATTCACCACAATCTAATAATTTTTCTTGATAATCAATCACATTGTGATAGGTATGCTCATTGATGATAGAAAGAGGATCAATTTTACAAAATATATTGACACAAGTCTATATTAAGTTTAAAAATTTGTTTTTATTTTATTTATAAAACAATTTTAATTAGATCGGTTAAAAGACTAAATTACCCTTATGTGACAAGACTTATTGGTTAACCCCAAAGGACATACGGTGCAAGGTTTATAAAACTTAAAGGATAATTCTTGTAACTTCAAAATCTAAAGGGCATCCATTGCAATTTGTTATAAACATAAAGGATGAAAGTGTAAAACATTAACAATAAGAGACACGACTGTTTCCCTTTATAATCGTTTTATCATACCGTTCTAGTCCTTATAAATTGATATGCACCAAATAAGGTATAAAATCAACCCTTTTTAGTACTAATGTTGGGAAACGTGCGTTTCTTTGTATACTTTTGATTTTCAGGATTAAAAGAACTTAAATGTACAAAATGAACAAATTAACGGCAAAAACCAGCATAAATACAAAAGATGGAAAGTTGATACATTATACCGACCCTCCGAGCTTCACCTCAAGATCAAAAACAACATATCAGAAAACAAGCACGGGGTCGTGCCACCAAGGCATGGGGTCGTGCCCCACTCAAGATTCCAACAAGAAAAAGATAAATAGAAGCAGACAAGAAACACAGGGCAGTGCCCCATGGACACGGGCCGTGGACAACTCCCAGATCTGCAAATCTTGGATATTACAGCAAGTACAATGGCCACAGGGCCGTGTGAGCATCCGGACTGACAAACTCACATTAAATGAAGACAAAGAAGAAGGAGGGCAGGAGGCCATGTAAAGCTTCTGTTTCCAACTATAAATAGGGGTGCTTGGTTCAATTGCAATGCATCGCTTGGCAAACCATTTCTCTCACACCTGCCCCCACAATACCACCATCATCCACCACATTCACCCATCATCCATCTTTAGAGTGTGTAGTAGTCTCGGGATCTAAGATTGATTGTAAGAGTTTTTGTCAACCAAAGGCCATGCTCGGCTAATCTCTTACATCACTTAGTGAAGACAAGTCCTTTATGTATTACTTTTGATTTCCAAGTTTTGGTTAACTTTTTAATTGGGGATGTATTAATGACTAATAACTAGTTTTTTATATTGAAAGTGAACTTTATTCTATCAACTATTCATGTTTTGTTGATTCACTCGTTCGTGTCTGGGTTAACTTTTAGTTAGTACAGGATCGTTGAGGGAAAAATAGGTTAAAGGTTTGAATTGTCACAAAACATTTCTTGGTTGGGACTGTTGCCGACCAATACGTCAAAGTTGAGATTACTGAAATACAATTTTCCCAAAGTTAAATACAGTAGAAACTCTATAAAATAATACACTTGGGACCACCAAAATTTATTAATTAAAAGAGTTATTAATTAATCGATAAATTAATAATTATTAATTTATATATTAATTAATATTTTATTAATTTATAGTATAATACTTAGTTTACAAACACCTTTCAAGCTTCCACTTAATTATTGTATACAATGCATGTATATCAAATGAACGACCCAATTTGAAAGAAACCTTCAATCTCCCACCTTATTATGCTTCTTGTGTTCAATGTATCACTTTATGGACATTAAAAATATTTCTTGTTGAGCTATGAGAAAACAACACCAGAAGTTCTTACCATGCTAAGGAAAATTAGAGACGAGATTCAAGGGGAAATTGATTTCAACAAAAAACAAAAGACAATTGAGTCATTTTTCAAGAAACCTTTATAAATCATTCATGTAATATGCTATATATAAGGAATTATTAATTTATATTTTATATGGGGTCTAAAGAAATTATCAAAAATGTATTATCTTATAATGTTAGCGAATTATTAATTTAGCACCCTATCCCCGAGTCGGGACCGGCAAAAAATATTATCTTAGAGAGTTTATTAAATACTCGAGTATTAATTTATCGAGTTTCTACTGTACTAGTATTTTGTATACGAAGATCTTATAAACTATTCCTTAAGAAACTTTGATAAGTTGGATGACGTCACTACACGAGTACATGTGATGTATATTTAGTAAAGTTTGAGAAAAGATTGGGACCATTTTTGTGAAAGTTATTAAATCGGCCTTGACATTTAGGAAGTTGTTACACATTTGATCAAAACAAACAAGTTAATAAAAGTCATGATGTTGGGTGTTGTTCACTCGTTTAGTTTAGTATGGGTTGAAAATAAAAGTTACGTTTTCTGTTTTTCAACTTTAATTTAAGTTTATGTAGATTTATTTCAGAAATCAAGGATGGTTGATTCATATCTTGTATAGTTGACTAAATGTTTCTATAAGGGGACCCAGGGTGGTCCGTTATACCACCACCATCACGAGTTATAGCAAGTGATTCACCATCGCCACATTCTCATCACTCGTTGATTTGATAACGTGTCAACCATATCATGCGTTGTGTGTGTTTGTGTGATGAGATGTTTTTAAAGACACCGCCCCCCGTGAACCTCAAACTATTTTGGCGAGTGCTTTTTATGGTAAAACCGTGAAGGAAATCAATGGTGTTTTTGGGTTATCCCCTCGGCAAAAAGCTGTTTTTGATTGTTTACGAGCCCCCCACGCTCAAGATTTCCTTACTGTTATCCCGATCGAGGGCTTGGGGCAATGTATGTCGGCAGTAGAATATCGGTCTGTCCTCAAATATCGTTTGATGATACCGTTGTACCCTGAGGATGAACCGTGCCCTGTTTGTCGGAAGGTGTGTCTTGATAGCTTCGGGGAACATGCCCTTCACTGCAAAGAGCTTCCTGGCTTCAAGTACAGACACGATCTGGTTAGAGATGTGTTGTTTGACGTTCTCAAGCGAGCTGGTATCGCTGCTAAAAAAGATGCTCCGGTTAATTTCCTAACGGACCCGAAGGAGGGGAGGTCTTCCCTTCGACCAGCCGATGTGCTGGTTTTTGGATGGTCCGGGGGTAAGCATGCTTGCATTGATCTCACGGGGGTGTCGCCTCTTGCCGGTTTCAAGGGCAGTGGTTTTGTTTCAGGGCAAGCGACGCGGAAGGCTGAGGCGGGGAAAATATCCAAGCACGAGCAAGCCTGCATAGATAATCAACATGCCTTCCTTCCTTTCGCGTTCGATACCTTTGGTTGTCTGGCCCCTGTGGCGTCCGGTTTCTTGAAGCGGGTTCAAAAGGCAGCACTTGCGCATGCGACAGTGTCTGTAGGCCATAGTTATGTGTTTAGCCGAGTAGGATTTGCAATTCAAAAGGGGGTGGCGGCGCAGCTTGTTGCCCGTCTACCAACCCATGATTTGTAATTTGCATCTATTTTATTTATGATTATCCGTTTTTAAATGGAGATGAGTGTGAGGTGAGTGATTGACATTTCCACTAAAATCTATCACCAGTGATGGAATAAAACTCGATGACGTGGCGGAACTTAATTGGATGTTGTGAGTGATAAGTGAGTTTTACTGGGTATGATTGATTGATTGATTGAGTGATAAGTGAGTTGTTAGTGATGGACACCCCTACCTACCCCTAAGTATTATGTTGTTGTATCTTGAGTTTTGAGTTTATGAAAAGTTAAGAATACCCAATTCAAGGTTCATTTAAATTTCATTAAAGGTTGATTATCCAGTCATTCAATCAAATATATATACACAAATTGCTTTAAGTTGTTATGTAACCGTCCAATGGAGTTTAATACGTTTAAAAAACATGTCAAACGAATAATGTTGTGGGATCAATTCAAGAAACACGTAAGTAAGAAATAAATAAATATAAATATTCTAATTATATAACAACATATCATACATATTGATGTTAACATGAGTCGATGATAATTTGAAAAATATGAGCCAAAAGAATAAAAAATAAAAAAATATTCATAGATGCCGTGGTGGAACTACAGAACAGAAGCATCTGGGCCCACAAATAAGTGGTCCCCATGTGGAACTCCGTTATAAATTTATACAAACAAAAAATCAGATTGAAAGAAGATCAGACTATCAGAAACCACCCATAACCGCCGGCCACCGGAATCTTATCCTCACCATGAACTCAATCCGCAACACCACCACCTTCTCAGACTCCGATGACGTCAGCATGGCTGAAATGAAACATAATCAAACCGCCATATACCGGTGCACAACCCGCCGGAGAATTTGGCCGCTAAGGCGGAAAAAGAAGAAGCTGCCGACGGTGAGACTTGGCGGAAAGCGGCAGCTGCTGGTGAAAATATTCAGACGAATTCGAATCAGATGGATGAAGATGAAGAAGGCATGCACCTTGAAGAAGCTAAAAGAGTATTATTATTCGGTACTCAAGGACGTTATTGAAGCCGGAGGAACGTTCGAGACGTATCAACAGAGGCTTATGTTAGAATCATCGTTCGCCGTCCCTGTAATGGGCCTTTCGTTCAACACATACCATTGATCGAGTTGCCACTGCTGCACTGCTTGTTCAGACGTGTTAAGTTTCTACTAATGTCCCAAAACAGTGAAATATTGCATTGTAATTAAATGTCTTATTAGTTGCTTTGTTTTTTATTTTTGTTATTTTTTTTTAATTTTAATATCGCCTTTATATTCGACATATCAGATTAAAAATGTTTTGACAACTTTGTTTTTGTAAGACAACAAGATCGGGGTTGTTCACAGCAACATTTCGTCTCCTAGAGATCGGGGTTTCCTTTTTACTAGATTAGGTTTCGCTATTCAAAAAGGGGTAGCGGCGCAGCTTGTTGCCCGCTTACCGGCTATCTTGGTGTAATTTGTTTGGCCTATTTACAATATTTGTTAAATAGACCTAAAAAAAAAAAAAAACAAGATCATATTTATTGTAATTATATGACAATTTGTTGTATATTGGAATCAATAAAACAGCAATTCCAACTCATAGTGTCATGTGGTATTTGTCGGGGAAAACACTAGCCAATAAAAACAGATACGGGTCACCGTGATTCCTGAATTCGTGATGTGATTACATTCAATATAATAATAATAATAATAATAATAATAATAATAACAATAATAATAATAATCTTTTGCTAATGATTAAAGATCAATCTTGTAAATTTAGGTCTCTTTAAATCAACAGTAAATTACAAAAATCATCATTTATGTATGTCATTTATTGCAAACTGTGTCCTTTGTCTTCAATAATTACAGAAAACACACTCTGTGTTTGCAAACCCTTGCAAATTATGTCCTTTAGCCCTAACTCAGTTAATTTTTTGTGGTTAAATCTAACCAAATAGACCCCACATGAGGGTATTTTGGTCATTTTACTCTCATGTGAGATCCATTTGTTCAGATTTAACCACAAAAATTAACTGAGTTAGGGCTAAAGGACATAACTTGCAAGGGTTTGCAAACATCGAGTACGTTTTCTGTAATTATTGAAGACAAAGGACACAGTTTGCAATAAGTGACATACATAAAGGACGATTTTTGTAATTTACTCTTAAATCAATCAGTATTGATAAATTTTGATACTAAGACTAGTGGGTATGGAGAGCCCCATCCCCAAGGGGATGGGCCGCCATGTCAACGCCACGTAGACTCGGCTTGGAGGGGATGGACCTAGGGGAGTGGGGAATGAACCCCTTTATATATATATATATATATATATATATATATATATATCTATACTACTTTAATAAGGATATATGAAGGACAGAATGGTAATTCAGCAAGGTGTTGAAAACACCCTCAATGCACAATGTACAAGTCTTAAGGCACAAGAAAACACAAACAATTTACCCTTTACCCGGATCATCTTCAACCGTCCATTTTTTTCACTTTTTCACACGGATCACGATCTGGACCGTCCATTTGACTTCACACGGATCAACAATTCCTTTCTCTCTCATTCCTCACACATCTCACAAAAACATCCGATCTTCTCTCTCTCTTCTCTCTCTCTCTCTCTCGGCGATCTAGGGTTTCATGAGATCTATCACCAGATCCGTTTGATGAGCAGATCTAGGGTTTTGTAAGTGGAGATTCTGGCGATATAGGGCTTAAACAAGCTTTATCTGGCAACTTGGTAAGAACTGATACCGTTTAATGAATATATCTGGCTCTAATATGGCAAGTTATGATGTTTGACGGTAGTTTCTATATGTTTTTCAGATGTCGAAGGCACCAAGGGATCCACAGATTTGAACAAGGGATCCACAGATTTGCTGGAGAATGGCCGGAATCAGGTGACTGTCTGTCCATGAATCTCTCTGGAATCATGTTTCAGATGAAGGTAAACACACAAATCGATCCAGTTTCAAGTTTATGTTACTCTGTTGAGATTATGAAATTCTTGAAATCTTTTGCATGTTTACTTTTATAGACTTCATTAAATGATTATGTTGATTGTTGACCTTTGAAAAGAGTCAAACCATGTATTTTTCAAATTAAAATTTGACCAAGAAATTTTAGAACTTTTTTTTGTCTGATTTGTGTCCATGTATAGATTTCTATACACTTTCATATAAGTATTCGGTTAACTATATAAAACATACCAGTTTGTGTCGATTTTGAAGTCAAAGCTTAACTCATTTGACGCTTAAAAAGTCATCTGTTGGACTCATTTGCATAGTTTTACTTAAGGTGATTATGAATCTGATTAGTGTTTTTTTGTTTTAGTTAGATTTTGGTAAGCAACTATGACATCAACTTCAACTCAATTTGTAACATCAAGAAGGATGGGAATATACGACCCGTTACAACAAATTAGCATGTGGGGGGATGCATTTGGATCCAATGTTAGCCCGATCATGAGCAATAACATAATGATGCCCGAGGTTGATGCAAGGCTAACCAATAAGGTACTTTACTTCATCTTTCAAAAATATTAGATTTTCATGTATTTATGTGTTTTTATTGATATAGACTATGTTTTAATGATGGCGATGACCTGGTGGTTGTGGGTGGAAGATGGTGGCGATGACACAGATCTACCGTTTGGTGGCCGGATCTACCGTTTGAAGTTGCACTTTGTGGGTGTTCAAATTAAAGACACTCCCAATGTAAGTTTTATTTTTATTTTAGTGTTTTTTTCTGCTATTGTCGTTATCAAGTTGTCATATGTGTTTATAAAAGTTTAATGATTTGACCTAAAAATGTTACTTTAGAGATCCGATCTGGCCTAGATATTTATCACATGTTTTTTTTACATGCAATTTGATAAAGTAAAGATTTGCACATGAGATTTGTGGTTGTTAAATAATGTAGCTGTTGTTGGTGATTTTTTCATCATGCTGATTTGTAACATAGTGACCTAACATTGTTTATTTCAAATTTGAATTTGAAAGTTAGAATATTTAAATATTTAAAGGCAGAAGTTGACCTTTTTGTTTGATTCTAGGTTTGAGAAATCTGATTAGGACATTGACGACATGGGAGTTTATGTGCAAAGCGATTGAGCCCATACATGGACATGAAGCTACCGCTTCTTGTTGCGTTACGACGTGTGAGAAGAAGCTCTTGCTGTTGCTGCTGCTATGGAAAAAGGCACCACCCACCTGTTCGAAAGGTATTTTTGTTAATATGTTATTATTAATGGTATATTTTTTTTAATAGAGCATAATACGTCAACAACTTTTTTGATATATTGTAGAGCGGTTATAAATCTTAGTTAAGAAAACGAGCTTCCTGCTGTTTATGTTGAAAGCTTTGAGAATCTCCCTGGTAGAGGTCTTTATGCTACATTATCTAGCAATCAGGTATAGCCAAACTGAATTTTGGTATTCTTTAATTTAGGCTCGTAAACGAACCAAATGTTCGTGAACTTGTAGCATGTTATAGTAATGATTAATCATTTATGTGATACAAGAGTTTTAGTTTTGAAGAAGACGGGGACTCTTGAGAAGGGACAAGAGGCGATACGGATGCATGACAAGAACGCTAAGGTGGTTGAGGCATTACAAAAGGAACTGGAGAATGCTCGAGTTCAGATTCAGAGTGTTGAGCATGCAGATGTGATTACAAACTATTTTAACTTGCACATTTTATATCTTTACATTTTTTATTATCTGGCTTACAATGCTGAGTAATAATCTTTCAGGACCCTTGAAAGGATTTGGAACACAAAAGAATCACATTATTTTGTTTGTGTGGATATATAATCACAACATCTTACCAGGTAATTAGAACTTTGGTTTTTGGTTTATTCAGGTTTCGGTTTTGTTAATTCGGTTTACAAACTCAATGTTCCTGTTGTTTGGGTTAAAACAGGAACCGAAACCGTAATGGTTATTCGGTCAGGTTTACATGAAATTGAATTGAATGTTTTCTAAATGATTTCAGGGGCAGATTTAGATGTTAATGGTCATAGCACTTCAAACAACAGCAAGGTATCGTCTGTGCCGCCAACGCCTCGCAGTGAATGCGAGATATTATAGTCACCTAACTTGCGTAAATATGACAACACTATTGAGGCGTATGTATTTTATTTTCAATCCATGTCAGTTAATAGTTTTTAACTTTTGTTCTATTTTCTTGAATACTAATTTATATGATTGTTGCTGTTAATTTCATGTTGTTAGCTTAGCAATCCTTCTACACTTCATGAGACTGTTGTGGAAGTGCCCAATGTAAGATGGGAAGACATTGGTGGCCTCGAGAATGCTAAACGAGAGCTACAAGAGGTATTAATATTTAATTATGCTCATAAGTTCTTATTACCTGAAAGGACTTTACAGATGCTTTTTTTACTCGAATTTCGAAGGTGCTGATTTCAGCCAGTAATATGCTTATCAGGTTTTTTACTCATCACTGTATCAGGGACCGACTCTCATTTCCGGTTGTTAGTGCACATTCAAAGAGAATCTAATGCTAGACATTTTGAGGATTACTCAATAAACAAGTCCCTTCATGCCAAAGACTTGAAGTGATAAAAGATTGCGGTTTTGCATCTGGGTAAGCTAAAAAGACTTATGATTAGAGATGTACAAAAAAAAAAAAAAAACAGTTTGCCAATTGAAACTGACAAAAAAAACTGGTTTGTTTCTAACTGGTAAGGGTCGGAACCGAACTGGAGGTTTCGGATGCGGTTTTGGATGTTATTAAAAACTAAAAAACCGATTGTAGACAAAATCGGTTAACTGGAAAAACCGAAATCAGGTGTATAAAAAACCGGTCTGCCAGGCACTGTAGAAAATACAATCTGTTTTTTCATCTTTTTATAACATTTTTTAAGGTTTTTTCAGCACTAAAACCCCCCAAACAGGTTTTTTTTTCTGCCAAAAAACACCCCAAAACTACGCAGGATTTTTCAGTGCTCGAAACCATCAAAAACCGTAGTTTCTGCAAAAAAGAAACATCAAATAGTTTCTGCAGTTTTTTAAAGTTTTTTTATATATATTTTTAATTTTTTTTCTTCTCATTCTTACCCGAACTCATCCTTACCGGAATCCATCCTGACCCAAACTTATTCCGACATTTTTTTTAATACACCCATCCTGTTGCGAAGTTCAGTCACCACCCCGGGTGGGCTTGGGTTTGGGCGTGGCCCCTTGGGCGGGAGTTTAAGGCCGGGCGTGGGGCGGGGCTACCACATGACATGGCGGAACCTCATTGGCCAAGAGCACTAGCCTTTGAAATTGGCTTTTTTTCCACGCCACGCAACCCACGCCCCACCATACCCCTTTGAAATTGGCTTTTGTTCTTGCTTGTTAGTTTATGTGCCAATCGAAGGAAACTATATCCGCATACCCGATGACATGACAATTCAGTGCAACAACAGAGAAAACGCTATAAAAGAATTGATCCATGCCATCTTTCCATCAATTGAAGATAATGTATATTCTTCTGATTATATAATCTCTAGAGCAATATTGTCCACTAAAAATGATAGTGCTGACGAGATTAATAATCAAATGATTGAAATTTTTCAAGGGGAGGAAAAAGTTTATTACAGTTTTGATGAAGCTGAAGACGATCAGCGCAACTTCTATCCGGTCGAGTTCTTAAATTCGCTAAATGTTAGTGGTTTGCCGCCTCATAAGCTTCATTTAAAAATTGGATGCCCAATAATATTGTTACGTAATATCGATCCATCACATGGCCTGTGTAATGGCACGCGGTTGATATGTAAGGGTTTCATGCGAAATGTTATTGATGCGGAAATTGCAGTCGGTCAACATGCCGGAAAAAGAGTTTTTTTGCCAAGAATCCCTCTAACCCTTTCTGAAGATGACATGTTCCCATTCAAGCTGAAAAGAAAACAATTTCCAATTCGACTTAGCTTTTCCATGACGATTAATAAAGCTCAAGGTCAAACAATTCCGAACGTTGGTATTTATCTACCGGATTCTGTATTTTCACATGGACAACTTTATGTCGCGTTATCAAGAGGGATTTCAAGACAAAGTACGAAGGTGTTGGTACATCTCGCCAAAGAATTCAAACAACGCGGAGTTTACACATCAAATGTTGTCTACTAGGAAGTGTTGCGTGATTAATTAATCGCATCCGTATCAAAACGAAGGTAAGTTAGTAGATTTTGTGCCTTATTTGCTTCCAGAAATTACTTTTTAATTACTATTTTAAAGCACCTGTAAGCGTGTAACATTTTTTTATGTGTCGAAATTTGGTACAGGAGAGGAGAAGATACAAGAAAGTCATAAGCGAACGGATGTATTGGTAAAACAGGAAGAGATACAAGAGACTCCCCGCATTTTGTTTTTATTGTTTTGTTTAGCTACTTGACTGTTTTGAACTCTTCTTGTTTTTAATTACATCTACTTCCTTGTTTTGTACTATTCTTGTAGAAGATCACGAATAAGAAAACTAACTTAAGTACTATACGATATATCACGAGACGACGGATAAACTAACGGTAAACGAGTATCCTATTGTAAATCGCCACTCCCGCCGCATCGCGCGGGTAAGTGACTAGTATATATATATATATGTATATATATGTATGTATGTATAGATGTGTGTGTGTTAGGAGAGAGGAGAAGAGCCCCGTCGAGTTCGGCTGCTGGGTGACGGAAAGGACGAGCCGGGCTTGTGGGGGGCGGTGTGGGGGACCGGCGCCGGGCCAAGCCGGGCCTCAGCCGGCCCCCATACCGCTTAGTCTAATTAACTTTACTAAGTTTATCATAATGAGTTTTGAGACTTATCTATTGTAGAGTTGTTTAATGAATGAGGTGAGTTCAAATCGGTGGTGACTCGGACTCATAAATATACATGTCGAGTTGGAAACTAAGCCAGTATTGAATTCGAGTCAACTGATGATACAGTGAGCTAACTATTTTTGTTTTCAAACTTGATGAGTTTTTTTTTTTCTATAAGGCTAAAAAAAGTAAAAAATAATCTCAATTCATCCAAGTCTCTAACAAAGTTCAAGCTACCTGCTACCATAGACCAAATGTTTATATGGGCCGAGTAGCTGAGTCACATCAGTTGTGTACATTATTGATATGGCATTTTTTGTATTTTCCGTAAAATTATTTTGATGTGAAATGTATTGTAACCTTTTACCATTAATTATTAATGATTTTAAAAAGAAAAGAATGCCCTTATAGAATTTCCATAGGTGCGTAAGGACGTAAACCACCGGTTAAAATTTTGTTTATCTATAATATATAGTTTTGGCAGCTATATCAGAACTGTGTTTTACATGTTGTTTGTTATGTATGTATATATGTAGAAGGTTATTAAGTAAAAGAAGGTTATTTCTAACGTGATAATAAAAAGAAAGCTCGACTTCATTAAATAACATTCTAGTTTTTCAATTATACTAAAATATCCCTTTAAATATACAACGTAACTCTAGCGACAAGTACCCAATCAGAGAAACAACCTATTTTGACCCGAACCTAGCTTAACTGTTACGTACTAAACACAACCGGTTCGCTTTGCCAAATTTGATACAAAGAGAAAAAACATCACTTGTAGTTGTCTACATTTAAACTTGATCGTATACTTTTTCTCTTTGTTGCAATAAAACAAAATTCTATCTAAAACTTTATTTTGATTTAAGATACTTGATTTTAGAAGCCAGGTGTTCTTTTACCATAAAAGAGAACGAGTGACTTATTTTCAAATGTAACACTTATTTTCTATTAAGTACGAGTGTAGGGCAATTACATAGAAAAAAAATACTTCGTTCTATTTTAACATTCATTATCAAACATTTTATTAAACCCGTTTTGATAAGATTTTAGATTCTTGTACTTTTTATTAACTAAAAAAATATTATATGTAGTATATTTTTTTTAATGACGAATTTCTTAAATCCTATCACTTATATCACTTGAACTCATGATGTCCAAGCCTCAAGTGTTTTTGCTTCTGCTATTGGGCCACCTGTCAGTTATGAGAATTTCTATTTTTTTTTTTTTTTTGAATATTGGATTTTAATAATCTAAATATTCGTTGTTGGCCGCCAACAATCCCATTTAAAAAATAACCACTGACAGTCCCAACTACTAACATATTGGCTTCCAATGGATCCTGACTAACAGAACCCTAATGCCGTTAGTCTCTGGTCGCAAGAAAACTCATTTTTGGCCGGAAAACTCAACATTTTTGTCCCAAACCTCTTTCTAACCTTATTACGGACCTTTAGTAAATTTTTTCTATTAAAAGCCCAAATTATTGAAGTCGCCGAAAAACTTTTTTTTATTTTGCCGAAAAACTTCTTTTTGGCAGGAAAACTCAACTTTTTTGCCGGAAAACTCAACACTTTCGTCCCAAACCTCTTTGTAACCTTATATCGAACCTTTAGAAACCTTTTTCTGGCCAAAAAACGGTTATCCGGTTACCGGAGACTAACGACGCTAGGATTCTGTTACTCAGGGTCCATTGGCGGTCAATATGTTAATAGTTGGGACTGACAGTGATTATTTTTTAAATTGGGACTGTTAGCGGCTAATGGCGAATAGTTGGAATTATTAAAATCCAATATTTCTTTTATTTTTGATCCCTTCAACTTTCCATGAATTGTGTCATGTGTATTTATATTACTTTTTCACACGTTGTTGAGGTGGGCTTGATTTCTCCAGAGTTGATTTATTAGTAAGTTGTGACGAGTGACTTGATGGTGGATGTATAGCTGAATTGTGACATTTACTGTGGTTATTCTATTGAAACTAGTATTAAGTCCCCGCGCGTTGCGGCGGGAGCGTAAAATCGGAATAAATAGCATTAATGCCACACCACCACCAACGACCACCAACATTGAAGTCGCGACGTGTGAATGCGGAGAAATTAGACCGAAACATAAAACTAACTAATTCGATTTAGGACCTGCACGTTGCGTCAAAACCTATCAAACATGAAAAATAGACGATGTAAAAACGTTGAACCACACGCACCGTTGCACCATGTTAACTCGCAAAATTTAAAGCGTAGTGTAAACCAAAACGTAAAAACGTTGAACTATACACGTACTTTGTGGCGTGTTAACTCGTAAAATTTAGAATGAAACGTAAAACGAAAGTTTTGAGGAGTACATAAAGTATAGGGGACCAAAGTTGAAAGTAAAAAAGTTGTGAGGTTAAATTGAAAAGATACAAACTTTTGGTTGAAAGTAAAAATGTCAAAGAGTTATGAGTTAAAAGTGTAAGTGTAAATAGAGGAAAATGGTAAAAGAGTACCAGACTCAATACATAACTGTTGACCCTGCACGTACAAAGTGTATGCTCTCAAGTTGATTTTAACAGCACTCCCGATCGTATAACAACTGCAGAAACCGTCAACCAAATAGCATTCCCATGTTTCAACTTAATAGTTTCCTAGCCCCGTTCTACAATAACTCAGCCTTAGAGCACAAACAAACACAAGCTGTTGTGATTCATGTCTGAGGTCAAAACATAATAGTTATTATACCCTCTTTAGGCCACCATTTGAATTAACAATTTATCATCCAAATCACATATTTTTTGATCTAGTTGTTATATTGAGGCCTACAAAATCACACCTACACCATTGATTTACCACATCCGAGACTAGTAAAATTACATTAGCACCCCCACTAATCTTTAATGGAACACGGTAACATATCAGACCCCTAACCCCTGATGACCAGCTACTGTTGGACATAGAGCCATTCACCCTCAAAATACATCAAACATTTTGGAATCGAACACCAAAGAACAAGCGCTCCATTGAAGGTGAACCGGACACCCAATGAACACCAAATGAGGAATCGAATAACAAACAGAACCGAACACCAAAGAACTAGAAGAGAATGTGGATCGAACCAAGAAAGAACACCAAACCTGGAATCGGACAAACCGAAATCTGGAATCCAACCAAGAGTGAACAATTCCAATTGTCGATTGAACTTGAATAGTTGGGTAGCTGATTAAAACTGAAAAGTCAGGATTTTGCATCTGGTGTGAAGAATTTGATAATATATTCTCAATTTTGAAAGGGGCAATTTTGTTGTGACAACTGTCAAAATTCCAGGTATCCGTACGACTATTAAACTATGATTAGTGCTTAATGACTGTGCTGAATTACAATTAATGACTTGGATTGCTTTCTGATTATTGCTATGATACATACATGTGCATCACATATTGCTTAATGTCATATCATTATTGCATGAGAACTTTATTGACTCAAATGATGCACGAAACACAGTTAGCACAGTTATCAGACAAATCAGAAAAATGTTGACAGAGTTCAGTACGTAGATAGACAGTGTGTTGAGACACACAATGAGCCAGAAACCAAGTATTACACTAGTAGAGTGTGTAGGAAAGTAAAGATCATAAAACTGCCTTCCTAGTGATAGTTTAAGTGCCGGAAAGTGCCTAAAACTCACACAAACTGCAGAATTCTGCAGAAAATCAGCAAATTCAGCATTTAAACACACTTATATCATGCAGAAATATGGTTAAAGGGTCCTGAATGCTTTCCTAAGTGTCGGGAATCAAAAGTGTCATAAAAGGGTACCTAAAGCACACTAAACGACGTAGTTTAGCACCTTAACGAACCGGTAACCAACCGGACACTACCCGAAACACCAAATTTTCACTAGAAGCACTGTTTTAACATTACCAAGCTAGTTATAGTCCCCGAACATCATAACACACTGTATAAATATCTAATAACTAAACATCTAACTACATACTTACATTTCAACCATAAACTAACTTAATGGTTATAACCTAAGCCTACTACCCCCCCCCCACCTATGGGACGGCCAACATGGCCCCCACCTTTTGATTTGTTTTAATATTCTAATAGATCATGTCTTGCTTTCCTAAACATAAAAACCATTGGAAAAACCCTTGATATGGATTTATAAGATAACCTTAAGCTTCATTTCTCATTCACAACAACACATCACTCCCTCTTGGCTTCGGCTATAACCAACAACACCGTCACCACCATCATTCACTCATCTTCATACAATTCCAAGTATAGTCAAGGGTGATAGAAGGTGCACAAAGGAGCTAGGGGCTTGTAGAAGTTCAAGGACCTTCTCTATTTGCTTTTATCCACCTCTTTTCTTCTTTTGATCATCCCTAGCCTTGAGCTAGTGGTAAGAACACTAAACTTTCCATTTTACATCTTATATAAGTGGTTATAGAATGATACATGATGATAAACTTGAAGAACACTAAGAATCAAGAGAATGAAACTTGAACATAAGCTTAAATCATGAAGAAATCATGTTGTTTATGTAACATCCTAAAAACGGGTTTGGTAATCAAACCACGTTAATAGTAAAGACGGGTAAAATACCGTTAGTGGTAAAAATTAACCCGGTAAATATTAGGACTCAAATAAATAAACCTAATATTAATTTAAAAGAATGAAAAGAATACTTGAGAAAACAAAAGTATATAAAAAGGGCCCGAGTTAACGGGACTTAAAAGAAAAACGGATTTTTTAAACAAGATAAAGTAACTGGGAATAAATGACCTAGTTAGTCATAAGTCTTATAGTGATAAGACAATTTGTTAAAAACACACTACATGTAACTTGGTAAAGTGTAGGGACCAAAGGTGACAAACTTGAAGCAAGTTTGTATTAAATAAAACATCTAACACCAAAACACACACTTTAAGTGTGTGTTCTGGTCGTGAATCGCAGGAGAGGCCAGGGGGTTCCATGCCCAAACCCTAGCTAGCAAAAATCAAGCAATTGAGAAGCCAAATCGACTCCAAATTGAAATCTAAGCTTAGATTAGTGATCACTTCAGTGAAAGGATCATAAGGTATGTCAAAATTTCCACTTTGGTTCCATCTCAAATCTGGATGAACACATAAGAATTCGAAATTTATGTTGCATGTTTGCTATTTGGGTAGAATAGGGTTGATATGGTGTCTAGGAGTAAGCCCTAGACAAGTATATGTTGAAATCATGCTTAGCTCAAGTTTTTGTTGATACTAAATTCATGTATGAGATGTTTTTAGGGTTTTGATTTCAAAAAAATAGTGTTATGATGTCAAGAACAAGCTTAAATTGAAAGCTGAATTCAAACGATTCTTGATCAGAATTTACAGCCGATTTGTATTGGCTGTAACCTGGACAAAAAGTGATAAAATAATGTGTTTCTTGAGTCTAGAATGTAATTCCAGGAAATATCTTTAAAACCCCACTGGAATCGCATTTTTTCGACGAAAATCGAGCGTTTTATGAATTTTTCCGTATCAAAGGTTCAAGCTGCGTTTTCTGGCAGAAATTGCAGCCCATCACGAATGTCATAACTCAATTTAGGAATTGAGTTATGATCTCAAATTCTTACAGTAGAAAGTTTTAAGCGATTAAAAGAAACCGCCAATTGGAATTTCGTCAATCGGATAAACGAGGAATTTTTAATGAATTTTTCCGTAAGCTACAGTCAGAAGTGACGAATCTGATTGCAGCTTAGTAAATGAATTTTCACGAATTTTTGGTAAAGAGTTAGATCTTGAAATTTTAACTCAAGGGCTAACCCTCCGAGAGGTACGCCACATAAAAAAATCATAATTTTTGAAGACTTGTAAACAGGTTAAACAAGTCACCAAAAACAGCCAATTTTCATTGATATGAAATGCCTAAATGAAATCGCGGCTTACTAGTTAGTATGTAAAAATTGATTTTTTGTTAAGAGTTCGGATGAAATATGCCTAAGTGAGTTCAATGAACCAAATGTGCATATGAATATGTTGGTAAGTCAATTGACTTTTAAAAGTCAAACTAACCAATGATAAAGTCAAATAGTAGTTTCGACATAGAAAATACGTGAGGTGGAATAGTCGTGAATTGAAATGACTAATCTAACCACCTTGTGAATGATGATAGTTTGTCGCCTAACGAGCTAGGTGGAGGCTTGGGAAAGAAGCGGTCAAACGAATCAAGCACGAGAAGAAAAGCATATTCGGATGCGAGGTAAGTATAGCTTACACTAGTCATATAGTTTAGAATGTCCTTTTGTTGTTTTGATTTCGAACAAGACAAATGGAAAGTTGAGATATGGTGTTTCCGGCGTGTAGTCGTACGGAACAAGATAACCAATAAGGGTAAAATTGAAATTTGGACACTTGTTGATAATAATTATTGGTTTTGAAAGATACATATTTCGTAAGCCTTATTAGGCCAAAAAGCGTTAAGAGGTGAATTATAGTTAAAACGACCGTGCGGTGTAAATCGGAACGAGTCGTGTAGACGAGATGGCAATAAGCTTTATCTCGCCAATATTAACGGTCATTTAGACCAACGGGTCAAAAGGTGAAAATATCACTTTTTGACAATATCGACTAATGGTTTGATGAGTTGTTTGATTTCAGAAATAAATATCGAGTGGATATTTACATCGCTATTACTTAGTAGATATTGAGGCAAGGTACTTAAATGGGTCAATGTAATGATCCGAGCCAGGTACGCATAATCAGATAACTCTCATTTAAATGTAAGGCTAATGAGAGTTAAACGAAGTCTAAAATAAGTTTTTGGTTACCTTAATAGGTAAACCAAATGTTACGGACGATGGTCATTATATTTGTTATAGGTTCCTAACCATTACCAAGAGTTTAATAAGGGTTTTAGCCATGAAAATGGGTTGCATTGATGGTTTGGTTCGAATTTAAAATGACCCTAAACATGATTTCCGCAGCTTTTTATACGGATTTCGACTAATCTTAAAAAAATCATATAAAATCAACCGTTTATCCGATTTGGGTGTTCTATACCTTTTCGGAAAGCTTATGAAGTAAATTTTTACTGTTTTCATTCATAAGAAACAAATGTGGTTGTTAAATAGGCCAAAAGAATGAATTAAACAACTGTTCAAAACCTTGAAAGCTGTTTGAAAAATGAAAATATAGTTGCTGTGCTGATTTTATAAAAATCATATAAAATCATAGAAAATTCGTTAGAAGGTGTACCTTATATGCTTGCGAAGGTATTGAAGTTTTCTACGATCCATCTTTGAACATGTTAATCTAGTTCGGACTTTGAATGGGTCATAATGGTCAATTACAGCAGCTGTATAGAAAATCGCTGCACATTAATTATGTCATTATTAATCCAGAAAAAGACATATGATTGCGTATACTTGATTTAGTCATGCCACCGTAAGTTACGGTGGAGCTGATATGATTACGATGGTTACATACTGAGTTACGGTGGAAGGATAGACTTTCAGGGGCTACCGTAACTTACGGTGTCACCGTAAGTTACGGTGGACCCAGAAACAAAGTATATTTTATTTAGTTTTAAATTCCCGGATTCGTTTAGACACGTTTTAAACCTCGTATGACTAAAGTATTTCATGTTTATGGAATATAGGTACTTTTGGATGCCGGAAGACGATCAAGCTCAGCGAAGAACCGAACACGGTAAAGATACACGCTTCCGCACTTTGCCACGTTGTAAATTTTAAACAACGAATTCGATCACGTTATGTAGAATAACTTATGATTTGTAAATCTTTTAGTAAACCCGTATTTCCGATGCATTATGTAATCGAAATTACATGATTGTTTTCGTAAAAGATTCATTAAACCTTAAATTATAAGAACGGGTGTTACAGTTTATGTGTTGATTTACTTGTTGATTGTTGATTTCTTATTAAAATGATGTAGATCATCATATGATCTTGCTAGATCATGATTAAAAACATAATCTAGCAAGATGAGAGGATGGAAATGTTAAAGACTAATAGATCATCCTCATGAAATACATGAACTTGAAAGAATATATTGATTTCTTATAAAATGATGATTAAAGTGAGTTATAAGTCTTGTAAATCTAAGATTTCAAGAATGATTTTTCAAGAAACCAAGTTAAAAATACAAGTTTTACTCAATCTTGGTTCTTAAACAAATAAACCTCATTTTTGGTGGTTAATAAAGTGTAGAAGCATATATGTGATAAGAAAAATCCATGAAGAAACATTTTTAGAAAATGTGATTATAAGTTGTGAAGAACTAACTTCTTTAAAAATGATGTTTTTAAAGAATCAATCACACTTTAAAGAGTAACAAGACTTACAAAACACACTAGTAAGTTACTACAAATTTTTATAAATTTTCAAGTTCATGAAGTGGTAGATTATGCATGATTTTGGCAAAATTGGTAAGTGTAGATTGTTTATTGTTGATTGTTGATTGATTGTGCTGATTTACAAAAGAAAATGATATGCTTTGAAAGCATGAAAACCTCCATTTTTAGGGGAAACTATGGCAAAATTTTTCTAAAATTAAACACTTAGAAAAATATTTCTAAACAAATATTTACAAGTGTGTTTTCAAACCATGAATTTTCATATAAAGTTTGCCATAATTTTTGTTACAAAAATTACAAATATTGGAGGTTGGTTTTTATAAATAAAAGTGACTAAATATGTATTTAGGAAATATATATTTAGATGTCACCATGTGTGCGATTATTTGTATATTATGTGTATTAGTTATATAATTTTAGGACTTGAAATAATATAACTCATCAAAATACCAAAAATTACAATCCAAAATATTACCAAAATTCCAAGAATATAAATATACAAAGAATACCCAAAATCTTGATGAAACCGAACAAAGGAATATAACTCACAAAAATATTCCGGAAAATTTATTCGCAAGTATATTTTTGGTAAATAATATTTTGGACAACAGGAGAACAAAAATATGATTTTTACAATTATTACAAATTTATATCATATTTTTGACAAGAAGAAAATATAGTATTTTTAGTGAATAAAAATATATATATTTTCTTGGGATGATTAGAATGTATATTACGTTTGGAAGAAATATATATTTTCTCAAATAAATATGAAATATATTATTTTTGGAGAAAAATAAGTTTATATATATATTTTCTAAGTTATACTTGAAAATATATTATTTTTGGAACTTATATGAAAATACAAATATTTTTGCCAAAAGAAAATTATAAATAATTTTTCTGAGTAATACTTCTTAAAATATATATTTTGAAATATATATGGATGAATTTTTATTAAAGATATTATTCCAGAAAAATTGAGTATAAGAATACTTAACAATTACAAGAAAATACGTATTTTTGTACGTATAAATACACTCCGGAATACGACTCCAATACATGGCAAAAATATACAAGTTTAATAATACGAATACAAATACACCCATCCTTGGGAATGAAATACATGTATAAATACTTGAAAAGTATCAAGTTAAAAGATATTGTTTTAACTATTATCCCAAAATTTAATAAATATAATTTAAGTTAAAATATTTATTATTTTAACAAATAATTATATAACTGGGAATAATAATGAAGACACTAATTTATACTAAGTCAAGGCACGACCCGCTCGTCTAATAGACATTAGTACGTTGTAAGTAGTCGTTTACGCCAGACGAAGCTTTGAGTTACTGTGATTACCAAGAACGCAAGACTGTGAGTTCATGTCCCCCTTTTTCCTTTAACTGTTTTGTTTTATAACTTCGTGGGTGAAGTACATGTTACAGAACGTTTACAAACAATTACAATTGGTATGGTTAGCTAAGGATTGCATAGTAGATCATGTGAATGGGTAGGCGCACTCCTAAGACCATTAATCCTCGTGTTAGGACCGAGGGGCATGAGTGATAGATCTATTTGGGTGTAGCGAGCCCATACCCATGTGGACCAGGGTTTGGCCCATGAGGTGACTATGTCTTACAGCCGGAGGCCCGGTACAAAATCTGCTAGGTTTGAGCCTTCCTACGCCGTTGCATACTTGTTAATGGCCTTGCAAACCATTAATTGATCTGTATCCTTGTTTGCTTTCATACCGGGGTTTACAAACATACATACATATTTACAATGATTTCAAAGGTTTATTCGCGCACACAAACAAACACATGAACTCGCTCAACTTTTGTTGATGTTTTTCAAACTACATGTATTTTAGGGAATTAAATGTGGATCTGGCGGGCGTTTGGAAGTTTCAAGTTATGTTGAGAATAAAAGATGTCATCCGATGTTCAAGGGTTTGGATAGTGTGTTTTATCCTAGATGAGACACACCTTCCAAAGCCTGGTTTTATTTAGAATCTTTTGTCGAGTCCTTATGGAACCCTAAAACTATTTGCATGGTTTGTAATATGGATTCAAGGTCTGTGTTGGGATTTCTGAACAAAGTTGTTGTTATGTTTTTAAACTTATTTAATGGATGATCATCTTTGGTTTTATCATATAGTTGTTGTTATGATTGAATGCAATGATATTAAAAAAAGTCACACATAATCACGCTTTCGCAAAAGTCAGGGTGTGACATTTGTAATTTAGATAAAGAAGGGGAAATATGCAATTTTTAGTTTGGGTTGGGTAAATATGTAATTGTGAAGCATTTTAAGGGGAAATATGCAATTATCTATACTTTGAAATATTACGACTATGGAATCAGAACCCACACCACTTAGGGGACAAACGACAGTATCTTACTACACTCACTAGTATCCCTAGACTACAAGCCATTTGGTAGCTCAGAGTAAATAGTAGCTTGTGGAATTTTGAGGGATCTGAAAAAGATCTAAGGGGCTGTTTGGAAACTTCTGAATTGTTAAGTGTTGAACCAGTAAGAGGTTTGAACCATTAAGTGCCGAATCAGTAAGAGGTCTGAACCATTAAGTGCCGAATCAGTAAGAGGTCTGAGCCATTAAGAGCCAGTATAATGTTTAACCGTTCAGATGTAAATGTCTGAACAATTCAAATTAGAGGTCTTAACCATTCATACTCAGTATAATGGTTAACCATTCAGAGGCAAATGTATAAACCATTCAGACATATGTTTGCGAAACAAAAAGTCTGAATCATTAAGTACTGAACCAGTAAAAGATCTAAACAATTAAGAACCTCATTAAGAACTAAACAAACAGCCCCTAACTTGTACCTCTATTTATTGTGTTACCCGGGCATCTCGTCCAACACCAATCAAAGGAGGTTACATTTCTAAGTTTTTAGTAAAAGATTTGGTTTTATCCTTTTGAGGCATGTTCGAAAATGTCTTCGCTCATCAAGTAGTTTAGGTTGATTATTATATCTCAAATCTTCAAGGTTTATCTAAAAATAACATTTTTTTATTCTTTTGTATTTACCCTTATGTTTTGATGTCATAAGACAAAAGAAACAATAAAGCACTTATGCTAACAAATTATTCTTAAATAAGTTAAAAGAAACATATTTGGACGATATCAACCACTAACCAAAATCATGAAAAACGACATTACACAAAAGTCATGTACATTTATAAAATAGTTCAAAAAAGTCATATAGCTTTCTTCTATCTTGTAAATCATTTACAATTTTGCAGAGTAGTGATGGAATTCAAGATCAAGACCTCTAAGTCACCCTGAAATTTGTAATCACTTCAACAAATATATAACTCGTGTCATTTGGTATAGATATATATAATATGTAGTTGATGCCCCGACGATGGTTTAGCTGTCATTGATCATTAATGATCGGTAATATTTAGCATGAGTTGAAGGTACATGGTTACAAGTAACCCGTTTATTTTTAATTATATTGTCAATTTTGGTAGTTTTCTCTTTTTTGGGTCGTGATACATACAAGTATTTGATTGTGATTATTATATGAACATTAGACATTTTAAATAATTAGCACTGTCTAAGCAAAACTGTAGATAAGAACCAATCATTAAACATTATTATGATTTCAAAAATTAATAGAACTCGAGTTGAATTTTGGTCGTTGATATTCCCTTTAAAAACCCTAGTATTATGGTGTATGTATCATATACGACAACCTATGAATTTTATAGTATAATAATATTACATGGAAAATTACAAACTTATTTATTTAATAACTTTAACAAAATGCTTGTGACGACTTCCATGACGTGGCCTCATGAATAATAAACTATTTCATGCAAAAAACCAGCCATTTGAACCAAGCTAAACGGACCACCAGGAGACACCTGTTCAATTTGCTTGTATCGTTAGCCAAGTGGCAAGTGCCAACATCATTTAAAAAGAAAAAACTTCTCTGTCTATTTTTAATATATATTGGACATGTGTGTTGTGTTATCACATATCTCAATAATATTTTTTTTTTCAATTTTCTGTTTTGTTATTACGTTCTGATATTTATTAATGCCTTTAAACTATTTGAACTATAAGACGACTTATTCAAAAGTGTTAGCTTTGCCTTTTAAAAATAAAAAAAATATATAAGAAGAATTATTCATTGTAAAGTGTTAAAAATTAAATTCTGTAACAGGTCGGATTGACATACATTATTTTTACCAAATAAATGTAATGCAAAAACTAGTTTTAGTTTTAATAAAACGATATAAAAGCAGGCTATAATTGAAAAGGGAGGAACGGTGTCACATGACACTAGTAAATGTAAATTTGTACATGTTATATATGTAGTTGACGTTCGAGTGGCACCATAAGTTTTTGACCATAACACACATAAAATAGTTGAATACTATCCATTCAAGTTAAGTATTCTAGCATGTGACATAACACGATAAAAAAAGTCCTCGGACATTGCATGTATTTTTTTTGTATTCCTAAGTGACCTAATCGGTCAAAAAAAAAGTTATCCAACATTTGAACATGAAAAAATTCTAGATCAGCCATTGTGATTATATATAAAATTGTAAATATATACTGTGTGCATAGGGAATACAAATAAATCTAAATGACATGCTAACAAACTTGAAATGTCATCTTATTCGAAAGATTAAGATATATGAATGTGATTATATTCTATTTGACCAAAAACCCAGAAATATGACATTAAAAGAAGACAAATGAGGCTTATGAATTCAGGGTTGAACAAAAGATACCCATTATAATTATATGTACTTTTGTCAATATTACCAGTGACGTATTTCTTGATATAAAGTTTGTATTATATTGTATAGAATTTAAGATATTATACTTACTTTAAAAATCTATAAACTTGACATGAAAAGGTAACATGAACATAAAAAACATAACGTGATTATATCATAGTAATTATTTTTAAAAAACAATATTTTTATCCTTTGAGCGAAGTCCTTTTATGCACTTGGCCTTTTTAAATGATTGAGGTAGACATCCAGTTTTGGATTGACACTTGGGTATGTAATGAACCTCTAAAACAAAAGTTTCCTAATATTTTCAAACTTGAGAAAGAAAAAGGCTGGAGTATTGCTGATAGTTGTGGTTCGATGGGAGATTTGGGGACAGTTTCGTGGCATTGGCTCTCAGCTCCAGCGACTGGAGTGGAAATTCAAGAAAGGACTGAATGTGAACGGTTTCTGGCGGATTTTCAGGTTAGTAATTCGGTTGATTCGTGGAAATGGAGCTCGAGTGTAGACTCTTCATTCTCGGTTTTTTCTGCGAAGCTTTGGCTGGCCGAGAAAATTGATGATAGCAGCAGGTCCATCTTCGAGTGGTGTAAATGGATCCCGAGTAAGTGTAACATTTTTATGTGGCGCACGGATTTAGATAGACTCCCGACAAAAGTGGCTTTACGTAGGAGGAATATCTTGGGGGATGGATGTAACTTTATTTTATGTGAAGATGGGGAAGAGACAACAGAACACTTATTCACGGCTTGCGGTTTTTCAGCAGGAGTGTGGCATTACATCTCGATGTGGTGTCGTATTCCGGATATTTTTGCCTTCTCAGTGAAAGATTTACTATAGCTTCATAAAAGATCTGGAGGTTCAAAAGTTAAGAAGACTGTGCTTCAGGGGATCATCATTATACGTGTTGGAGAATTTGGAAGATGAGGAACGAGGTTATTTTTAAAAGTAAAAGATGTAACGTTATAGAGGTAGTGTCCGATGTCAAAGTGTTGGGTTTTTTATGGTATAGACATCGTTTTAAAAAAGGTTCGGTGGGTTGGGATGAGTGGTGTAAATTTGAATTGATGTAAGGTTCTGTTTGTTTGGGTTGTTGTCTCTGGCTTGGAGATAGCTTCCCTGTTGGTGTTTTTATGACAGTTGAAGTTGAAAAAAAAAAACTATATATGTCGTTCGGACAAAATATTTTGCTTACTATATATTTAGAAACTCGTATATCAGTCGTTATAAATCGCACATCAATATTATCCTTTCACTGAATTATTGATGATATGCAATCACACCTGTCTTCTTTTAAATTATTGGTATCACAATATAATAAATAGTTTCAAACATGCAATTATATTTAAGATAAGTAGAATATAGTTTTAATGATGTTTGTATGCACGTCTTGCCTAAGCTTATCATGGATGAAGTAAATTAACGAATATATTTGTATTGATTTATGGATGTTTAGTATAATGGATAATGATTATAAATTCATAAGTTTATTAAAAAAACTAAGACAGGTGGGTGTTGGCGTTTTGGTGTGGGCGTTTTGGCCCTTTAACAACGGGTGCTTCACTCAAGTTGGCGTTTTGGTGGGCGTTGCCCGCTTGGTGTGACAATATTGCTTGGCGTGGGACCAGGGGCGAAGCTTAATGGGGGGGGGGGGGGAGTCCGCCCCCCGGGATTTTTCGCTCAGTAGTGTTATATATGTAGTTTTCGTATAGAAATTTGTGGGTATATACGTTTTCACCCCCCCGGTTCTATAGAAATTTTTGGGTATATATGTTTTCACCCCCCGGCCGAAAAATCCAAGCTTCGCCACTGCGTGGGACACTGGCCTAAGGTGATGTGGCTGGGAATGGTTGGCTGGGTGTTGATGACCCTTTGGCTAGCCATTAGGCATGGCACCCCAACGTCGGCCACGCCCCTTCCACACCCATTTTTTTTTTGTGTGGACTGGTGGAGCCCACACCTGCAATATGTCGAGCAATGCCCCCAACCTAAGTCCCTCCACGCCCCATAGTCTAATATTAGTTTTTGATTTCTTTATTCTATTATAAAATACATAATTATAAGTTATCAATCTCATCTCATTCATTAACCAACTGGTTAATCAAAAAGAGAAATTTAAAAGGCAACAAACGGTATATGCACGATGATTAAGATTTTTTTTGAAGTAAAATTTCATATAGAATCGAAGCAAGTGTATGATTTTTCATAGGATTGTAAGATCTTAATTTTGTTACTTCTTACATAATTGAATGACTGAACTAAAAACTATAAATGTTGTAACAAAAGAAAAACAAATGATAGTTATTATATTTAGGGTTAGGTTCTGATACAAACGAGTATTAACATATAAATTTGCCTTAATATGAGAAGTGAAGGAGATGTATTTTTCTAATTTTTTCTCATCTTGTCAAACACGTATTTTAGTCCTAAAATCTAAAAAAAAAATCATTTTTTTACATTTTGCAATTAAACATCATAGTTAAGTAGCTATAAAAAAAAGTTAAAAAAAAAAAAACACTTATTTCACTTCTCAAGTTAAGGCGATTTTGCAAGGCCGTCTAAAAAATGATGTACTATGAGTAACGACTTTAACTTGCTAAGAGTCAGCTAAACATTTGTTTATTGATTTTTATTAAAGAAAATACGTAATAATCAAGGGCGGACCTAAGCCCAACCCAAGGTGGGCGGGCGCACCCCCGGGAAAAAAAAATTAGTGCTAAGTTCCGTCGAAAATCCCGTCCGCACCACTTGGAATTTTTCGTCCTCACCCCATGGAATTTTCTGTCCGCACTCCTTGAAATTTTTCGTCCGCACCCCTTAGGTAAAAAGTGTTATCAATTTATATTTTAAAAATATTCTTTAGTAAACTCTTATTTTATAAAAAAATACTACCTAAATTATATTACGTTTAATACCTAAATAACTAAACCCAAACACCCAATACATTTAACTAGCTCACTACTAAGTCTTAGCCCAATAAACAAACCCAACAAATCAACAATATTTCAAGCTAAAATAAAATAAAGAAGCCCAAAACCTTTACATATTCTATCCTGCTCTCTTTATCGTCCTTGCACGCCAGCGATCAGAACATCAACAGCGACAACAGTGAACAGTCAGTAGCCGCATATCACCGTAATCAGCCACCATACCACTGCCGATCAAACACGGGTAAGTTTCTTTGTTATTTTTGATGATTTTTGGTTGATATTATCTATTTATCCACCTTCAGCAGCCTATTATAGCCTATGATGTTTTGGATATATTTCAAAAAATGAAAACCCGTAGGACGACGTTTTAATTATGTTTGTAACAAGGTTTGACTTTTTTTGATGATTATATAAATTTAGTTCTTTTGTTTTACATGACCCGACTCGACCCGAACCGAACCGACCCGATACGAACCGATTTTTTATTTATATACCATGGGACCTAAAATTTTTAAAAATGTTCCGCACCCCATAGAAAAATTTCTGGGTCCGCCACTGGTAATAATCTAACAAAAAAAAAACCACACATATTAAAAAAATACATTTGTATTAAATCAGATAATGTATCGAACTAAAGCAATGATAAAGTAACTAAATAAAAAAAAAAGAAAAAGAAAGAAGCAAAAGCCAGGTCATACAAATTTTGCAATAGACATCTATCTATTATATTAAAGCAAAATAGCTTTGACCAATTGACCATGATGTGGCATAGGTCTTTGGCCAGATAATTGATATTTGAGCGGCAAAATGCTTTTTCTTAATTCTCCTTCGTTTGTGATGAGCGGTAAAAGCTTTTCCTCCATTCTCTACATTTGTGAAACCGCCTAATGTCTCTCTCCAATCAATCCAAACCCTAATTGTTACTCCCGTTTTGCCTGTATACGTTTCATCTTTCTCACAGTCAAACCCTAGATGCGAAGAATAAAATAAGCCAATGGATCGATCTTCTGTTGATTTCTCAAACTCAAGCCCTAATGGCGATTTCTCAAACTCAAATGCTAATGGCGATGCGAAGAAAAATGTAAGCCAATCGATTGGATCTGTTGTTGATTACTCTTTTTTCCACTCTTCTATGAATCATGGTCCTCCATGGTATGTATTTTCGATTTGTCCTCTGTTTTACTTCATCACATATTTAATTTGTCCATTTTGTGCAAAAATCTTTCTATTCACTTCATCACATATATTACTCAACTATGATTAGAATAGTTCATTAAGATATTCATGTCGATGATGGCTATTGAATAAACCCTAGATGATGGCGATTGAACAAACCGAACAACCCAGGTAACTTTTTCACGGATCTTACATCGCCCGGATATCCTATTTCACGTTAGCATTTTTTAAATTCTTGAATATTACATGTTAAATTAGCGTATTCTTTGCTCTTGATTTGTATAACTTACTTTTTAAATGTAGATTATAGGATTAGCAGTTTCTGAATGAAAAAAGCCTGATAATTCTTCCCTTAATTCAACGTTTGAACTCCATCTCAAGTAGGCTAGGGTTTATCTAATTTGTTTTGTATATATTTGTTAGGTCCAATGGGGATCTAGCTTCTTCTGTTATTCAGTGGATGTCAAGTTGTTAAAACAAAAGTTTGGGTTTGCTGGTGTCTGTCTTATTAGTCAAAGGTTGTTGCTCCAAGGTGATAACTATGAACTCCACCATTGTAGTTCTAAATATATGATCATCAATATGATTTCCATTTTATTGTTTATAAATATTATCAAATATTGTTGGGATGTTGGTCTTCAGAGGTATCAACATGAACCACCAGTAGGAATGTGATCTTTAAAATAAAATATATATTTTAGTTCAAAATTACTATATATTTAAAAAAGATATTACATAGCCATGTATTTTATTTCAAGAACTCACTTCTAACTGAATATAAAAGGGGTCTGGCTGAACAAGTTAAAAGTTGTTATAATAATTGAACCAGGAGTCTTATAAATTTTGAGGTTAATTAACATTTTTTGGAGCATAATCATTTAAGTCTGAAACTGTACCGACATTTTTAATTGGGTTTGTTCACGGGTCACGGTTCGCGGGTTCTAAAATGGGTTTATGCGATACGAAAAATGGAGCTTCATGGGTTCTTGGGTCATGGTTTTCGGGTATAGCAACAAAAAACAGAAAACATAGTTGTTGTCTGTTTGTTTTGAATGGCATGTACTTTGGATTTTGATATCAAGAGAAGACAATCACATGCATATTTTTTATTTATTGCTATTGGATTGGGCTGCACTAGATACCATATTTGCAAATCAAGAAATTAGGCCATTGGCATTTTCCTTATTTTACTATGCAGTCTACTTTTCATATTAATTTTATCCTCTTATGCTCACAAGTGTTTTACATTTGTTTTTGTAAACACCAGGTATGTGTGTATTGGTCAGACTGGTTTAAAGGCATCCAGCTGTTTGGGGACACTGCCAAAGTCACATTCACGGCATGTTTTCTTTCGCTAGGTAAGTTTGATGTTACTTTAACATTGAAGTTTTTTTTATTTTGTTGATTTTAAATTGGTGCATATGTCAACTTTTTATTAAAAACATAATCTTTAGTAAAAATATAATATGATATATGTGGTGTTGATCTTTGTAAAGTTGTACTTAGAAAACTAGAGAAATTAATGCTACAAAGTACCCAGTTAAGCTATGCAAGGGGTTATAAAAAAAGCACAATCAAATAATAGTGTTTGATCTTTTTTAGCCTTAATCTATTGTTTTTGACCTTTGATCCAATGTTGGTAATCGTATCCTCCAAGTCCTTTTATATGGTATATTTTTCAAGTATGGTACTATGGTCTATGATATGCCTTGATCTAGATGTTCTTGGTTTCATGTGGACACAATGATAATATGATTGATTGTTCTTGGTGGATATAATATATGGGACTATGCTAGGCCAGTAGGGTCCTAGGTTAGACAGGGTGTAGCCAAGTGGGCTATGGGTCCATCAGACCTGTTTGCAGAAGGTATACAACATCATAACTATAGTTTATACATACACTCATCCAACTTACCTTGGGTTTTTTTCATTTATCCCTTTGAATGTCATATTTCTAGCGAAGATGCATTTTTATTTTTGTGATTTAGATTTAAGTAGGCTCTCTATGTGTACTCATTTATCTTTCAATGAATAGATCAAATTTAGGATGATATATTTGGAGAATCTTCACCTAGAGCATGTGAAACAGTAAGTTATATATAGTTTCTTGAATTCCTTTTCATTAGCTCAGCAATGTTTCAATTAATGATTTTTATTTCTTTGAAATGCACAGAATAAGAGATCAAATGACATGACCTCTAATGATATATTCGGACAATCATCGGCTGGAGTGCGAAAATCAATTTACTTTGTTTTGTTTTGGGGTCCTCAGATACACTTTAGTTCGTTAGGCGATGATGATGTTATAGTTGTGGCATGGTAAATGTGATGGCTTGAAACAGTCAACCAATTAAATTTGCGACTTGTGGAAAGGATTCAAATCTATGTACCCCGCCGCTGGCGCCACAACATCACATTGCTATAGGCGCAAAAACTATTTTGCTTTAACCCGTGTTTTCATCTTACCCGTATTGATGACATTCCTTATTTTCCCGCCTTTTATTTCATCATTCTCACAAGAAACTCTAATCAGTGCCTCACAATTTTTCAATCGACTGCAAGGTACGCAACTCTTGATTCAAAACTATCATTGGTATCATACATCCCAATTAGGAGACCATGATCATTAGTTTATATAGTTGATTTGGGCGTTAGGGTTTCATTGCTTCCTCTTTTTTTTGTTTGTTTCAGATGGTTAACATTCTTGGACAGGGTACTATCTTAGGTAATTGATTCTACTATCAGTTATCAAACTCATGTGTATAGATTTTTGGTTTTTTTTGGTTCTTTATTCCTGTAAATTAATATGTCTGACCTAGGGCTTTTTAGATTAGATCTTTGAATCAGTTATAACTCTATTTTTGAAATAGATAATTTGGTGACTGAAGTTAGCGATGCTTTGGTAGAGTTAATGTTGTTTTGTTGGTTTTAAATTGATTATCAGGCCTTCTAGAATTAAAAGTAGATAATTTGGTGATTGAAGTTATTGATGGTTGGTTAATTTAACTTTTTCGGTTGTTGTTGATTTTTTTTGTTGCAGATGCACTTCCATAATCGAATCCCTCTTTTGAATGGTATGCAATTACAATGTCTTCCTCAAGTTCTACGTACGTATTTGATGAAAATGAAATGAAATTGACGGTTTTTGACATGACGAAAGGATCGAGTTTTGAAGCATCTTCAAGGTAAGAGTAAGACTCTATCCCAAGTTGTCAACTCCACCATCACTTTCTAGATCTTCCATTTCAATGGTTTCAGTTGCTCAGATACTCCCTCCTAATTAAGCAATTGAATGCTTCATATTCGATGTTCTGCGCCTAATATTGCTTAATTACATCAGTCAGTATGATGTGAATTCTGTAAAGGTAATCGTCTGATATTCCTATTATTTATATTGCATGATAGAAATAACGCAAGAGCTGTGTTTTTTGGCTCCTTAGATCTGTTCAGCAAGAAGTGTGCAATACATTGCAGTTGCGTAGACCTTTTTTGCCATCATATTTTCTATTTGGTTGATATCATATGGTGATTTTGATTTTGATTTTTATGATCATATATGTTTTGAAATATATGGTTGACGCTTTTTTTGAATTAGGTTGTCGGCCGAACCTACACTGTTATCGATACACTGGATCCCCGCTGTAACGCACGAGTTAGAGACCAACTAACTTATATTAAACAACAAGATGAAAGCACCAGTTGAGTTTTAGTGTTTTTGAGAATGGCAACATCACTTCCATCGTTTTTACACGTGTGGTCCTTCAATAAAAAGACCCTTGACACGTACTGTTTCGCCGACCAGGTTAAGCCCCATACCTCTTACCCAAAAACTTTCATCGGTTACTATCTTTTTACAAAATCGGTAGAGGCCGTCTTCTCCTGCTAAGATGTACTCTTGCTTCTCCTTATTGCACACTTTGTATGCATACGTAGATTTGCAACAAAGTAAGCGAGAGACAGATAAAGGCTGGAGCCAGAACAGGAGTGACATCAGTGCCAGTAGCGATGAGTTTAGTCGCCGGCTATGGTTTCGCGACATTTAACCATCGGAAAGGGATAGATCGTTCTTGGTTAATGACAGTGACGGTGGTAATCGATAGCTGCGGCAGTAGTACAAGTAAGCTTCACTATATTTTCCAACTTTTCAATAACTCAATCTCTTTTTACCTGTTTGTTTAGTCCATCCGCATGTGAATCCATATCCTTTATTAAGTAACTAAGAATTATGTATTTTCGTGTAATTCAATGGGACTTGCTATAAATGGCTCACTATGGTTTTAACATCATCTAATGTGGAGATTGGAGAAAGTGCTAAGTGTGTGGTGATTGATTACCTCTTGTATGTTTTTGTAATTGTGACAATTTGGATAAGATGTGGACTGCAAAATAGTGAATATAACTTAGTTTCTTCTTTTATTAGATCTGGAAGTGATGATTCTTATTCATGACATTAGCATCATTATGCTTGACAACTCAAATTGTAATTATGAATGAAATATAATATAGGTTTTACTATTATCTATAGTACCAACTTTAGTGCCATCGTTGCTTATAAAAGGCATCTCAACCGTTTGTTTAATTTGTGTAGATAAATCCAAGGCTTAAATGAGCCACTAGAATATGTATTTGGTATAAATTGCATGCATGGCGATGCCAGAACAACAAGCTCCGATATGTGTATGGGAGCAAAGAACTCCACTACTCAATCCTACCGGTGATTACTTTGTAGCAAAGAGTATTTGTCAATTAGCATGTGTACCGAATAAATTACTTTTTGTATGATTTAGTTATGTGTTAATCATAAATAGCTTTACTATGATTTATTTCATTGATTATTGATTATATGTGTTCTGCTCAATATATGTTAAGGTTAAAATAGGTTCGGGTCAGTCAAAACCGGTTTTGCTCAAAATAGGTTCATGTCAATATGTGTTCTGCTCAATATACGTTAAGGTCAAAACTGGTTAAAAATGCTTTAGTTAAGAAAATATATATCAAATAACCAAAGTTATAAAAAAATAATTAAAAAAAATGAATCTATATCCGGGTTCTAAAAATTGCTATAAAATCATTTGTACAATAACATCTCAATACATATAAAAAATGAATCAAAACATATTTACCTAAGTGAGAAAAATCATATTTTTATACGTTTATATTGAAAAGTTCTTTCATTACAAAGTTCATCTCATTGCCAGTATATATTATATGTTTGTGTTAAGCCACCTGCGAAACTCGCGGGATCTTAGGCTAGTTATTATATATATCAAATACTAACACCCTTTTGCGCCAGGAGTCTTTTTGACTTCTGGTTTTTGCCACTGAAGTTTGCTTCTTTGATTTCCCCCTCAACAACTCAAGTCCCACACACATCTACACCTCAGTAACAAAGAGAGCGCTGGGAGAGAGAGAGAGAGTCGACGAGAGAACCAAGGGCATCCAGCGAGGATCCGGTAAGTAGCCACCTCCTGCTTCCCCCTAACTTCTCCGGTTCTCCCCCTTCCACCACCGCCTCTTCATAAACGTCTTGATCGGTCGTCTGTTTTTTGTGTGTGTTTCCTAGGGTTTTCTGTGAGAGATGGTGCCGAAAAATGAAGCGACTGAAGAGCCGTTGGCAGATTCTCCGACTTCTGTGCTTGAAGATGAGGTATGGTGTTGTTTTTAGCCATTTTCTGGGGTTGTGTTTGAGCTGGTTTTTTTTTTTTTTTTTTTTTTTTTCTATTTTGAGTTTTTGTTGTTTATTTAGTATGCAACTTATTTGAATATGAGTGATGATTCCTTTGTTTTATGGTGTGATTAGTTAGTGTTACTATCTGTTGGTTTGTAAAATTTTATGGTGTGATTAGTTAAGGTCACACGAATTTGGTGTGAAGCGAAAGTGCCCACTGTGTGTTAGTTAAAACCCTAGGTGCTCTTGTATTGTCAGTTTCATACACGTTTTCATTTTCAAATAGTGAAATCAAGGATTAATGGACACTGATGGAAGCATGGGTAAGTCATGTTAAACAACCGTTTTTCCCTAATCAAGATTTCTATATTTTTTAAATCATCTTTTCGTATGTTAGTTGGTAGGTGACGAATGATTTCAATTGGTAATGGTTTTAATAATTTTTTTTAGACCAGATTCGTCAATATCATTCCACACGAAAAAGGGAAATTACAAAGCAATGGCAGGTAATGGTTTTAATTTTTACTGGGATTTAGCTTTTGTTGTGAACGGACTCTGTAGTTTCTTTGTACGACCATTCTGTGAGCATGTACTTTACCATTTGTTTGAAATTATTCATCGTCTGAACAGGTTGTTTCACTGTGATTCCGTATGTACTGGATGTAAGGTGCAAATATTAGTGTTACAATACAACTCGCTAACGCGTAGGATCAGTACTCTTGGGTACATCTCACAAAGTGTAAAACTTGGTTATTATGTGTGGACACATCAAAATCAAAAGAACCAGCCATGAAAGTCAAGTCTGAAAAAGAAAAGACACCTCAACGTGTTAATGAAGTTAATCTGGCTTCACTATCTGGTAAGGGTGTTTTTTTTATAAACAACACGCCAGCATGCTTTCTTTTTATAGTGTGTGATTCGTGCATATAAAAACCATGGGATTCTTATTTTATTTCTTGAGTCTTCTTGCAGGAGCCCATACATTAGGCATGGCAAGATGCACGACGTTTAAGCAACGACTAAACAATCAAGATGGAAACAACCAATCCGAGCCAGTTCAAACAAAGCATAGGTGTTGTTATGAGCTGTAATAGGTATCAAAATTTTAATCACTCAAATTTGTTTTAAAACATCTATAACTTCAGTTTTATTTTCTTGATTTTAAAGGTTGACCTGATTTTTATGTGTTTGACTCTATGATTAATTACTTGAACCGTATACCCGTTATGTTTTTAGGTGGCATAGTCAAGAGTCTTGAAACGATTACTAATAACACATGATCACGAAATAAGTAGTGATGTTTTGTTCTTTTCAATATTTTAATTCAGCCATAAGACTTTCATAATCAAGAAGAAGCTCGTGAAGAAGATGACACATAACAGGCCCATTGGTCGCTGGATTCGAATGCGAACCGGCAATATTACGAGGTGAAATTTTGTTTTGTAACAGTTTTGATTTTAAAGAAAGATGCCATTTTTATTAACAACTAACAAGTTGTTTACTTTTATTCAGGTACAATGCAAAGCGCATACATTGGCGCAGAACCAAGCTTGGGTTTTAAGGTGTTGCCTATGATGTATTGTTTTTTTGTTAAAGACTATGAATTTAATAATGAATTTGTTTGATCACATATTTTCTATGTACCTTAAATGATGGTAGACTATTTAGTGTTTTTATCTAAGTTGTCTTTAGTCATAGCTGCTTATTCAGTAGTAACTATGTTATGGCATACAAATAATGCTACCAATGTACTCAAAAGTGCATCAATCATGTGTTTGTGGGCGAGGTGCTGCGAGCACCTCATTTCATTTGGGCGCAATAAAACAAGCGAGGCGAGGAACCAAAAAAAAGGACTTTGAAAGCTTATTTAGTCCTAAACAAATATCTTTGAAGCTAACAATTTACTGAAGCTCAGGTACATTTTCAGTTCTTTCTCTAATTAAAAGATAAGTTTGGGAGTTAGTAATTTGTCATGTTATTGCATCAGGTACAAGTTTTTACAGCAGTTGGGGAGAGGATACTTACAAACATCTTGAAGGGGATACATGACATTAGCTCTTCTTAGACTAGCAAAGTGTGTGGCATAAGTTTTGCTCCAGGTTATGTAATTAACTGAATTGATGTAACTCAATGGCAACCGGCTGAATATTACTATAAATCTAGCCCCCGCCGCATCGCGGCGGGTTGCATATCTAGTTAGTATTATTCAGTCTTGAATTGGGCTACGCCTAACTCTAAAAATAACAAGCCCATGTAAATAACTCAAGTAGTCCCTCTTCCATGACTTTTGTCTTCATCAATCTATAAACCATAATAATTAACAACATAATACTGCAATGAAGAGGTATGGTCCCAAATCTTGCATTAGGATTGTGCGCAAGTGACCATCACCCGGTTTACTGTCCCAATCGACAAAGAACATGTCGCAGTTTGTGCAGCCACGCGCGGACTCGGTTTGCTTTCCCATTCGAGGAAATATGAGAATCTCACCTTGTGTATGAAAATGGTTGTTTTCGTCAACATACACGGAATGCGGTCATTGCTACTAAAGATGATAGTTGTTACTATCATCTGAATCCACATCTTCTACAACTGTCGTGTTACTACATTCACTTTCTGTCAAATGCATTTCCATGTTGTGGTCCCGCGCAGGAACGACGAAGGAAGTGTAGAGTGATGTGTAGATATGTTGACCTATGTCACACCCCAACCGATGGCGGAAACATCGGGATGAGACGAACAAATCGCTCAAAAGCATCATAACACTATTGTGACAATATAATTTAAATCCAATTTCATAAATGACTAGAACCAAATACATATATTGTTTCAAATAAAGACAAATTGTAGCATCATAACATGATAACGTTTATTATTCAAATGAGTTTCTAAGTCCATCCTAACTTGATTTCTTCATCACTTCGTCTATCAACCTGCAACATGTATTAAAATAACATCAACAAAAATGTTGGCGAGTATACAAGTTTGGTACATAGCATAATAAAATAAAATAGTTTAACGTGCTCATATCCAAGATGAATAAAATGATACAAATTAATAGTTATGCCGAAACGATGTTACTCTATATACTCAAACCCAAGAATCCAACGCAATTAACATAGCCTATCCCAAGAGTTTAGCGGGAGGTAAAAATAGAATAAACTTAACAATACCCAAAAGAATAACGGACGGGGCGTTACAACCTATAGCATATGCATAGTACCATAATTGTTAAGGTAGGTTTGCGAACAAGTTAATGAGTATATAGTCATGAAGTGTTTACATTAGCATCACATGTGTAACTAGCATCAAATAGTTCCATGTATACATTTGGATAGAGTGTGAATAAACAAGTTTCAAGTGTTGTGTAATTCGAATATGGAATACATGTTGCACCCAAAGTGTTTAAAACGAAAATGGGATCGAGTATACTCACAGTGGTTGCGTTTGAAGATTCCTTGTGAAATAACGCACGAGTAAAAGATTGGGAAATCCAAAAGAACGAAATGGTTATCCTAAATAATTAAAATAATACATAACGAACTCGTTAATACTTGTAGTTAGATAAAAATCCTAAGTTTTATTGTTTACATATTGATTATTTGCATATTATAATTTATTTCGCAATACCTTTATTGACATAAAAAAATAATAAATTATTAACTATTTGTGTTACTATTTTAAAATGTTCAATTATAAAAAGAAAAGGAAACAGACAAAACTAATAGTTAAATATGGTATTAATGGATTTAAGGGTTGTGTCATGAGATGAAAGATTGTTTAAAAATAATTCATGAAACTTAAGGGACTAATATGGCCATATTGTGAAAGTTATAATTAATTCTTTCAGGAGATGAAAGCTTTCATATGGCTACAAAAGTAGCAAAAAAAAAAAAAAAATCACTTTGGAAACCTACTAGGTTTTGAATGATCAAAAGAAAGGCACTTAAAAAGAAAAAAATACCTACTACACAACAACATTAGGAAGTATTATTTATTTGAAAGACAACACACAGTCGACACCCCTGTGCACTGTAGTATTAATTTATTACAATGATAATTGATAATCGAAATTTTGAAATCAAATAATTTAGGAAGCGTTTACAATAGACATGCCATGCTATATTTTTATTCATACTAATTCATAATTAAAATTATAAATTTACTGCTAACAATTAGAAAACCAAACTATATATATCTAAAAAAACATCCGGATTATATTCATACATCCAACATCGATCAACTTCTTCTTTGAAAAGAACCACCATGACTTTTATAGTTTTCCGATCGATTAACTCAGCTTGTTTAGGCGATTATTATCGTCGAAAAAAGTAAGGATTATAACCGAGGATTAACAGGAAAAACAAAAGGATAAAGAAAGGGTATACCGAACGCGATAAAAACAGTTCCCGTTGACTTCCATACGGCTCCGGCGAAGCAACGATTTGCTCCGACGACGTCCTCGATCTCCGACGACTATGCAGGTGATTCTAGAGAGTGGAGAAGAGTTGTGTCGAAACAGATTAGTGGGTTGAGGGTGTCGAGTTGAACGAGAAGGATACGATGATTATAAAGAAAAAGTTTGAAGTCTCTAACACTTAAGATTATGTCAATTGCTTTTAAATTATTGGTTCAATATACAACCGTTTACGATGGTTAATACAATAACGGTTTCTTTTGTTTGAGTTAGACCGTGGGGTATGGGGCGGGGTTTGGGCGTGGGTTGGGGGAAAACGCCCAAGCCACCACCCCGGGTGAGCTTGGGTTTGGGCGTGGCCCCTTGGGGCTTGGCTTTCAAGCCGGGCGTGGGGCGCAATGGCCAAGCGAGCTGGCGGTATTTCATTGGGTCACCCCGCCACGTCAGGCGGCCAATTCAAATTTTGAAATTAAAAATTCAAACGGTCCCCCCATACCACCCAACCGTCACCCTGGTCTCCCAACATCCTCTATATATTTGTAAACCCCAAACCCACTGGTCCCCCATCCCACGAACCGAAACCCCACCGGCTACCCATCCCACGAACCGAAACCCCACCGGCTACCCCACTGGTCCCCCCATCCCACGAACCCAACACCGCTATGGCATCCTGGACCCGTGAAGAAGAAATGACACTTGTCACTAGCGTCGTCGACGCTATGAAGGGGCGGCCACCGGGCCAAACAAACTATTGGGCGGAAGCATTCGAGGCCTACCGACATAACGTCCGTAACGACCGCCACAACCTCAACGCGTGCCAACATAAATGGCGCGAGCTACGGCCCAAGCTCGAGCGTTTCAAGGCTTACTACGAAGCCGTTCCCGCTGGCGAGTTAAGCCACGAGGACCGGGTGGCGGTGGCGAACATAGAGTTTCGAGGCAAGGAAAACAATACGTTCGACAAGATCGACATTTTTGAAAAATTTTTAACGCTCTAGGTTTGTTTATTTTGTAATATTTAGAAATTATGTAATTTTTATGATTATGTAATTTTTAAATTTTTAATGAAGTTGTAGGTTTTTTTATAAATGTTGTGTGATTTTTTATAAATTTTTTGTATATTTTTTTAAAAAAACCATTCTGCCACGCGGTGCACCCAACCCAAGCCCAACCCACGCCCCGCCATACCCCGCGGACACGTAACCAGGCAGTGGGGGGCTCCCTTTACACGTGTCAGCATTTGCCCCAACCCAAGCCCAACCCCCACCCCACCATACCCCACGGTCTTAATTCTAATAATAATAGGAGATTGTAATCATTGAGAGTTAGGGGCTGTTTGGCAAGTGCTGAACCAGTAAGTGCTGAACCAGTAAGAGGTCTGAATGGGTAAGAGGCTCTGAACCAGTAAGTGCTGAACCATTAAGAGCTGTTTGGTTGTATCTCTGAATGACTGTGCAGAATGACTATTTTACCCCTCTGAATGACTGGAGAGAGAAAATCCTTGATTTAAGGACTTATAACCGTCCATAATTAGAGCATGTTCATGACATGGTGTTTTAAATAAATTCATAGTTCAATTCATGGTGTTTTTACAAAAAAATATAACACCATTCAGTAAACAAAATATAACACCATTCAGTACAAGATATAACACCATTCAGAAAAAAATAACACCATTCAGAAAAAAATAACACCATTCAATTCATGGTGTTTTTACAAAAAAATATAACACCATTCAGTAAACAAAATATAACACCATTCAGTACACAAAAAACACCATTCAGTACAAGATATAACACCATTCAGAAAAAAAATAACACCATTCAGTACAAGATATAACACCATTCAGAAAAAAATAACACCATTCAGAGAGGCAGGAGATGTATGGTGGAAGACAGGGAGGAGGAGGCGGCCGCTGTTCGGTGGTGAGGAGAGGGAGGATGAGGGCGGCTGCCGGATATGTGAGAACAAACCTCCGCTGCCGGAGTCGTGCCGGAAAACGGCTCTGCTATTGACGTTGTTGCTGTGTGCCGCCGCTGAACTCCGCCGCTGCTGAACGTCGCCGCCGTGACTCCGCTCCGTTTGTCGGAATCTTGATAGAGAGGCAGGAGATGTATGGTGGGTTAGGGTTTTAAGAAAGGATGAAGAAGAAGAGCAGCGATTTTGGTCTGAGGTTTGAGGAAGGGTACACAGGTCTTATTTTTCATTCAGACTCTCTCATATGCTGAACCATTCAGAGCTGAATGGAACCATTAAGAGGTGATGCTTTAGTGAACCAAACACATCTACCTCTGACCGATTCAGAGGTAGCCTCTGAATGGAACCATTCAGAGGCAAACAAACAGCCCCTTAAAGTTGGTTCCCCAATAGTTCTGAACGTTTCAGCCTTAATTCTTCTTGTGGAAATTTAATAGCAATTAAAGACGACAATGGTTCCGCGTTTCATTATATCGGAAGTTGTAGAATGTAGAAAAAGACTTTTTGCTTTTCTATCATATTCCCATTTAGGCCCCTCAAGTATTAGCTATAGTACAATTTAGGCCTTTATAAAAATAATATATATATATTTTTTAATCTTGAAAATAGTTATGTTAATAATAAAAAAAAGTATATTATAACATAATAATAATAATAATAATAATAAAGTTCGCATCGAAATTAATTATACTTCGGATCTGGTTTACAAAACCAATCGGGCTTACTAGGATCCATTTTTACGGGATGTTACAACCTATACATGTACAACTTACCCAACGCATGTTACGCAAGCCCGCAGGGCGCACGTGCAAGGGCATCATCTTATAATAATGCAAGTGGAACAATCACCTTGACTTATATGGGCAACCGACATGACTTTACACTGACAACAGCGGTCAGCTGACCGCCCAATACGCGGCTACCCAGTCCACTTGCATAAAGCTGATGGACAGACTGACAACCCCAACAGGCCACGTGGTGACCGTTCCTTCGTGCGACTAATACAGCATGACACGTGGTGAGACCTCCACCGTGCGCCTGACACCTCCGGGGCCTACGCTCCTGCTAGGTCTATGAAAAACTGCAAGTTGTCAGTTGGGCCCAAGGCCCACCAAGCGGCCCATTAGCCATTCTCCTTCATTATTCGGCTATAAATATCAACTTCGAACCAGCTTTGAGGTAATTCTAATATGCTCTCTCACACTTACTACTTAAACATTTATCTTGCTTCCAAAGCAAATACTTATTCTCACGCCGGATGGTGGTAACAAAGAGCAACTCCCGCCTCATTCTCCTTGTTACGAGTCACGGTGTGTTTCACCGTGCAGGTGACAGATTAGAAACGACCCAGCCATCAATCGAGGAAAGAAGGGATTAACCCTACTTGACGAGAACTACATAGACATAGTTCATGTGTGACTACTTGTAGTGATGAAAGGGAACTAAGTACTCAGATTCCTAGAACGTGAGGTTGTTACCCGATGATCAATCAACCCTTACCCAAGCCTAACTATACCCATGATATCTCGACTGCCAACGGCGCCAAGAACGTATGGTTTCTAATTAGATTAACATAAGAGTCAACAAGTTACAACAAAGCAATCACACACCATAACAAACAAATCATAAAGATAAAGATTGTTATTCTAGAAATTAAGAAATCCAACATGAAATGTCTCAAGCAAACCTTCAATCCAGGATGATCACAAAGTGTTTAGCCACTCATGGCTTGAATCAACATCATAACAAAAGTCTTAATGTTCATAGAAATCACTAACATCAAAACAAGGATTAACAAGTGTTCTTCAAGCTCTAAGTCTCCAAAAACTCCAACCAAATTCGTTCACCAGCCAAAAGTAATCGACCACACATGATAGGACACAATAAATCCCCTTGAAATTAGCAATTAATGAAAAAGTTACATTTTGGGAATGGTCGGCGCCTTACGGCGGTCATCAGGTCAACGGGAGTCAAAGCAGCACCGTAAGCTACGCCAGGTACCGTAGCTTACGGCGCTCTTCATTCTTTTACGGCGCATGTATACTGCCTTACGGCAGTGGCATTTTGGACAAGTTGGGGCCGTAACCTACGGCAGTAGCCGTAGGCTACGGCGCTGAATATTGTTTCTTCTTTGTTTCTTCATCAAGTCTTCACTTCTTCAAATCTTTGACTCCACCAGCTTCTAGCATCCAATCATGCCTTCTAAAACCCGCATCTTGAGCATTGTAACACCTGCACATCAAATCATCTAGTGGTTATCATGTTCAAGTAATTAACCTTAATAAGCATGGAATGTGCATCATATTAAACCTTTTAAGGGTTGTCCTATGGACCACCCGTCACATCCCCACACTTACCCGTTGCTTGTCCCAAGCAACCCATTCAAAACTATTCATAACCACAAGCGATCAATCATGCAAACCAAGCTAAAATGTGCGGTCCTTCTACTAACTTTCAATCATACCACAAGATACACCCCTCACAAAAACTCTCGGTGACAAGAAATATTAGCACATAATGCTAAACCACTCAATGCGTGTGTGTGTTTGTACGACAATAAGCTTGTATAAAAATCAAGTTTCCTCCTAACAAATACTTAGCATGCTTATGAATCAAAAGGACTTATGGGTTGTAACGGGGCTAGGTACAAAGGTAGGAAAATGGTGGAATACATATGAAAGAGCTTATTGATTTGACCCGGTTCTTATTTCTACTACTAAACAAAGCAAACACCCAATATATACAAAACTTCTCTAACATTCTCAACTACTATAACAACTAATCATTTCTTTTTGTATTTTTCTCTCTCTCTTTTAAAAAAAAAATAAAATAAAAGACTCACACTATATACAAGAACATCAACATTCACAACTAAACTCCTAAACCGGGTCATCTCAAAAGGTAAAATTTTGTAGGAAGTAGGTTTGGGTCACAACCGAATGGTTTAAGGATCAAACATGGCTTTCTAAAGACCAAACCCCCACCCCTCGCAATACCAAGCTCATATATGTAAAGTATGAGGTCCAACCCACCAATCCCGCACTCTCACACATCTAGACGAGGCTTTTTAAAAGTCCCCTATCATTTTCAAAAGCATGCTAACTCTAGGATTTAACAAGAATTCATACACAAGTTCTATTAACACAATACACACACCGTCACTCAAACAAAGAAATGTCTATAATAACCATATGTGGCTCAAACTCTCACCAAGAAAAGACTAGGAATGGGTGTCGGTGTGTCAAGTGGAACAATATCAAGTTTTCAAATTTTGACGATTTTCGCTTGGGTTTACAATTTTTTTTTAAATTCTCAAAAATTCCCCTCATCCCCACACTTGGGATACATTGTCCCAATGTATGGTTTTGAGGGAAAGATCGCTTTAACCAACAACATTAGCTTTCGCTAATACTCTCAAATCCCAATTTTCTTTTTTTTTCTTTTTTTATATAAAAATTTAAACACACCACCACTAACACCTCCCGTAAATCACATCAACATAAAAACACCACCCTACCTCCCAACCATAAACATAAACATATGAGATAAAAAATATACACAAATATACAAAGGAGCAAGATACGACCTGGCTAATAGTACTTTGGCTGTGGAGGCCCGAAAATGGATGTCATCATGTCATTCCACTCGCCAAACCCAAAAGCTCCGCTACCGCTGCTACTGCCTTGATCACCACCTTGATTCGCCTGCTGATAATTCATAGCGTGTGGATCCACCCATTGAGAATGATGCAATGGTGGAGTGGGATACGACACACTACCATCATATGGTGGCAATGTGGTATAATCCACAACAGGCGGGTCTGCTTCGAGTGGTTGGTGTTGGTGCACTACTGTCTAGATAGAATAATCTAGTGCACAACAGGATCAGATTTAGGGTTTGTTCATGCTAAAGTAGGTAATTTCGTTTGAAAGAGACATGGGCCAGTTCAAACGAAATTAGCAAGTTTAATTTCGTTTGAACCAGTCATGTCACATTCAAACGAAATCACTTCTTCTATAAATAGGGGTTGTGCATGTTCATTTCATACGGAATTACATGTGTATGTTTGAGAGCCAAGGTGCTGCCGAATTGTAATCAGATCTGTAAAAGCTCAGGAAATCAGTAATAGATAAAGATTAGAAAGGAACAAGTTGTGTTGACATCATTTACATTGATTCCGCCTTTGTATTTGATGATGAACTACTCAGATTGACTCGTTAGGGTCACACGACGATCCAACAAGTGGTATCAGAGCTCAGGACGAGGAGTTCATACCAATTCAGCTTGATTTCATCGGATTCTCTCACTTCTACTCTTTCTTTTCTGATTTGAACGAGATTTAACGGTTGAAATGGCTTAAAACTCACATATATCAAGCAAAACATAGTTTTAACTAATCCGTGAAAGATTTGGACCTAAAATCAGCTTAAAACTTGATCAAATACATAATTTCGTTTGAAACAAATCGAAAAATGATGACGTAATAGATAATCTCGTTTGAAATATCCTGGTAATCTCGTTTGAAAAGTGCACATTATATCTGATTTCGTTTGAAGAGTCTGGTTAATTCCGTTTGAAAAGGGTATCTCGCTTGAAATGTCTGGTTGATTTCGCTTGAGAGTGCACCTTGTTGTAATTTCGTTTGAAAGTTCATACAAGATCAGTAATTTCGTTTGAATGAGGTGTTGTCTCAAACGAAATTAGAGATTTCGTTTGAAAGTGATTATTAAAATCTGTTTGCTAATTCCGTTTGAAGTAATTCCGCTTCAAACTGATTTCTTTTGAAATTCACTTTTCAAAATCTCAAAAAATTTTCTAAGTGTTTGTTGATTGTTTCAGGTACGTAAAAATGGATGATTTCATGAATCCGTTCTGTGATGTGTTTGCTTATACCAGTGGTTCGGGAGATGGCACAACAAATAACACAACTGAAACTACACCAACACCGAGTGCAAAGAAGATTATTTCCGATACGATGAGTGTAGAGAGTGCGTACGGGACATACAACAAACCTCCCAAACTGATGGCGATCGAAGATTATAATAGGTGGGCTACAAGATTTGACGAGTGGCTTCAAGCTTTTGCATATCCAATCTGGAAAAGTTTAAAGATTGGTTACGTTAGAGGAGGACGGTTTGGTGAAAGTTTGACAGATACTGATGAGATTGAAAGATATGTTGCTGAACAAAAATGCATCACGTTGATTCATCAGTCTGTGAGAGATGATATAATTTCGTTGATTGAATATGAAAATTCAAAAGATCTTTGGGAGAAACTGAGGGTAAAATGTGTAGGTAGTGCTGAGATAGTCAAAAACAAAAAGAAACTGTTAAGAAAAGAGTTTGATTTATTTGGTTGTTTAAAGAACGAGTCTGTTTCCAAGATGATTGAGAGATTCGGGCATCTGAAATTGGAGCTGGCAAAACACAAAATTGTATATACTCAAGAAGAGTTGATTGACAAACTGTTCGACTCGCTGCCGAATGAACAAGATTGGCAGTACTTTGCATTAATGCTGAAGAATACAATCAAGTCTGAAGAGTTGACAGTTGATCTGCTTATCGAAAGACTGGAGAGTCACGAGTTGGAGATCAAGAAATCTAGCAAAGTCAACAACTCATCTTATCAGCAGAATGTAGAGTTGTACTACAGAGGAAATCTACCAAAGACTGGTTCTCCAAGAACAGCATTTTCTGCAGAGAGTTCAAATAATGTGAATCAAGAAACTCCTCACAGTGGTTTTCATAGTGGATCTTCTTCAACAACTTCAAGCCAATCTGCATCAAAGAATCTGTTCCAATGTAACATTGCTGTGGATCTGAAGAACGCTCAAAATTTCAGTGAAGAGTCAGCAAAACAACAAATGGTGTTCTTAGCGTCGGTGTTAGAATCGTACGAGAGCCTCGTGGCGGGCAAGATTGGAAACACCAACCTGACTAAGGAGGACTATGATCAAATAGATCCTGAAGAGATGGAACTGATCGATATCAGGTGGTGTATGGCCAATGCAGTCCGGAGAGCGCAACGCTTCATGGAAATTACTGGGAGACATTCTATCGGTGGGCCGTCCACAAAACTTGGCTTTGACAAATCAAAAGTCACGTGCTTCAGGTGTAAACAAAAAGGACATTTCAAACGTGAATGTCGTAACGCTCCTGCTGATGATAATGCAAATCCATCCCGCGAGGATTACTACAAAAGAGCGATCTATCATCAGAATAAATCAGAACCGCCCAGAATGAAACAACTTGAGGATGCCCCCAAAGAAAAATCAAGAGCTCTTGCTGTTATTCATGATGACGAAGGTTTTGATTGGAGTGAACTGCTACCAGAGGAAGATGCAGTAGGATACGCTTTTGTAGCAGAAAAGATTATTCCTTACAAAGACACCAGAACTGAAGAAGAAAAATACCTCAGTAGAAAGGGTAGAGCAGAATTCAAGATGATGAGATTATCTAAGGTGTTCAGTGAAGCCAAGAAAGCAAAGAGATGGGATGCTGATAGAGAATGTTACCTTGATCCTCAAGGAAACATTGCTATTGATACGAAAACTCTTAGTATTGAAGCTTTCATTGAGGAATTTGCTGAAGAAGAGGAAGCCTTACATAGAGAATGGTGGGGAGGTGGAGAAGAGAAACAAAAAGAAAAAGAGAAAGAGAAAGAGAATGAGTCGCAGTCTAAGAAGATTGATGGTGGGATTATTGATACTTCACAAGAATTCACCGCTGAAAACTTGGGGAAGATGGCTGACAAAGTGCTTGCTGCAAAAGAACTTGAGGTAGACTCTAAGTCTGAAACTGAGTCTAAAAGCAAGGTCAGTCCAAACATTTCAACAAGAGAGTCAGGTAAGAAAGTCAAAGGTGATAGTGACTGCAAAAGTTGCATGAAAAACTGCAAGTTTTGTAGTACACTCACTTGCCTTAGTGATACAAAGGTTGAAGAACTGACAAGAAGAGTTAGAAAGGTTGAAGATCAGATTCTAGGCCGTGATAAAATGCTAAAAGCTTCAAATGATCGAACTAAAAATTTGACTGAGAAAATTGAAAATGATAAAATTGAAGTAGAAAGAATTATGAAAGAGAATGAAAGCTAATTCTCGAAAATCGACAACTCTCAGAAAATTTTGACAAACTAAAACGAACGGTAAAAGATTCTGATGAAAGAAACGGTAAAACCAATAAAGAAAATGAGCATTTAACTGTAGTTCTTAGATACAAAGAAGAGCAAATAAACCAACAACTGGATGAGATTGTTAAATTGAAGCTTCAGTTTGAAGACGCTAAGATTGAGAATGAGCGTATCAATCTGAAATTAACCAGTTACAACTCCGCAAGCTTTGTTTTACAACACATTGTTCCTAAACCCATTGGGAAAAACAAAGCAGGCGAAGATGTACACGCTGATGGAACTGGGGTTGGGTATCATCAGGTTCCACCGCCAGTGTTAAACAATTTTTCTAAGAAAACATCAGGGTTGGTTAATGATGAAGATGAAACAAATGAAATAAAACTTCCAGAGACAATTGATGTTATATTTTCTTCATCTGATGATAGTGTTCAAACTGAGATTGTGAAAGGCATGGCTGAAAGTGTTTTGAAGTCTGATAGTGATTCAGTTGAGGATGAAGAGTATTTTCTGGACAAATATATTCCAAAATCAAAGTCCAAAAACAACTTACATGAAGAACCACATCTTGTGATGTACAAGATGGCAGGATCGCGGATTCTGAGTTTTCACTGGAAAATGTTAATGTTGCTAAATTGACAAATGTGTTCAAACTGGTTGAAATTGATCTGTCTGAGATTGAAGGTCTAAAACAGACGAAGAGGCAAATGAATTTTGAAAAAGATAAAGCTTACTACAAAAGGCCTGCTGTACCACCACGTTTTTATAACAATAATCAAAACAGATGGTCGGGTGGTTATCAGGGTGGTAAGAATTATCAGAAAAAGAATGTTCAAAACAAGAAGTTTGCTGAGAAAAAGATGTTTGTGAACAGTTCAAGTTCACTTTCTGATGAAGAATCTGAGATTTTTTTCAAAATTAAACAAAGAGTTCTTTGAGAAGAAAGCATCGCAGCCTCAGTCCGAAGGCACAAGTCGGGTAGTTGACACTCGAACATGCTTCAAATGCAATCTAGTTGGACATATTGCACGAAAGTGTACCAATTTGAAGCCTAAGACTGACGTTGTGATGAATTCAAGAAAGAAAGATGATGTGAAGGGAAAAGCTCCATTGGTTGTTGAGAAAAATGTTTTGAAAAATGATAACACCAAGATCAAAACTGAACTTGTTAAGAATATGGTAACCAAAAATGACAAGTTTTACAAACGGGTTGCATCGTCTCAACAAACATGGAAGCCAAAAGTGGTTGAAAAGAAATCAAGTGTTCCAAAACCAAAGGTTTCTGAGACTGAAAAACAATCGTCTTCTACCACTCCGGTAAAGATGGATGTTCCTTTGGATTATTATGAACAATTGGAGAAACAATCTTCTACTCCACCAGAGAAGAAGAATGTTCAAAAGAAAGATCAACCAACCGGTCAACCTAAGAAAGATGAGTTTTTCTTATACAAAAAGGTTGAGGTCGGATCTAAAGATAGCTTGAAGATGAATGATGAAAATTTTCCGCCACTTTACATTGCTAAAACTCACTTAAATGTCAAGTTACCCGAGTCAAAAGAGGCTTGGGTAGCATCAAAATCTCACTAAGTGTTTGTGATATGTGCAGGAGCTTCCAAGATCCATTTCACGGTGGATTATGGATAGTGGAGCTTCTCGGCACATGACAGGGAAGAAAACCCTACTGTATGATGTTAGAGGGTTTAATGGAGGTTACGTGGGATTCGCTGGTAATCAGGGTGGTCGAATAGTTGGAGAAGGAACTTTATCAAATGGGATTGTCACGTTTGAAAGAGTAAACTCATAGCTGAGCTTGAGAACAATCTTCTGAGCATATCTCAGATCTGTGATCGTATGTATACGACGCACTTTACAGACAAAGAATGTTTGATCTTGAAACCAGGATTTGTTGTTCCCGAAGAGTGGATTATCATGAGGGCACCTAGAGTGAATGATCTGTACGTGTTGGACATGAGCGTAGCTACTACAACCATGGGTCAAGCTCACTATTTTGTGTCAAGAGCAACAGAAAAAGAGTCAAAGTTATGGCATCGAAAGATGGGCCATATTCACTTGAGAAAAATGAATCACCTGGTGCATAACGACTTAGTTACTGGTGTTCATGTGAAAGGTTTTCATCTGGAAGGGGAGTTCATTAGCTGCATCAAAGGCAAGCAAAAGAAGAAATCGCATCCTCAAAAGAAAGTCAATTCAGTCTCAAGACCGTTAGAGAGACTCCATATGGATCTTTTTGGTCCAGTAAACGTCAAAAGTATAACCGGTGATTACTACTATCTCGTAGTAACTGGTTACTATTCCAGATTTTCGTGGGTATCATTTTTGAAAACCAAGGATGAGACGTTTGATAGTTTGATGGCGTTGTTCAGAAAAATTGAAAACTTGTACCAAAGGCGTATAAGAAGAATCAGAAGTGATAATGGTACTGAGTTTAAGAACAACAAGATGGAAGTATATTGTGATGAGAGAGGTATATTGCAAGAATTTAGTGCTCCTTACACTCCGCAGCAGAATGGAGTAGCTGAAAGAAAGAACAGGACACTAATCGAACCGGCTAGGACGATGCTTGCTGATTCCAAACTACCTGTAAATTTTTGGGCAGAAGCAGTCTCAGCTGCGTGCTATACGCTCAACCGGGTTCTCACAGTGAAGAAATTCAACAAGACATGTTTCGAGCTAATCAATAACCGCAAACCAAACCTGAAGTATTTAGAACCGTTTGGGTCTCCCTGCACACTTCTAGAGCCTTTTGGAAAGTTTGGTGCAAAGAGCATTGAAGGAATTTTCGTGGGTTACTCAAGTCCATTGAAACGAGTCTTTGTTCCTAGCTTAAAGCGGATTATTGAGGCACACAATGTTGAATGCCAAGGTCACACAATGCCACCGCAGAATCCAGGCGACTCATGGCATTTTAATTACGATACTTTATGGGATTCGTTTGACATTGAAGGTCACACAATGCCACCGCAGAATCCACCGCTGAGTATTCAAGTCGACCACGACAAACTTCAAATGATGATGAAGCAGGTCCAAGCAATGCTGGAGAACATGATGATATTCAACAAAATGAAGTTGCTCATGATAATCAGACGGCAGTTAATGATCATCTAGAATCTGATGATAGACCGATATTCGATCATGGTGATTCAGATTCTGAGGGGGAGCAAATCCAGATTTCAAGTCAAACAAACCCAGTCAGTGAACAAGCTGCAAATCAAAATGTCACAAATTTGGAAGGCGAGGTAGATGTTCCAGGCGAGGTGATGCCGAGAACTCTTTCATACCATCCAGAAGAATTGATCATTGGAGAATTGCAGACAGGCGTTCGCACAAGACGACAAATTGACCAAGGGCTTACTTGTTTTTATTCTACAGTAGCACCTTTACAAACTGAGTTTTCACTAAGTTGTTTTATTTCGCAGATCGAACCGCGAACATACAAAGAGGCGCTAACTGAAGATTCTTTGGTCAATGCTTTGCAAGAAGAGTTGAGTCAGTTTGAGAAGTTAGGTGTGTGGAAGTTTGTAGACTTGCCTGATGGTCAGAGGAAGATAAACACCAAGTGGGTGTTCAAGTGCAAAAGGGATGATCGTGGGGTTGTTGTTCGTAACAAAGCTCGACTCGTAGTCCAGGGTTTTAGTCAGCAGGAGGGTATAGATTTCACCGAAGTGTATGCTCCAGTGGCTAGACTAGAAGCGATCAGAATCTTCCTAGCATTTGCATCTTGGAAAAACTTTAAAGTTTATCAGCTAGATGTTAAATCGGCGTTTCTCTATGGGAAGGTAAAAGAGGAGGTATATGTCGGACAGCCACCGGGCTTCACCGATCCAATCCATAAAGACAAGGTCTATTTGCTGGATAAAGCGCTGTATGGTTTACACCAGGCCCCGAGAGCTTGGTACGAGACATTGTCTCAACACCTGCTAGCCAACAGCTTCATCCGTGGAAAAGTAGATGCCACTCTCTTCACCAAAGAGGTCGATGGACATCTTTTGATCGTTCAGATATACGTGGATGACATCATATTTGGGTCAACAAATGAGAAGCTGTGCAAAGATTTTAAACAAGTTATGAAGCAGAAATTTGAAATGTCATCGATGGGTGAGATGAAATTCTTTTTGGGACTGCAGGTTGATCAACTACCCAAAGGAATTTTCATACATCAAACGAAGTACGTTCATGATATCTTGGAGAAATTCGGGATATCAGGTTCTACTCCAGCTTCCACCCCATTAGCGACAAATCATGGGATAAACCCTGATCTCACCGGAGAGAAGGTAGATGAAACGTTGTATCGTTCCATGATCGGATCGCTGATGTACTTGACAGCTTCAAGACCCGATATCATGTACCCAACCTGCCTCACAGCGCGGTTTCAGTCTAATCCTAGAGCTTCGCATATGGTGATTGTGAAAAGGATATTACGCTACCTGAAAGGAACTCCATCATTAGGGTTGTGGTATCCAAGAGTAAAAATCCTGTTCATCACGCTAAAACCAAACACATTGAAATTCGTCATCACTTCATCCGAGATTGTTTCGAGAAGAAGTTGATACGAATTGAGAAAATCCACACTGACGATCAAAAAGCTGATTTACATACCAAAGCGTTTGATAAAACTCGTTTTCAATACTTATTAAAATTAAACGGTATGAAGCTTTTATCGGTGTTGGAGGAGATTCTTGGCGTTGATGAAGGAGACATTGTAGATGATGTTGAGAAGCAATCTGCAATGGTTTGTCGATTTTTTACTTGTTTTGGTATTTAGGGGGAGTATAGGGTAATATTTTCAGAAAATACAAAAACAGTAAAATATTTCAAAAATACAAAAACTTGAGATATTTCAAAATCCAAAAACAATAGAAAATAGCTTGTGTAAAAAGGGAAAATGATAGTACATTGGCTTGACAGTTACGGTATGCTAAAGATTTGTAAAGTTTAAAAGTTTTAAACAGTCTTGCTGATGATGTGCCGATAGGTTTTTACACATTTAGTAGGTTTGTTCGGGATATAAACCTAAATCTTTACTTACTTATTTCGTGGGGAACACTACTTGGATATATAGGTAACCCCTGAAATCTTGTTTGAAAGATCCCTCTTTCTGAGATACTAGGTCTTTATACTCAGTGATATCTGGGGTATTATCCCGGGACTTCTGATAATGCGGAAGCAATGGCCTAGTCCCCGGAGAATACTTTACCGATTGCTTGAAATATAGCACCGCCCTCAGCATAAAATGATGAGACAATAAAATTGCTAATCAATGCTGTTGTAAAAAAGATCCTCTAAAGGGGACCCACTAAAGTCGAACCGTCATCTCTCTACTGAACGGAAGTTCTGACCTGAGCTCTCACGGTTTCGCAATTTAACCCCTTACAGATATCATCTGTGGTATACTCACCTGTAAGGCTGAATATTGGGATCTGGATACGGGAGTATATTCAAGAGGTGGGACACATGAATGAGTTTAAGTCTTTAAAACACTAAATCCGTATCCTGGACAGATTGAAATTTGTGTGAGAATTTAAGTGGATCAGTATATCGACAATCTAAGCGAATTGTTTAATTCTGAGTATGAAATTAAAGCTTAACGGTACTTGTGACTTGTTGAACAGCTGATATGATTCCCTAACACGCTCATCAAAAATATGTCTGTAAATAGTTTACTGTTACTGCATTTTATTTCTGCAATTCATTTCTAGCATAGAAACTTTATTAAAAATCCAAAAAGATTTTACATTTCTGCTTTATTTTCCGACAAACCAAAGTGGAAAGTTGATCTTCAGATTCGAATTGAAGCAGATGCAGGAAGTTTCTGGGCTGGAGGATGAGTTTGGAGCTAATCATGTTAATTGAGAAAATGGAAAGTCAAAACAAGTTCATTAATTTGAAACTTGTAATTTTTTAGAAAATTGTTTGAACAAAGTTGAACTAAATGTCAGTGTGATTTATCTCAGATCAACCAAGGTCATTAAGTTGGACTTGGTAGACAAATTTGAGTAATCAGGGTCATTAATTTGGACCTGAATACTTAAGTGAATTTCTAATTCTGACAAATTCTATCAATTGAGGTTGAATGGTAAGTTTGAAATTGAAACTGTTATTGTCATATATCTTATATTTAGGTAGAGATTGTGCAGGTAACAGGTTTGAAGTAAGAGAGCAGCTAAGCAAAATCCCAGCCTACTGATAGGGAGAGTTTGAAGACTTAAAAGTCAGATGCAGTTCTGGATCTACATTCAAGGGGGAGCTTGAAGATTGTTAAAGATTCAGATTCTGTGATTCATGCTAGCTGTTGATAGAAGAGAAGAATTGAAGGAAGCTTTTACAATGTCAAGACAATTTGGAAAAAAGACAAAGACTAAAGACTCGACGCCGAAGACTTCGTCAACATCTAAGGGGGAGTCTGTTGGTGCACTACTGTCTGTTAACTTCGTCTTAATCGAGTCTTATGTCTAGATAGAATAATCTAGTGCACAACAGGATCAGATTTAGGGTTTGTTCATGTTAAAGTAGGTAATTTCGTTTGAAAGAGACATGGGCCAGTTCAAACGAAATTAGCAAGTTTAATTTCGTTTGAACCAGTCATGTCACATTCAAATGAAATCACTTCTTCTATAAATAGGGGTTGTGCATGTTCATTTCATACGGAATTACATGTGTAGGTTTGAGAGCCAAGGTGCTGCCGAATTGTAATCAGATCTGTAAAAGCTCAGGAAATCAGTAATAGATAAAGATTAGAAAGGAACAAGCTGTGTTGACATCATTTACATTGATTCCGCCTTTGTATTTGATGATGAACTACTCAGATTGACTCGTTAGGGTCACACGACGATCCAACAGTTGGCCCGCATGCCACTGATCATGCAAGCGTCTTTGGCAGTCGTCTAAGTAGCGATTATTCGTCTCTTCTTGGCGGGCATACATATGAGCTCTATTCCATTGCTCATTCCTGTCATAGCTCTGCTTAAGAGCTCTCTCCATACTAGCCCCCATAAAAGTTTGCTGATCGAAGAGCATTTGGTTGGGTTCAGTCCATTTGCAGAAAGTGGGGGGTCGCCTCTGCTCGATAATCTGGCCCATATTCCCCGAATGAGCCCAATAGGGATCATAGGGCTGTTGTGCATAGTCGAATGCACTACCCACATATCCTGACTGTACTCCTGCTCCCTGAACTCCACCTGGGCCAACACCCCCATCTGAGCATCAACCATGAACGTGTCTTCATGGTAGTCGTCATCACCACTAACTTCTTCATCAGTCGTTTTGGGCTCATCAGCCTCGCCCGGTTGTAGTGGTCTCGCATCCGCTTTCAACACTCTCCACCTTCTCCCGTCAGTTTTCAAGTTATGATACCTTTCTGTTTCCTTGTACTCCCAACCTGGCCCCAAATTCTTGATGTCAAACGGCTTAAATCTCTTATAAGAACCTTTTTCGTTGCCTTCAATTGCCCCATATTTCTTTAACAATGCCGTGATCAATTGGCAGTGGGGTACGATTTTTCTTTCTCCGCTATTTCGGCTCAACCAGATGTTGTTCAACACTAGAAATCGGAAGGGAACCTTGGGAGAACCATGCATCAACATGTACAAGATCAGCACCTCTTGAAACCTAACCTCCATCTAGTCACCCCGCCGCGGGATGACATTGTGTGTACACAAAACCAACAACAACTTCGCCTCCATTCTCAAGTTTTGTCTAAACAATTTTCCATGTGTAGTTCCCGGAAGGAAGAGGTAATCAAGCATTTGTTGCCATTGAGGATGCTTGTCAGGCTCGTGATAGAGATCTTTGAGGCTTGGGTAGATATATTGATCGGATGGTTGGTCGTCAAACTTTGCTATTCGGCGCAATGAATCATAAGACATCTCGACATTTACCCCGTTACACCATCCAACGAGCTTCAGCTTGCTTGGGGCTTTAAACGAGGGACATTCAAGTGTGGCCATCCACTCTTGAATCTGAGCATCATACATATTCTTTACCTCGTTATCGTAACACTTCAAAGCTGCCCCCCAACCCAATTCTTTAAACTTTGCCGTTATCCCGAACGGCCCAAAATCAACTTCCCGGATCTCCTTTTCACAAATAAACACCTCACTCCTTTGCTTCAACTTGTTCATTTGTTCGTGAAACAAGTCCTCTCGCCATTCTTCAGGTTGGTCTAGTAGTGAACCGGCTGTCCAATCCGGTTTTGGACCCCTTGGAGGCGCATCCTCCTCCGAGTCCGGGTCTGCTATCCGAGCCAACCTCCTTCTCTTTGATTGTTCCTCTTCCTCTTGAGGTTGTGTAGATGAACTTGCACCCGCTTTACCCTTCGTTTTCACCATACCTACACACATTCACAAACCAAACACAACAATCAAGTAAGTTCAACTTCACAATCTTCCCCACACTTGCTTTATGTTATGGGTATAAATGTACAAAAACAAAAGATTCATCTTTTCAAACAAAAATTCGGCATGATGTCCCTACAATTCAGAATTTTTCCAAAAAATTTCGCTAAACATCAAACACATTTATACCCATAACACTCAATGGTTCACAAAATCCTATCATCTATCACATACAAGCAAGTGTGTAAGCAAAAACCATAATGAAAACTTACAAACCTCAATGTACATCAAAAAAAGAATTGAACTTGCATACCTTGGTCTTGTAGATGATGAAAATAACAAACTCTTCAAGTTCACACAAAAACCCCCAAAATTTCGGCTCTAGGGTTCAAAAATCGACCAAGTAAACGTGGTTTTCTTCCAAATATTCACCCACAATCAGAATATTCGTGAATTTTTAGCCAAGATAGCCTCAAGAATCACTTGATTTGGATGAAAGATGAGAAAGTTATGAAGGGTTGAAGATGGTTTAGGGTTCTTGAGTGAAGGAGGTGAAGAAGAAGAAAAGAAGTGGGTGGGATCGATGGATGATTGAGTGGATGGGGATTAATGAGAAGTTTTTATTAAATTTATTATTATGAATGTTTTATTTTCGGGTTTTTTTTATAGCTAATATACAAAACGCCGGCAAAGGGACAACCATACGTTTCAGCTCGGTGCCGTAGCCTACGGCACCCGCCGTAGGTTACGGCGAGAACTGGGCACAAAAGTCCACCGTACGACAGACTCCAAGTGCCGTAGGGTTCATTTTCCTTTGAGGGCCGCCGTAAGCTACGCCAGGGGCCGTAGCTTACGGCAATCACTGGCACTTTTCTTGGCTTTTTATTTCTTGTTATTTGCAAAACTTTTTTATGTTTTATGTTTTTGTTTTTTTTTTAGCTTTTCTAAAATTTTTATGGTTTTTATACTTTTTGAAAACATGAAAAATTATCCCTACCCCCCGTTAAAAACCCGTGTTGTCCTCAACACTATGTTAAGGAAATTCGTACGGATTTCCCCACACTTGTTTCGAACACAAGCTTTAAACGAGACTTTATTCACACCGAAACAAACTAAACTAAATATGTACAAACATCAAACCTGGGCCTCTCATGCTTCCTCGTCATCCAATGGGCGTAAAATGTAACCCACTTTGTCAAGCTCGAGATTGTTGATGTCGTTACCTTCCAAATACGGTTTGAGCCGATGCCCGTTCACCGTTTGTTGTTTATTGGTTTGTTCGTCTTGTATATCAACATCTCCAAATCTTCCCACTCTTCGGATGACGTAAGGACCCATCCATTTGCTCTTGAGTTTGCCCGCGAACATCTTCAACCTCGAATTGTACAACCACACCTTTTGACCCACTTCGAAGTTCTTTTTCCTTAGCTTTGCATCATGAACTTTCTTCAGTTTGTCTTTGTATGCGGAAGCACATTCGTAGGCTTCGTCTCTAATCTCCTCAATCTCATTCAATTGCAACTTCCTTGATCGATCCGCTTCATCATAATACGCATTAACAGTTTTGATGGCCCAATGCGCTCGATGTGCTAACTCCATTGGTAAATGGCACCCCTTTCCATACACCATCCGATAAGGGGTGGTACCAATTGGAGTTTTGTAGGCCGTCCGATATGCCCACAATGCATCGTCAAGTTTACTTGACCAATCTTTTCTATCCGTTCTTACCGTCTTCATAAGGATCTCTTTAATTTGACGGTTGGACACTTCAACTTGTCCACTTGTTTGCGGATGGTACGGTGTAGCCACGCGGTGGTTCACATTATATCTTTTTAGCAATTTCCCAAAATTAAAATTTTTGAAATGTGAACCGCCATCACTTATTATCACCCTTGGCACACCGAATCGAGCGAATATGTTGGATTGCACAAACTTACATACAACGTAATGATCATTGGTCCTTGTAGCAATGGCTTCTATCCACTTCGTAACATAGTCAACCGCAACCAATATATACAAGAACCCGTTCGAATTGGGAAAGGGACCCATGAAATCTATTCCCCAAACATCAAACACCTCAACCACCAAAATTGGTTATAAAGACATTTCATCCCGCTTCGATATGCTTCCAACTTTTTGACAATTGATACAATTTCAGGCAAACTCACAAGAATCTTTGAAAATTGTGGGCCAATAAAACCCACATGATAACACCCGATAACCCGTCTTGTTCCCACTAAAATGCCCTCCACATGCCGATGAATGAGCATGGGTCAAAATCTCTAATACTTCAGTTTCGGGAACACACCTTCTTATCACTTGATCGGGTCCAACTTTAAACAAATCCGGTTCATCCCAAATATATTGTTTTACTTGACTCAAAAATTGTTGTCGTCTCTTCTTCGTCTAATGATTCGGAATTGCACCATTGGCCAAATAATTCACGTAATGAGCATACCAAGGTGCAACAAAAGTAGAAACGGCTAACAATTGCTCATCGGGAAACCGTTCATTAATTTCACTCGAGTTATCAACACCTTCTAATGGGACCCGGGACAAATGATCCGCAACAACATTTTCACACCCCTTTTTGTCCCGAATCTCTAGATCGAACTCTTGCAACAAAAGCACCCAACGAATCAACCGGGGCTTTGCATCCTTCTTTACCATTAAATATCGGACCGCGTTATGATCCGAATACACAATCACCTTGCTCCCTCAAATGTATGATCTAAACTTGTCCAAGGCATACACCACCGCTAATAATTCTTTCTCGGTTGTGGTGTAATTCAGTTGCGCCTCGGACAAAGTTTTACTTGCATAATAAATTACCACCGGCTTCTTGTCAACTCGTTGACCCAAAACCGCTCCAATGGTCGTGTCGCTAGCATCACACATAATTTCAAACGGCTTCGACCAATCCGGTGGTTGCAAAATAGGAGCCTTCACCAAGTGTTCCTTCAACACACGAAACGCTTGCAAACATTCGTCAGTAAAATCAAATGGAACATCTTTCAATAATAAGTTACATAAAGGTTTTGTAATTACACTAAAACCCTTAATGAATCTTCTATAAAACCCCGCATGTCCCAAAAATGATCTCACCCCCTTAACATTCTTTGGTGGGGGTAGAGATGAAATTACCCGATTTTTGCTTTGTCTACCTCCATTCCCCGGTCCGATATTACGTGTCCCAACTCAATACCCTCTTGAACCATAAAATGGCTCTTTTCCCAACTTAGCACCAAGTTTGTCTCAACACACCTTTTTAAAACTTTTTCTAATTCGTCAAGACAAGAATCGAAACTTGGGCCAAAGATGGAAAAATCATCCATAAACACTTAAGAGATTCCCCGACCATGTCTGAAAATATACTCATCATACATCTTTGAAATGTGGCCGGGGCGTTACATAGTCCAAATGGCATTCGTCGAAAAGCAAATGTACCATATGGACATGTAAACATGGTTTTGTGTTGGTCGTCCGGGTGAATAGCAATTTGGTTATAACCCGAGTATCCATCCAAAAAACAATAGTATTTTTGACCTGAAAGTTTTTCAATTATTTGGTCAATGAAGGGTAACGGGAAATGGTCTTTGGAGGTAGCGGCGTTTAGTTTTCTATAATCGATGCAAACTCGCCACCCTGTGACCGGGCGGGTGGCAATTTGCTCACCTTGTTCATCTTTTATTACCTGGATGCCGGACTTTTTAGGCACTACCTGAGTTGGACTTACCCACGCACTGTCTGAAATGGGATAGATGATCCCCGCATCCAACCACTTGATCACTTCTTTCTTGACCACTTCTCTCAAGTTCGGGTTCAACCTTCTTTGTGTTTCACGGGTTGGCTTCGCATCTTCACTTGTAATGATTTTATGCATTTCAATGGATGGACTAATACCTTTCAAGTCGGCTATCGTCCATCCAATTGCCGCCTTATTAGCCTTCAAAACCCGTATCAATTCCTCTTATTGAGCTACCGCCAAATTAGAAGCAATGATCACCGGTAAGGTGTCATTCTCCCCCAAAAATACATATTTTAGATGTTTCGGTAGCTCTTTCAATTCCACATTTGGTGGACACTCCAATGAAGGTTTTGTACCTGAATCAATTCCCACCGGTAAAGCCTCCGTTTGGTGGGTCCATGGCGGTCTTCCTTCTTTCATCGTGAGAGCTTCTTGCTCCTTCTCTTCTACCTCCAACGCACATGCATGAACCTGCAAAGACACATCACAAACACACGAACCCAAAATCTCTTCCTCGAACTCCTTTGGGTCGTATTCATCTATGAAATCTGCTAGAAAACACTCATCACCATAAACATTAGCACCGTTAGTAAAAACATTTAATCTCATTTTCCTATTACCGAATGTCATGTCGACCATACCATATCGACAATCAATAACGGCATGTGCGGTGTTAAAAAATGGCTGACCCAAGATAACATTTTGTTGTTGAATTGGGTCCGCGGATGAGTAATCTAACACAAGAAAATCCACGGGATAATAAAACTCATCAACTTTAACTATCACATCCCGTACAATACGCCTAGGAAGTTTATGAGACAAATCAGCTAATACCACCGTTGTCTCAACCCGTTTCAATGGACCAAAGTCGTATTGGTCATATAACCCCCCGGTAAGATACTTACTCCGGCCCCAAGATCTAGTAACGCCCTTGCGGTTTGAAAATTTTCTACTTGAATGTTTATAAGAGGCGTTCCTGGATCTTGTAGCTTAGGAGGAAGATCTCCTTTCAAGACCGCGCTTACCCGCTCCGTCAAGTCAACCGATTTAGGCACTTTTTGTTGCTTCTTTTGAGTACATAATTCTTTTAAAAACTTGGCGTAAACGGGTACCTGTTTTATTGCTTCAAGTAAAGGAAGATTGATTTTAACTTGTTTAAACACCTCCCACATTTCTTCCTTTTGAGGACCCCGTTTTGAAATAAAATTTTTCTTACCCAGATCTAATAAAGTCTAGGGAAATGGTACTTGACTATATCCCCCATCCTCATTTTTATTTTCTTTTTCTTTATTAATTTCGGGTTTTTCAAAATTGGGTTTTTTAGAAGAAATAATGGGTGTTTCATTTTCTTCCTCACTTTCTTGACCCGTTATGTCATCAACCACCCCATCAACCAAATCCGGTGAAGGATTGGTTTTGTACTCTTTCCCACTTCTCAAAACACTTACATGATGAATATTAACATTGTTACCTCTAGAAGTATTATGAGACGGGTTTACCTTAGTGTCGCTTGGTAATTGACCTTTACTTTTCTTCAAGTCCGCCACTTCGGTTGCGAGTTGCCCCATTTGGGTGGTTAAAGTTTGAATTGCTTTATCACGGGCTTCATCCTTTTGTATACGTGCAGCATCCATTTGATTTCTCTTTTGCATCTCCGCTTACATGCTCTTTAACATTTCCATCATCTCGTTTCCACCCGAAGACCCCCTTGTTCTTGACCCGTTTGATATTGTTTTTGGTATCCTTGATTATTCCCACCTCGATATCCTCCTTGATTATTGTAAGGTTGACGCGAACCAAAGTTACCTTGACTTCCTTGAAAATTCGGGTTTGCTTGATTTGAAGGGTTCCCGTACCGAAAATTTGGGTGATTTCTCAACCCAGGGTAGTAAGTGTTAGAATTCATATTAAAGTTTCTACCACCCCCTCCTTGACCTTGCACCGCATGTACCTCTTCATATTGCCCCTCACCCCCTTGGCAATTTTCAGCCGCATGTCCTATTTCATTGCAAATACCACAAACATCATAAATTTGGTTAGAGGTTTGAGTATTACCATCGTCTACCGTATGCACTTGGGTTCGGGTAATGGCCGGTCGTGCTCTCCTTGAGCTTTTCTTTTCTTTTTGATGTAATTGCCATTTGCTCCAAAAAACTCCCAATCGTCTTGCTCGTAGTTCGTACCAAAAGAGCCATTGGTAATAGACATTAAATCGCGAGCATCTTCGGCACTCAACCCCTCATGGAAAGCGTTCATCAATTCCTAAAGTTCAATCCCATGGTGAGGGCAATTCTTGATCATCATGTTGAAACGTTCAAAGGCCTCATGAAACCTTTCACCTTGTTGTTGTTGAAAGCTCCTCAATCCCTTCCTAGCATCATTGGTCTTTTGAGCGGTGTAAAATTCATCTAAAAATATTTGTTGCATTCTCCGCCCATGTATAGATAGATGCCAAAGGTAGAGTGTAAAACCACTTCTTTGCCTTGTCTTCTAGAGAAAATTGGAATAAAACCAATTTGACATCGTCGGCCGAAAATCCTTGACTCCCAAGAGTGTTGCAAATCGAGTCATAAGCTTCCAAGTGAAAATAAGGCTCCTCCGTTGCTAGACCCTTATACTTCGTCAAACTTTGCAATGAATTGGTTCTCACTTCGAACGTCCTCCCTTGATTATTGTGAGGAATAACTACCGGTGAAGGATTGTGAGTAATTATCGGCCTAAAATGCGCTTCAATGCCCCTCACATGTTCTCTAAGATGTCTTCTTAGTACACCCAACCGACCCCTTGGACGAATAGGACCCATTGGCCTTTGCATAGGCCCTTGTGGTACATGGGGTTGAAATTGTTGTTGTGGCATCGGTGGGTGTTGAATCGGCCTTTGGAATTGAGGTTGTACGTTTTGTGGACGAACTTGTTGCAAAGGTATAGGGCGTTGCAATTGTGGTCCTTGTGGCCTTGGCCGAATATGTTGGGGTATAATTTGTTGTTATGGAATCCCACCAACACTTGGCATTCTTTGAGTTTGCCCTTGCACGTAAGTAAGTTCTCCTTGTTCTTCATCACCCCCATATGCATATCCTTCTTCCTCATAACCCTCAAAATCTTCATATCCTTCTTCATATCCATCTTCCCCTATACCCGAAGATTGTCCAAATAGAAGAGTCGAATATTGAAAACCCGACTGATTCAATGGTCTAAATGTAGAAGTAGCATGGACAATGGTTGATTTTGGTGCTATTAAGTAGGTTGAAGATGATTGACCCGCACCAGGAAAGAAATGGGAAAATGGTGGAATTCTGGTAGAAGGGTTAAAAGTGAGTGTAGGATCTTCTTTGGTAGTAATGGGTTGTGTAATGTTGGTTGGTGTAACATCATGAGGTTGAATAGGGTCGGTAGTGGTGTTTGGCATGGTAGTGTTTGGTGAAGGTTGAGTGGATGATGGTATAAAAGGTGGTATAAGTTCACCCGTAGTGGGTGGTGGTGGTGGTGGATCCATGTATCGAAGTGGTGTGATTGGTGTAGTTGGTGTTGTTGGTGAACCGCTGATTTTGTTTTCTCTTAGCAAAATTCGGTTTCCCCTTAATGTTCGCTCAATTTCCGGATCAAATGCCAATGGTGATAGCTTGTGAGAGCTTCTAGTACGCATGCACCTGTAAATACCTACACACTAACACACCCAGCGTAAACCGGAAAAATAACAAACTTAAAAGGATAAAAAATAACACACGTTGCGCACTACTCCCCGGAAACGGCGCCAAAATTTGACGTGAGGTCGAAGTCTCAATCAAATTTAATCCAAATACTACTAATAAATAGCGGTAAGTGGGTATCGAACACAGGGAGTTTGTGGAATGTGTGTTATTTGAATAAGTATCTAAGTGAACTAAATTAAACTAATTACAATGAAAGTAAAATTCAAGAGTTGATTTGATTGAATTGGTTTTAAAACTAAAATTAACTAATTAAATTGCAAAAGACAAGTTTTGGTTGTAAACAAATTAGAGACGAATGACCATCCTAGACTTCCGGTTTCAATTGACATTCATGTTATCATTCCACTAGAAAGAACTACATAGACATAGTTCATGTGTGACTACTTGCAGTGATGAAAGGGAACTAAGTACTCAGATTCCTAGAACGTGAGGTTGTTACCCGATGATCAATCAACCCTTACCCAAGCCTAACTATACCCATGATATCTCGACTGCCAACGGCGCCAAGAACGTATGGTTTCTAATTAGATTAACATAAGAGTCAACAAGTTACAACAAAGCAATCACACACCATAACAAACAAATCATAAAGATAAAGATTGTTATTCTAGAAATTAAGAAATCTAACATGAAATGTCTCAAGAAAACCTTCAATCCAGGATGATCACAAAGTGTTTAGCCACTCATGGCTTGAATTAACATCATAACAAAAGTCTTAATGTTCATAGAAATCACTAACATCAAAACAAGGATTAACAAGTGTTCTTCAAGCTCTAAGTCTCCAAAAACTCCAACCAAATTCGTTCACCAGCCAAAAGTAACCGACCACACATGATAGGACACAATAAATCCTCTTGAAATTAGCAATTAATGAAGAAGTTACATTTTGGGAATGGTCGGCGCCGTAAGCTACGGCGCCCGCCGTAGCTTACGGTGGTCATCAGGTCAACGGGAGTCAAAGCAGCACCGTAAGCTACGCCAGGTACCGTAGCTTACGGCGCTCTTCATTCTTTTACGGCGCATGTATACTGCCTTACGGCAGTGGCATTTTGGACAAGTTGGGGCCATACCTACGGCAGTAGCCGTAGGCTACGGCGCTGAATATTGTTTCTTCTTTGTTTCTTCATTTCTTCATCAAGTCTTCACTTCTTCAAATCTTTGACTCCACCAACTTCTAGCATCCAATCATGCCTTCTAAAACCCGCATCTTGAGCATTGTAACACCTGCACATCAAATCATCTAGTGGTTATCATGTTCAAGTAATTAACCTTAATAAGCATGGAATGTGCATCATATTAAACCTTTTAAGGGTTGTCCTACGGACCACCCGTCAGGTGGTGGTGGTGGTGTTTAACCCTCTGCATATCTTAGAATGTGTTTAACCCTCTGCATATCTTAGAATATCTTAGGTGCAATTTGTTTTTTAAGAGATAGAATGTCTGCAGATGTGGTTCGCAGACTGCAGTCTGCGGACCACATCTGCAGACATCTGTAAAAGAATAGGTGGACCAAACATTTGCAGTCTGCAAGAAGAAGGCTGTTTGTTTTTTAACGTATGTAAACTTTTAAAATAAACTGGTGGTGGTGTACGGACGATTCTGGTCGACAGTGGTGGTGGTGAATGGTGGTGGTGCGTAGACGGTGGGTGGTGGGTGGTGGGGGTGGGTGATGGACGTGGACAGTGGGTGGTGGTAGACGGTGGTGGGTGGTGGAAGATGGTGGTGTTTAACCCTCTATAGACCTTAGAAGATCTTAAAAGAGGCTGGGCCAAGTCTGCACTAAGAAGAGATCGCGCGAACATTTTTAATGAAACATCTTCGGAAAAACAAATAGTGTCTGCACGTGGTTTGCGTGGCGCAGATATAAGAGCCAGCACAGATCTTTTTTAGACAAACAAACACCACCTTAAAAGTGGTTTGGCCAAGTCTGCACCAAGAAGAACTCACACATACATTTTTTAATGAAACGTTTTCGGAAAAACATATAGTCTGCAGATGACAACGTGCGCAGATCTTTTTTAGAAAAACAAGCACCACCTTAATTTTAATATCGGAAACACATGAACAATCCCAAATAAAATTGTGATCTTGACGTCATTAGTTAAATCTGTTATATATAATAAATGAAAGTTATTTGGGCCACGTGTAAGTAGATGAGGGCTACCTTTTTTCTCTTTTCCCGCCCAACAGTACCACTCCATTCTTTTATCTATCTCATCTCTCATTTAGGGCTTCCCTACTTTCTCTCTCGCTCTCTCTGCTCTATTCTGATCTTAACAGATGTTCAGATCAACGCTCCGAATCAAGGTTAGATTATCAATAACTTCCATTCTATAAGTGTCAATCTTTGTTTTCATTGTTCAATCATTGTATCTTCATGCGTTGTGCTTCAGCTAGGGTTCCGCTGGGAACTTAATGACGGAGATGATCAGAGGTTGTCGGCTCTGCGGCCTGCAGTTCTCTTGGTTAATTTTTGGTCAGGTTTGTTGTTCAATTTTGATGTTCACTTATTTAATTTTGATTTTATTTTTAGACTTCTATATGATTTTGAGGTCAATTGAATGGTTATGCTGTAATTGATTTGAGGTTTAGGGTTAGGGTTAGTTATAAATATATTTTTTCATTTTTCCATTTTGAGTTTTAGGTTAGGGTTTGTTTTATTTTTGGGCTTCTATATGATTTTGAGGTCGATTGATTGGTGACTTGCTATTGTTGTTTGCTGTTGTTTGTTAATTAGGCTGCTGACATCACCGACCGATTCCAACGACATCGAAAGGTTGTAGGACTATGACGACCAACTCAAAGATTCGAACGACAAATATCAGGTGTTTGGTTTCATTTTTTCTATGTTTTACTTATTTTCATATTATGAAATTTGTGAAATAAGGTAAAAAAAATGGCCATTCTAATTATTTGTTAGATGTACAGATTCTACATAATGTTTTTTGGTTTGTTTCTTTGTTCTTTGATTATTTGTTAGATGTATAGATTCTACAGAATGTAGTTAAGAGCCGCACATAAATCTGACCAGTTATGGTTTCGGCAAGTATCGGTAAATTGTTGATTCTTTTGTTAAGAGCCACACATAAATCAGGTAATTGTTATTCTTTTGCTAATTGTTATTACACTTTGTAATCAGTTCTTCTTCTTCTTCGTTATTTCTTGAGCTTTGTTACATATTTTCTAGATTGAAGTTTCTTCAAATCGTCATCTTCTCCAATGCTTCCATCGATTCTTCTCTCGCTAAATCTGGTAACAATCCGTGACCTAATTTCTTTCATGATTCTATGAAATTTGTTTGATATGTTTTTAGCTTTTGATTTTGTCTTTGATTTGTTATTGTTTATTCAGATGCTTGCATTGGTGTACCATGTGATTACGAGTAGATTGATTTTGATATGTTTGTAGTTTTTGTTTTCACAATCTGTTTTGTTGGTTTATTCACCCATGTTTCATTCATAGATCTCTATAATCCATATTTATGGTTTCAAATCTGTTTCCTGAGTTATTTACAGTTGTAGCACACCAAATATTTGTTATTTGTATTGAGTTGGTATATTGGGATTAAATATTGAATTGGTGGAATTACAACAAGTCCAGGTTATGCTTCAAGCTGTCTCGATCTCTTTGGAGGCGGATAGGTGGCTTTGGGAGGTCTGAAAAACAGAATTGATAAATTTAGGGAAAATGGGGTTGAAAGATGATAACCCAACAGTTGAGGATCTCATTCTACAGCTTCGATAAATTCAGGGGAATTTTCAAATAATGCTTCCTAGATGTTTGAAGACCGACAAATGTCTAAAGAAGCAGCACTGGACATTTGTCGGTCTTTGTCGGTCTTCAAACATCTAGGAACCATTATTTGAGAATACCCCTGAATTTATCGGAGCTGTAGAATGAGATCCTCCACTGTTGGGTTATCATCTTTCAAACCCATTTTCCCTAAATTATGGATTCTGTTTTTCAACAGAGATGTAATGCAATGATTCATCTCAATTGAATAGACGGACACTTGCTTCCTCTCAAAGGGTTATGGAGTGGTTATAACAGCTGATCATGCTAAGGACTGTTATAACTAACCACTGCTCCTTATAAATATTGATGGACTTAAAGACTGATGAGACCTATCCATTGTTGAAGACAAAGCCCTGTTAAAGACAAGCACTTATGTACCTAAGGCCTGATCAACCAAAGGAAAACCACTGGTCAGTAATAGCAGTGGTTCAGCATCTACAGCGGATTCAACATTAGTATTTATGTATCAGATTTTCTTATGTAACAGTGTTTAGTGTATCAGTGTTTAGATTTTGTTACAGCTTCGATGATGGTTGTTAGATTTATGAAAATGTCTAACAATTTCGGATTGGGTATATTCATTCATAGTTTTATGATACTTCAGTGTTTATTATGAAAATTATGTTGGTTCCATGATTGACTGCTCCCCATTTTGATTCGCTTAATGGTATGTTATGTATATACAGTGGTTCAGCGACAACAACAGAATTTCTGCCTTTGTTTATGTTAATAGTGTTTATATGTAACAGTATTTATCACATCATTGTTTTATACTCTGTTAGGTTGTTAGATGTTATATCACTTCAGTGTTTATATGTAACAGTATTTATCACATCATTGTTTAAAAGTTATCCACTACTGAAAGACAACCTATGTTTCTTCATTCTTCATGTTGACCACTGACTGACCAAACGTCAGTGTTTCAATCACTGTTGGCTATCCACTGATAGTTTAAAAACAGCAACTGCTCACATTTTTATTGTTGGCATCCACTGATATTAACCATCAGTGGTTTCCCTAAAAAACAGCCAATGCTCACATTTTTATTGTTGATGTGGTTAATTAATGATATAATGAAATTATCAAATGAAAACTAGAATTACAATGAAATTACCATTTTATATAATCATTACATTCCAATGAGATACGAGTTCCTCCAACATTGTTTTGGTGATAAAAATTAAAGTTAAAATAAAAAATAAAAAAAACTGTTGATGACAATTTCTTGCATATCAAATCAGTAATTAATGTTAATTTCTTTATCTTTGGACATTGAAAATATGAAAAATGGGAATTTCAAATTGACGGTTATTTTCTCTTAATTAAAGTTAAAATAAAAATTAGAAAAGTCATGATGACAATTGCTTTCAAATCAAATCAGTAATGTATATTTATGTATATTTCAAAACAGCAGTCTTTAAATGCAAAAACCTTTTCAAACCTCAACTTTTATGGGAAAAGTGTAAAATTAAATACCAAGAAACCCAAGGGACAAATTTTCAAAGCTCAAAGAACAAAAGCAGATTATCATAATTACAATTAACCTCTTCATTTACCATGTAGACCGACACTTGTTTCCTCTCTAAGTGTTATGGAGTGGTTATAACAGCTGATCATGCTAAGGACTGTTATAACTAACCACTGCTTCTTATAAAGACTGATGGACTTAAAGACTGATGAGGCCTATCTACTGTTGAAGACAAAGCCCTGTTAATGACAAGCACTGATGTACCTAAGCACTGTTTATGGGTAAACATCTGTTTAAGGTCAAACATTTGTTTAAGGCCAAACATCTGTTTATGGCCAAACATCTGTTTAAGGTCAAGCATCTGTTTAAGTCCAAACAACTGATATATAAGGCGAAACATCTGTTTAAGCTCCAATATCTATTTAAGTCTTCTCATATTTTAACACTTTTGAAAATAGTTAAAAATGATAGTTTTCATTAATCCTTAAAAGTCTGTTACAACCACTGTGTTGGTTCAAACATATGATTGTTAAAAGTTATCCACTGCTGAAAGACAACCTCTGTTTCTACATTCTTCATGTTGACCACTGACTGACCAGAATCAGTGTTTCAATCATTGTTGGCTATCCACTGATAGTTAAAAATCACCCACTGTTTTCATTTTCACCACTGTAAACCACTGATATTGATCATCAGTGGTTTCCTAAACAACTGTCCTCCATTATTTATCGGAGGTTGTCACGTGGTCAGTACTTAGCCGTCAGATCTTTGTAACCGCTGCCACGTCAGCATTCACTTTTTACCCTTATAAAACCCTGATCAAAACCCCAAACAGGGTTTTCACTGTCGAATCGAATTCAAAATTCCTTTCAAAAAGCGGTTTCCATCAAAATCCTTCGAATCACTCATCTGCTTCCTCCTCTCGCTCCTACTTTCAAATCACCATGGCTCTCGCACTAAAAACTCCTCATAACTACCTGTGTATACTTGACAAAACAAGTCAAAACACAACCTTTCACTCCATTATTGATGCTCTGTCGTCTTCAAAGTACAAAACTTTATTGACCTGTAACGCACCTATCTACCTGGATACCCTACGTGATTTCTGGAAAAATGCAAAACTTGAAGTTCAGGACAAAAAGCCTTGTGCTATTACTTCAACAGTAAGGGGAATTCAGGTTGCTATCACACCTCAAACCATTTCTGAGGTTTTTCAAATGAATGATCATACAGGTAAAAATTCTTTCCCAAAGGAAGCGTATCAAATTGATTTGATTGAGAGGGGGTATGCGGAACAAATGAAAAAAGATACTTTGCAAAAAGTGAGTTTTCCACCTCCCATGAGATTTTTATTCCATACCCTCCTCATGTGTGTTTCAAATAAAACCACAGCTTTCAATAAAATACCATTGAAAATCCAATACCTGGTATATGCTATAATAGCTGGAGTTGAATTTAACTACTCCCAGGAGATTTTCAATGATATGGTCAAAAATGTTAATAATATCAAAGATAACAAAAAACCATTTCTGTTGTTTCCAAGATTTTTAAGTTTTTATTTACAAAAGAAAATTCCAAAGGATAGTGCACATGTGCTTATCCAAGGAAATCCTATTCAAATAAATAGCCTATCTTCTGAAACCTTTACAAGGCTGTCAAAATCTTCCAAAACACAAACAGAGGAACCTGAGTAGAATTTAGCTGAGACAACCTCTGCTCCTCAGGTTCCTGCTGTTGAGCCCACTGCTCCTGGTGATCACAGCAGCATAACCACTGCTGTGAAACCCCCACCAAAATCTACCAAAAAGCCCAATTTTTTTTACCAAAAAGCCCACCATCCCATCCAAAAGGATCTTCTGGAAGATGAGATCCCAGAAGAAAATCCTGTGACAACACAAAAGTCACCTATAACCACTGCTGCTACTTCCTCACAGCAGATGGAAGAAAGATGTCAACCTGAGCCTCAAACTCCTCCTGCATCCCCTCAAAAGGATCAGGTTGTACACACAGGGACACCACATTATGAAGCTCTGGATCCACTTGAATCCATCTTCCACAGCCCTGCTCCCAGGGCAAATTCTCTTTCTACCCCTATCCTCACTTCACAAATTCCACCATCTTTTCTACCCCTGTTGAATGCTCTGGATATGGATCATACAAAAATCAGTTCTTCTCAACAACCTATCACTGAGAAAATACCTCAACAAGTGACTGAGTCTGATTCCTCTATCATTGCTAACCCATCAACAGCTGAGCAGGTTACACTGCAGGAGTTACAAGTAATTCCTGTCAGTAGTTCAAGTGGAGCAGCTACTACAGGTTTTGAATCCACTGATTTACACCTGGATAGTAGTTTCATCAGTAAGTCTCCCTTGAAGGCAACCATTTCTGATGCTATCAAAGTTACCACTGATGTGTTTAAATTACCCACTGGTGTGTTAACCAAGATAGTTAATGAAAAGGGAAGTCCCCAGTACCAAGAACAAGGGGCATCAGTGGATGACTTTTGGGAAACTTTTCCTAAGTCAAGTACTGATACAACCACTGCTAGTGGGAAATCAGATGATCCCATTCATTTGGGTGATGGTTTTAAATATAAAGAATTGACGGAGAGAGTAGACAAAATTGAAACATCTGTTGCAGATATCAAAAACATGCTGCAACAGTTGTTACATGCTCAAAGAGCTCCACCCACTGCTGCAACATCTGCTCCATTCCCCACTGAGCTATGGCAACTGTTTCAACCTATGCTTCATCAACAACGACAGTATGCTGATCACCGACATGAGATTCAGCTTCAAATGGTCAGAAATATGATGGAAGCTAGGTATAGAGATACTCAAGCTGATATAAAGGCCATAAAAGCTCATCTACTTCAAACCACTGGCACTTCTCCTCCTACAGTTGTTTATGTCGAATACCCTGATGATGCCAAAAATGGGGAGAAAGGAAAGAAGGGAAAAGAAGGTTTATATCTACCACCAGATCGAATGTCTAAACCCGTGGTAGAAATTCCAAGGCCAGATGGTTCTAAAAAGGTTGATGTGACTAAAAATGTATTTTGTGATCAAAAAGCAAACAAGAAAGAGACAATGGAAATAAAAGGGTAAAAAAGATTTGAGAATGAGAAGAAAGTTATGATGGAAAAGGAAGAACATGGTACTTTTACAACTAAAAGAAGAAATACTACCAGAAAGGTTAGCCAACTCAAAACCACACCTTCCAAAACCACTAAACATACTCCTCAAATTCCCATAAGTTCCTCACATCAAACCTCCAAGGCAACAGATGTTGAGACACCTACTGTATCAACAGTTGTTGATACTTTAGTGGTTTCAACAGATGTTGTTTCAACCACTGCCCCCATCATTTCATCAACCATCACTCAATCCACTGCCATACCAAAAACAACATCACCATCACAAAAACCACCTGCCAAAAAGCAGAAGACAACAATTGATACATCAACAATTGTAGTGACAATAGTGGTTGAAACACCAGTTGTTTCAACAGTTGTTAGTCAGTCACCCATCACTTTAAACACCACCACTCAACCCACAAATACACCACCAACCACTCTAAAGAACAAAAGAAGAAGGGTAACAAATATTGTACTTGAATATGACACTTCTCCACTTCCAATATCTTCACAACCTCTGATCCTAGCCACTATTCCAAACCCTATTCCAATCTCTTCAGTTCAAGCCCTTGATCCAAACACTGCCTTAGTCCCTTTGGGAGTACAATATCCTTTGGATCTTCCAGCAGTTAGGGAGGAGATCAAATCCTTCTACTCTGAAGATGATCCTGAAAAGGGGAATCTCCCATCTCTTCAAGGTTATCCTCTGCCAATAAAATAGAAGAGTATCTGAAACTGAAGGCCAAACAAGCAGAAGATATATCAGAAAGAGACACAAAGGGAAAGTCTGATAAAGACATTCAGAGGAATTTGCAATATCTGCTCACCAAAGTCAGAACTTTAGAGCAGTTCTCAAAAGACCTTTGTCAGAAACTGTCAGAAAAGGATGATGAAAGCTTAAAAGAAGACTACATTGAGCACATCATGGCATACAAGAAATATAAGGCAGAAAAGTATCAGTACAAGGAATGGGCCATAAGTGAGCTCAAAGAGGAGATAGCAAGAATCCAAAAGATGGTTGATGACAAAATAAAGCAAACTCCTCCAGTTTGGTCCAAATATAAAAAGAATGTACCTGAAAGGGCCTTGAAGCTGAAAAGAATGAAAGAAGAGCTTATAGCTGCAAACTATGGCTTAAGGAATCAGGTTACAAGGTGGTCAGAGGTGAAAGTATTAGACACCTACAAAAGGTTGGAATAATTAAGAAAGAAAGATCCCACAGCTCCCAAAAAACCAGATTATCCAGAAGCAGTGGTTCCAGTCAAACAGGCCTTGCCAATCAAAAGATCCACTGCTCCACCTGCTGCTATCCTTTATCAAAGAAGGAAGCAACAACAGATGGATGAAGAAACAAAAGAAGACAAGGCTCAAGAAGAATATATTATGAAGATGGTTCTTCAGACAATGATGGCAGAAAATCCAGACTTAGCTAAATCTCAAGACCCAGCCAAATTTGTCATAACCAGGTTTCCATCACCAAACTCATCAAAAATAAAAATTCTCCCAAGAAACCCACTGGACTCAAAAATACTAAAGTGGAAGTCTGATCTAAAGACCCACATATTGACTCTGCTCAAGTCCAGTGGTGAAGTGAAGCATATATCAAGGTAAAATGCACTTGGCCTGAGTGTAGAAGATTTACAAGATCTCCTTGAGCTTCCACTGTGCAGGGATGAAGATGATGAGGATTCCACGAACTTTGAATTACAATTCAAAGGGCAAGTTAGGGAATTCTTGATGAGGCAATAAAGATCCAGAATGATGAAGTGTTTTGGCATCATCTGTTCCAGGGGGAGATTGTTAGGATTGAACCCTACAAAGGAACAGTTGATAAAGCCAAAACTTGTTTAGAGCAGTGGATCCATAATAAGCAGTTGTTTGTAACAGATCTTTCTCCTTGACAGTGGCCCTAATATCTGATGACCCAAAGCACTGCTCATTACAACTGTTGCTGATCTAAAGACTGTTGAAGATAAAGCACTGATGCTCAATCTACTGATATGTCTCAAGTACTGCTGAAGACCAAAGCGCTGCTGGAGCTATAACAGTGGAATGAAGAATCAGTAGTTTAGTTGTACATTATATTTGTTATCAGTAGTTTGTATCAGTGGTTGTAGGTTGTTAGGAGGTTAGATGTCACTTACAAGAACAAACATTTTTACAAAATCCCAAATCACCCGATCTTGTAAGTGCATTGAAATAAAAGTGGAAATGATGTTATTCATGTGGTCCTGTTGCGCTTTTGTTTGACGTCTAATATGGGTTCATGATCTAATCTGGTGAATTGTAGACATTGTTGTTGAATCCAATGAGATGCTTGATGTAATGAGGTCGTATTAATAACAAATAATAATTAATATAACTAAGTTTCCCGAGCCCGGGAAGCAATCCCGGGTAATAACCTAGTATATAATATAAACGAGACAAATAAATTGATATGAATATTAAGGACGTAGGGTATACTTTAACTCTCGTTAACTTCACCTAAGTGCTATATCACCTATTTTTTCCCATTTTACTCTGCCTCGCTCCAAGGAAATGATTAAAATATAGTTAACTCTATTTAATCTTATTTTTTAGTGGTGTTTGATTTTAAAAAGAAAAAAATAACTAATTCTATTTCCTAACATCTAGTTATGGTTTTTTATTTAAAAAAAAAAGAAAAAATAATTAATTATATTCCTTAACATCTGGTTAACATGTTAACAAATAATCCCTTTAATGCGCCTTAACAAAAAGAGGGAGTAATGTGCAGGTGATTGTATTATTTCAGTTAATAATAGTGGCTGTTAAAGCACAAACATATAAATAAGATATGGCATGGTAACTTGGTAAGACACTTTAGAAGGTTTCTAACTGTAACTTATGTATTGAAAGACAAGTTATAATCATTTAACATAAACATATAAAATAAAAAGGATTATGTTTAAAAACTACACAAGTGAAACAACGAAAAACTTTTAGTTTTAATATTTAGTTATTTTTTGGTAGTTTAATCTAAAGAGCAGCTAATTTTAAAAAAATATATATCAGTAAGTGATCGTTTCATTTATTTTTTTTTGAACGACAAACTTGGATCACTGACGGACCACTAGAGTATCACCGTGTCACCAGCGGAACCATCCGATCATATCCATCTCCACTAGGCATAATGCTTATACATCAATTCAGGAGGAAACCCAATAAATATGGGAACCCCCCCCCCCCCTCGTGAGAATCAAACTCAGGACCTATTGATCCCAAAGTCTTATCCCACCCCAAAATACCACTAGGGTATAAAGCCATTAGCCATGGACTGATCGTTTCATTTATATATCTAGCTTTTAAATAAGTAAGAATTTCACTAGGAAACAAAAGGGAAATTTGAATGCCTAATGATGTTATGGTGAGTTGTGACTCAACAACCAAAGATTGTGGGCTCTAAGTCCATCTGCACTAAAAGGTGTGGCAATGTATAGGTCTTTTGTGGGTTTTAAACAAAAATAAACATGACTGGTAATATTATTAGTTTATTTCATTTTAAACGTGTCGAGTAAAACTTAATATTTGTTTTTTATTTTATTTTTTGTTACTTCACATGCCAATTGAAGATAAAAACCTTGGGCCAATGGGCTATGGGTGCATCATCTTGGTATACTAGTTTGGGTTAATCATATTTAGTTAATGGGCCTTTCTTCTTGTAAGTCTAAATCTCCAAAAACAATGAAACTTATAAGTTTCTATTACTTTTTATTTATTTATTTTTGTAACACGCTACATATTATACGAGAAAATACACGCATATATATGTATATTATCTAACCTCTAAATAAAAAAAACATATTCTATGCGAGATAAGCTAAATCATCATCAATAGAGAGACTGCTTCCAGTGAGACACCCGGCTCGATAGTAGTTTTGCATCAAGCCTTGGACACAAGACACATAATACTCAACAATCGGGACAAAGACCGATTAGTGCAAAAATTATTACCAAAAGTTCGGTCTTCAAAAACATCAAGCCACGCCTTTGACAAAACAAATTATTCGGTAGGTGTCCACCTCTTGACCACCTCGTATGTTTTTATTCGGGACCCTTCTTCTGATGCCTACATGTCTTCGAGGAGGTTGCTTGTGTTTGAGGTTCGGGTTTCAAGACACTTTGAGTTTCTAGTATAGATTGTGAAGATAGTGGCGGCCACGGGGATTGTGGAGAATTTTGCGCTGAGGTGGCATTTTCCAGAAAAAACATAAAACGGTATCAGTGCGGGGATAGTGGCGTAGGCATGATTGAATGGTACTCAACCTCACTCATTTGCGTGTTCCTCGGTACGAGTTCTCAGGGTCAAATAGTTGACGTTGAGCATAGAACAGTGATGGGCTAAACGCATTGAGGTTGTTGTTAGGAAAAGATGATGATGAGAGTTTTTTTGCTAGAGATTTGATAGTTTTATTAGAAATAGTGTAGTAAAAATGGTACATATGGAATGGTTAATAATTAAAATTAATAAAAAAATCTTTTTTTTAAATTGTACCTTTCATAACGGTCGGAAAACATAACATTTAAACCATCTATTCGTTGGCGCTCGCCAACCAACTAGTGGAAGCCACTATAGCACCCTCCCTTTAAATGCTTCGAGCCAGTGTGTTGGGCGCTAAGGTGCCTATGTGGCAAGAGGCGCGTCCCCACACTGTTTAGCCTTATCTGTATCTATACTATATTATAAAGCATTTCCTTATGGGCTTCTTAAAAATTAAGAGGTACAAGTTCAATAGCTTGTTATTTATAATATAGTATAGATAATGCATATATTAATTCTTTTTTAAGGGTAAATTTGTCTTTATCTATACTATATTTTCGTTTGTTCATGCAATAAATTCAAGAACTTAAATGCTTTTCGCCAGCCTTTCGTTTATTTGTCTTTATCTATACTATTGTTCATGCAATAAATTCAAGAACTTAAATGCTCACAATGGCCTCCTAAAATTCCCAATCAGTTTAGTATGATGTCTAAAGAAATTCAAGAGTGTAACCGAAGAGTGATTACATTTGAATGCATCCTCTCAGTTTAATATTAAGACAAACCCTCTTCCTGCTCACTAAAAGCAATTAAATGGGCATTAATACCCGAATTCTCACATCGCCCTTTAATTCAAGTGGAGGGTTTTTAATATAGGAAACTGAAAACGTTTCAATTGAATGGCCTTTTAATACTCGAACCGGTTGTTTAATTTCACACATCTCCTTCCAATTCACCCCCAAGATTCCACCGATGGTTGAGAGAGATTTAGAGAGAGAAGGAAATTGTGAGATCGGAGGGGGAGGTAGTTCCCTCCCTATCCCGATGACGAAAGTGATACTGGCTGTGGATGTCGGAGAAGAAGAACGAATGTCGCAGATGATGTTGACGGTTGTTGATGGAGGTGTCCGATGAATGGGACACGCGACACTTTAGGTAAACCCAACAACTTAATAACTTCATTTTTGCTTGCTGGTCATCTTCTAGGGATGGATGGGTTTAGGACCTGGTGTTGTTCCATCTGTGGAGGGTATTGAAAGGCTAAAACATATTTGAAGTAAGTTTTTTATATTTTTTTCTTTTGTATTTGTTTTTTTATGCTAGCTTATTGTTTTTGTTAACTAGATCTATGTCTGATTGATGGGGTGTTGGGTTTTGTTGGTGATGATTTCGTTCCATAAAATAGGGCTTGGTTGATCGGTTCCTATGGATTTGAATTTTAATTTGGTTGATCGGTTTAATCCGCTGTGAGTACAATTTTATCAAAAGAAAGTTTAAATTCTGTTTGAGGTGTTATAAACCTACAAATTTGGTTTTATTAATTAGTGAAAAACCAATGATGATTATAACTTCAGAACATGAAGAGATTGCTAGCAATAAAAAGATAGGTGAAGCAGTGAAATTTGAAGATGTTAAAAAAATGGCGTAGCAGTAGCACATGAGACAATGCGGCTATTTACTCCCAAAGGCTGGAAGGTAAAAATAATATTACCTAACTCTCATGACTGCATCTTTTAACTTATTTCTTATACATATAGAATCTAATTTTTTTTATTTGATGTTTTCTTGTGTAGGTGCTTCGGACGGCATACATAACACATTATGATAAAAAGGGTTTTCCAGATCTGATGAGTTTCAATCCGAACCAATTTGCAGATCCGGTTCAAGCATATGCTTTTATACCTTTTGGTGGGGGGCCAGGGCTGTGTGCAGTACACCTTCAAAATACACTTTCAGAGATCTATTTCATATCTTTGTCTAATCTTTAATTCTTTAGTTTGGGGATGATAAACTAATCATGATCACTAGATTGGCAAAATACTATAGCCTATTGATTTAGATAACATGTCAAATGGGTAATTCCTATTGAATGGGTCAAAGAGTCAATTGTGGCGGAGGGTCCAAGATGGAGTCTTCACAGTAGAAAGGTACGCACCATTGAGATTCCTTTGTTTAAAAAATAAAGATTTTGAAATTTTAAGTTACGCCTGTTATAAAGCATACGTGTTAAAATTTTTATTACGCATGACCATAAGTTTGAGTATTACATTGAACTTTGTTGTTTATCCAACATATGTGCAACTGATAAACATATTTGTTGTAGGTTTAGAGTGACCTGACTATTGATTACATCAAATTGTCCCTCATAAATGTGTCCCAGCTGCTGTTGTTGCAGTAGGATTGTAAGTGACACTTTACTTATTATGCTACTTTTAGCGTTCATAAGTGGTGCATTAATCATTTTATTGCTTGTTTTATATATGATTTTTTCAACATATGTGTCAACTTTTCATTGTAACTTCTTAATATATGTTTGTGTACGGTGGGTTTGAAATTGCATACCTATTGGAGGTAAATGATGTCTTATGTATGTTTCTTGCAATAAAAAGATATATGTTTTAAGCTGTTTATAATATTTTAATAAGGAAAATAATCCTTGACAACCCACTTGTGTTAATGGGTCATAACGATTGACATGAACCAATCTAAGGGTGTTTGTGAGGAATGGTACCGCTCTACAATGCGGCAAAATAGAGCACCCGTTTCAACGCGTGGGCATCCCCACTATTACTATATAAAGCAAATCTAATGTACAAGATTGTAATTTTACCACGCGTATAAATTTTGAAGCATGATGTACAAGAGAGAACAAACCATTTTATAGGGGAGAAACTCGGACATTGTTCAAAGTCTAAACACACTTTAGGGGCATTCTAGGGATTTCATCCATGGATATTAGAACCTGCATTTATGTTAGAACCGTACATTTGCATACTACATAATCAGTGAAATGTATTTATGTATAATTAGTGATATTTTAATATGAATAAATGTTTCAAATTTTGAGCTATTACAATATCGGTACTATGGCTGTTTTGAACGAACGATGGTACGAGTGTCGGCTCTACCGAAACTGTTACTGATATTCGTTATTATAGTTTTCAATTTGTGTAAAATAATTATTGTTATCTTTTTGGGTATATGCATTAAGTTTGATTTTATAACTTTATGGCGAAATTTATTAAAACAAATAAGAGGATTTATTTTGTATTTTACCTATTAGTGTAAAGGTTTAAGTGAAAAAATAAAATAAATTAAGAGGGTTTAATTTATAAGTTTAACTGTTAGTATAAAGGTCTAAGTGAAAAAGTCTACGGGATTGGGGATGGTGTTACAGAACGGGGTTTGATATTAACAAAATAAAAAATTACGCAAAACATGTGTTACGTTTTGCTTTATCTTCTATAAAGTTTTTTTAACAAAATAAAAACGTTACGATGTGTGCATGTTATTTTTGTTGAGAAGTTTTTTTTTCTATCTTTGTTTATATTTTAGTTTTGTTGAAAAGTCTTAAAAGAACGACTTGATAGAAAAAAACATTGTCTAGCTACCATTCTTTGTTTCCTTAAATATCCAGATTTGGAAATGTGATGAAAGGGAAGACAAAAGCATGTGACAAATTCCTCGAGAAACAAATGTTTTAGTTGATCCAATATATACTTTGGCAAGATAGAAGTTATCAATTATCATGTCAACTTAGTCAAATATGAAACGAACGAGGGTGCAAATTGGTTACCTCCTACTTCACGAACATCTAAGTATTTATTTTAGAAGGGCTTATTCGAAACACAACGTTGACTACTTGGTTGTACTATTAAATATGCATTTTTGCGTTTTGTACACATTAGATCCCGCGGCAACGCGCGGGTAAACCCACTAGTCATTCTAATATTTATATAATTTTATGTTCTTAATAATTACAATAAATTAATAACTATAGATGTTTTAAATATCTAAACTACTAAATATCATGATGACATAAATCTCAAAAAAATAAATTTGTATTCGTAACATACAAATATAACTAATATCATGAAGATACGCATATTTTTAAAGTAAAGTTTATTTTTCAACTAATGAAGTTATTATAGTTAAACATTAGTAAACAAGAGTTTATTGAAAAAACTAGCTATTATAATACTTTGAGGATGTGTCTCTCGTACATGATTCGGGTAAATGGGTATGTAGTTTCGGATAATTGGACCGGGTATCATCTAATTTCATACTCGTTCCATACCCACGGAATATTTCTTTTCCAATCACATACCCAGTCCCATACCCATCGGGTTTCGGGTATGCCCGACCAGATGTTTGGGGTTTCGGGTATACCCAGCAGAATTGGGGTTTTTTTTTTGCCATCCCTATTCATATATGCAAATTTGGAAATTTGTATTTGTTTCATTTTATATAAAAACTATACATAAAAATATAATAAATGACAAACTTTCTTATAGAGTTGAAAAGTAGTTGTATCATTAATAGATTTCTTTATAAGTAGTTGATTATAGAAGTTGATAAAAATATTAGATTATAAAATAGTTTTGTAAATTAATATTCATTTGTTAAGATGACAATAAAAAAGGTTTGTTATTATAATACCAGTTATACACGCATCACGCGGCGGAATAACGCCTTTTCTTAATGCCAAGTTGCTACGGGTTATTTTGAAAATCCAAACAATAGGAAAACGCACTAAGGTGCGATGCCTCCAGAAGGCACGGAAAACTAAGTCGCTGTAAAAACATACGCTAAGAAAAAACTCATAAAAGAAGTTCAATATTAAAATCTTAACACTTAAGTGAAGGGATACAAAGAAAAGAAACAAAATAAATAAAAGAAAAAACTGGTAAAAAGACATAAAAAAATCTAACCGTCTAGCCAAAAAAGTAATAAAAAATAGCAAATCTATCGAACCCGGCTTGAGTGTAGCAAATACCACTACATCGATCAGTCCTTAACATCTTTTATAAAGTCATTTGAATTTGTATGTATGGACCAAAACGAATGGCTCTGATAGTGGTCATCCCACTTCTTATTGTAGACTGGTGGATATGTGCGAGGGTTGTGTCGTTGAAGTGGCCTAACGCCGGCTACACCACCCTGGCTCAGTGTTGGGTTTGGCGTTGCCTGCTTGGCGTGGATATTCTGCCTGGCGTGGGGCGGGAGGGTTGGGTGATGTGACGGGTTGTGGTTGGCTAGTTCAAAGTAAAGAGTTTAAAAAAAAAAAAAAATCTACATGGTTGGTCACGCACAGCTAAGCGACACCACACCCCTAGTTTTTTAGTATTAGCTTGTGGATCTCACCCTCACCACGTGTCGAGTAATGCCCCTAATCCAAGCCCCTCCACACCCAATATTCGTATACACATAGAATTTTTCGTACTTATTCACAAAGATGACTTCAAATTTCCATGTATAAATTAACGTTATTTCGTAGTAGAAACTAGTGAAAATATACATTCACACAACACATTTGTCTTATGTGTAACTAAAAACAATCACAATGTGCTCAAACGAATACGGGTTTATGGTTTATATCGATCGAAAATCATAAAAATGAACGTTAATACCAGTATCGATATTGTTCGATTCGTTACAATACCGATACTCGATATACACGATACGAAAAAATATATTTTATTTTGAACATAACTCTATTTTAATAAAATTTATATATGAGAGTGTTGACAAATAAAACTAAACACAACTGCGGGTTGTTTTAAATTTAACAAACATCAGTTATTTAAGATACCAAATAATAGAGTAAATTGTCAAAATCGTCCATGAGGTTTGAGTATATTTGTCAGTTTCATCCAAAACAAATTTTTTTTGTACCATATTATACTTCACTTTTGATATTTTTTTTTTGCTATTTTTATCCAAACGTCTAACCTTTTTGCTAAAATCGTCCCTGAGATATGAGATTTTTTAATCATTTTCATCCAAATCTCTGACAGAAAAATAAAGCAAATTAGACATTTTGAATGAAAATGAAAAAAAATCTCAAAAGTGAAAGCTAATATTGTAAAAAAAAATATTTTTGATGAAACTGGTAACATACCCAAATCTCAGAAACAATCTTGGCAATTTAGTCCAGATAATATTTTATTTTAAATATAACTTCGTTTTCAATCAAATTTACATCAAAGTGGTGAAAAAATAAATGCAATAAGTCAACTAACTTAATTTATTATAAAAAATCAAATTAAGTGAGAAATAAACTATTGAAGAAAAATCCAAATTGCCGTCAGTCACGTAGGAGATAGTAGATAGAAAAAGTTAAATAGAAATGTTACCATTCATGGTTCTTACCATTTAAGTTAACGTCACGTAGGAGAATGTAGGTGGAAAAAATATAAATACAAATGTTACCATTCATTCATGATTCATAGTTTTTACCATTTAATATGGTCTGGTCTATTCGCACACGCCATTTGTCTTTTTGCACATCCAAAGCGCCGCGCTTAGGCCAAAGCGGGGCGCTTTGGGATATAGTCAACAGACAAGGCCTTCGTCACCTCGATCCTCCAAACACTTCCGGATGATTCCGAAAACCCGATCATCTCGAACGGGCAGCCTATTTTTTTGCTACCCGTTTTCCTCTGTGTAGCTATACTCTTATGCTCCCCACTAAAAGTACATTGAAAACAAATCTTGTAATTCTCTCCTCTTTTATTCGACCTCTTAATCACAATGAGGTAACCATTGTCTTTTGCCGTGTCTTGTACCCATCGCACCAACTTTTTACGTGACGAAAAGGTCTGCGTTGTATCAAACGAAAATGTAACCGGGTAACAGCCTTCCTCGTCAACAGACACATTCTCCGGCTCACCATCGTCACCGAGGTCCGAATAGACTTGATGTTCAAAGCTCTGTTGACAACCGTAACTGTGATTTGGATAACACTCCTGCTGTACAAAGCTGTGCTCGCCACCGTAACCGAAATTCGAATAACCTTGTTGTGCGTAAGGGTCCTCCACAGGGGTATTCAAATCCAGCGTCACCGTGTTATCACGATAACGAATGCCAGATACAACCTCTGCCTCCTTCAAGTTGGACGAGACCGGTTTCTCATACGAGTCAGAAATAGCGGTCCCCTCGTAAGAATCAGGAACAACTGACTCGTCAGAATATGGACCGAAAAGATAGTTGCTTAACCACGACATCGTTTTTTCAAGACACGTAACTAATACAGCAAAACCGCGCGTTATTTTGAAGAAACACAAGTAATTTGGAAATCGACAAACAACAAAACCCCGGTATGTTTGTAAACAACATATTGAGTGCAATATATATCGAACATTAAAGGTACTGTCTCAGAGGTTGCTTTTATAAGGGAAAATTTGGGGTCGAAGCGCCGCGCTATGGCCAAAGCGCGGCGCTTAGGGTTAACGACAAACCTCGTAATCAGCTTTATGTCTCTCAAACAGTAGCTCATGTCTCAAACGTCAATCAAGTAACCTTTTGTCGAGCTAAGCGCCGCGCTATGGCCAAAGCGCGGCGCTTTGAGGTGTGAAAATAATTTTGGCCGTGTGTAAATAGCATGACCCAATAATATACTTGTCCATAAATTCAAATAAAATGGTCTAAGTCTAAACAAGAAAAAAAAAAAAAAAAATCAACAACGGTTGGTGGGGAAACTTGAGAAGCAACACCGGCCAAAACCCCACCAGAAAAAGTCAAGAAAAAATCATTTTGTAATGATTCAGGTCCCCCACAAAATCCAAGCCGCTCGTGGTTCCCCGTCGATGGCTGCGCCTACCCTTTAGAAACAAAAACTGTGAGGCCGGTGAATTGCTCCTCCGTCATACACTCATACCACCACCTGTTTTGCGGTGTACCGGTAGCTTTCAAAAGTGGACGGCGAAGTATTCTTGGCTAGCTTTTATTTGGGTTGTCATAGTCAAACTACACACGATCATGACGACCCAAATGCATCATCTCTATATCATACATATATTTCGCAGCCATGGGTCGTTAATAATGTATATACTTTGAATAGATATTTCATATTTGATAACTACGTATAACTAAAACATTTTGAATAAATTTATATAACTAGTGGGTTTATAACTTTATATGTAGTACGTAGCGGGATTTCTGTTAGTATTGGTTCGTTATAGTACCCGTGGCGTACAATACTGTTGTAACTGAAAGAGATATGATCAAGGGGATATTGACATGCATTTTACATCGATAAAAAACCATATAGAGGAATACCGGTACTGGTGCCCATGTTTTTTGGACGCTCGTCATGATAAAGAACAAAAAAATCATTATATAAAGCGTTATATTATATCATTAGAATAACAGAAAAGGTAAACAACCCATCATGTTATTTAAAAGAACAAAGCCGTGAGGAACCTTTGAAACATGAACGTTTGTGTTTCGATTATTTGTACATTATTGTTCATAACTTGGTTACGAGTAAACTTTATACCGGGAAGTAGGGAAAAAATAGGCATGTCACAATGACATACCTGAAATTTTATGAAATATCATATTTTAAAATTATAAGAAATAAACAAAAGATGCCTAAAAGTAATTATACTAATAAAATATAATAAAAATTTAATGTTGAATGAATATGTCAACTATAATTTCTGTTAAAATATGTCAAGCCTTATTGTAACACGTCAAATGTTTGAATATCATATCTACTCAGTATATGCTCAACTTACGTCTACTGGCTACTTGTGCATGTCGTTGGAGTGGTCTGAGTGATTAAAGTAAGTCGTACAACACAAGTGCTTGCATTTCTCTTGCGTAACTAGTCGTGAGTGAGATGGGACCACAACTATGATGAGTCCATGATGCGGTGAAACTAAATACCCATATCAATAAACGGGACATAATGACTAGTCATCATGGGCGTCACACGAGAGTTTGAGTAGTCTAATCCATGACACATGGTATCAGAGTCATGTTTGAGCTTTGGGTAAGTTAGCAAGTTATAATCACAATCCAAAAGGTTCATTAATGATGGCTAAATAATGGTGATAAGAGAAAATCGAATGTGGGTGCTTATGACATCAAATTAAGCTAGTAAGCGATGATCCTTGTAATCTATGACTACGAGCATGTGAGCCCCGCTCTAGTTCCTTGGCAATGAACTAAACCAATGGGGATATCGTCTTCAAATTGGTTTGTCGACATTTAGAGGGTCGTTGTGGTGTGTCAAAGCCGCAAGTTCAACATGTGGATAGGTCCATAGAACTAGTCTAGGTGAAAATGCATGCTGGAATTATCTAGTGTCCCTTTTAACTAAAGTAAACTTAGTATTTTGAGGTGCTACCGTAGTTTGAAGCAGTGCACGATAGCCAGCATGTTTTCGTGGTGGGAGAGTGTGATTGCAAAATGTTTGAAGATCATATCTACTTAATTTTAATGAACCTTAAGGTTTACTGGTTACTCATGTAAAGCCTTTAGAGTGGTCTCAAGGATTAAGGAAAGTCACACAACGGAAGTGTTTGCACTTCCCGTGTACAATGATCAGTAGTTAGAATGGGCCTACAGTTAGAAATAACCCGTTCATGTGGCCTAACGGATCATTTGAGTAACGTTACCAATATGACACAATTACAAGTTCCTAACATTTACTTGATGGAAGTAATTGTTATAAGTTAAAGGGACTTTACGATTTTCCTTTAGATGCCTTTAATAGAGAGACTACCAAGAGTTTATAACCAACCATGATTTATGATCATAATTATAGATCATTAGTGATAGTAGTCATGGTTTATAAATAGTTATATAAAGAACTCTTTTAAGAACACCAGAACTACACTTTCTCTCGTCATCCCATCAAGACTAAGGCATCATAACGGGAATCATGGCTTCATCATCATCGTCTGCGAAGATAATCATTCCCACAAGTAAGTGCCTATAATTTCATGTTCATAATTATGTAAGGCTTGAATAAACATGATTAGGGTTCTATGTTTTTAACCAATGTTTAAAGATATAATCAACATGTGGTATCAGAACGATGTTGATTATATCAATCTAATCATGTTAATTTGTTCGTTGTCTTGTTTTCGCTCGCAAGTATATCGGCAAATCGATCTTATGGAATTGGAAACTTAAATCATTAAAATTTGTTTTCTATGATCGATTAATTAGGTTTTCTAGTTGGATCTTGAAAATTGCCATGTTAAAATCAATTTATTTTTTTTAGTCTAAGCAACGTTTTAGTTGCATTTCATGAATTGAATGCATGAATCAATTCTTTTAATACTCACATAAATAATTGATTGGAATGATTTTTCTTATGAATTATTAAATACTAATATATATCTGTCTTCATTCACGATTATGATTATTGGCAATTTTAGTTCATATATATGAACTATGTGTGTTGAACCTTAATTGATGGGTTTAGAATGCTATGATGTGTTTTATATGCGGTTAATTGATCAGTCATTATATTTAAAATTTAGTGCATTGCCTTATGTCGATGGCTATCAAAACTAAATTGTATATATTTGTTGGTGTGAATCCTATCTTCAATTTCGCATGACTCGTTTAATTTATGAAATTAATTAATTGATGTTTTGTATGATCCACAAAAAAATTATATATTAAGCTTTCGCATGTGATATTTTGTATAAATTATTTCTGCATAAATTTTCGCATAACGTTTATACGAATTCACATGCCTTAAGTTAACTTTTGGAAGCCTTATTTTATTTGGTTTCGTATGACCATAACTTGCGAATGGCCCAACTTTAATTTATGTCATTTTATGTTATTATATGTATTGTTGGATAATGAACCCAACAACTAATTGTTTAATGACATACATAATAAATTATTAGCCTAATTTACATAAATATTTCATTTCTGGCCCAAAGGTGTTATGTTATATTTATGTGTTTTACCTTATTATGTATGTATGTTCATCATGATACATGAATTTTGGTCAAAGCGAAGCTAGAGTTCATGTAGAACATTGAGACAGTCTATATTTATGTGTGTTCATAATATGTGAATTTTGGTCAAAGCCAAAGCGAAGCCAGAGTTCATGTAGAACACTAAAGACGGTCTATTATTTATATCGTTCATAATGCTGAATTTTGGTCAAAGCCAAAGCGAAGCCAAAATTTAGGTAGAACATTAAGCCGAGGTTTATTATTTTATATCATTCATAATGCGTGAATTTTGGTCAAAGCCAAAGCGAAGCCAAAATTCAGGCAGAACATTAAGTTGGTTTTATTTATTTATGTTCATAATACATGAAATTTGGTCAAAGCCAAAGCGAAGCCAAAGTTCATGTAGAACAATAAGTCAGTCTATTATGTATGTTCATAATGCATAAATTTTGGTCAAAGCCAAAGTGAAGCCAAATTTATTTAGAACATCAAGACAATTTGTTATTTACGTACGTTCATAATGTCTGAATTTTGGTCAAAGCCAAAGCGAAGGCAAAATTCAGGTAGAACCTTAAATTAGTCTGTTATTTTGGTGTTATAGTAGACTATATCTTCAATATAATAATTTGTGTCTGCCTTACTTGATTACCCCATAATGTGAATTACTCCAAGCTTCCTCTTAAGTTTGTATCACATCTATTTCATCCACTCTAATTTCAAAACCTAAAATGTTTTGCTTACTAAAGAGTTTCTATAAAATTTGCTCTTATTGGATTGTTGATTATTTCTTAAGATATGACAATCCTACTGCTCTTTTCTGATAAAAGTATCACAGAAGAAAATTAGAGCATGACTAGTGGGATAAGTCAAACATTATATCTCTTATGATAATCAAGAACTAACTTAATTATTGCTATCATGTGAGCTATTCTAGATTCTAAATTTCCTAAGACTAATTTGTTTTCTTTGAAAGAATCAAAATAACTCCTAAGAGGCATGCATTACTCTAGTTTCTTACTATAAAGTTAGTGGTATATGTGAATACATCATGATGTACAATACCATGAACCATTACTTAAAGGTTTACACATGGAAATCAGTACACTTTTCTGATGCATTACATATAACTTTTCCACCAATACCATAAGTTGCCTTAAGAATCAACTATACCACTCAAGAGTACCAAAGGAAAATGAGTGTGTTGATTAGCAACATATGTATAGGAAAATGAATGCATGAAACTGGAAAATTAGATGTTGTTCATCTCACCACCACTAAACCTAAAAGGAGGATACTTTTAAGATTCAAAGATAGTGTGCAAGTACTACTTCCAGCTATAAGTTTCTTCAAAGGAAAGTCTCACTTCAAATTTTTGCCATTAACTAGGCATGAGCATGGACTATCCATAATTCAATGAGACAGCTGGCTAAGATAAGTAGTTAGATATTTATGATATTTGAGTCTGCTGATGATAATATTCCAATTAACACATGATGGGTTGAGTCTAGTTCTATACGTTTACTTACTAGAAATCAACAAATAATTAATATGAGAATTAGTGGCAAAATTTTATGTTAAGACTATAAGAACCATAATAAACTGTTTTATAATTGGGCTTTATGATACCCTATATATTATGTAGATTATTCAGAATTTAGTATCAATATAAAAGCTATATTATGACAGTTGTGAGGTTTGCATGGTTAAAACAAAGTCACTCTTACCTTAAACTCTCATATTATTTGTCATTTCAATCTGGATAGAAACCTTATAAGATAGAACTAGATGATACTACACTTTTTCACAACCTTTTGTTATCATGAAAATGAAAATTTAACAAAAGAAAAATGAGATCTACAAACTTCATCCATTAAGACCAAATTGCATGCGAAATTTGGACCAGGTTAATTAAGGATGAAATATTATCAAATCTCATTTTTAGTGACTTACGAGTGTCACACCCCTTTCTGCGGCGGAAGCACAAGGTGTGATCATGAAAGGTTCTCATTGCATACGAAAGGTAAACATACTATATGCTCATAAATTTGTTTCAAAATGCCAAACATTACATAATTGAAAACGTAGTTTTAGTGTTTACATCACAAGACAGCATTTTGTCTGAAAAGTTACAACTTTATTGAATGATAAACAAAAGTGACATCCAAGAGCATGAGTAAAACCGCGCGCACATCCATCCTAGCTACCTGAAATACATGTGAGTTTTTGGAAAAACGTCAACATAATGTTGGTGTGAATTCATGCAATATTTGTATTTCACGTTTGTATACTTTGTATGAAATCATAATTTGTATCTGGTATAAATCAAGTATTTCTATATGTATCAAGTGTTAATGGGTTGCAAAGCCATTAACATGTGACACGACATAGGAAGTCACCAAACCATAGGCATTTTTCTGTAGTCGATTCACGACTGAGACACAAAAACACTACTCGGTTCTAGTTGTCACCAAGAGTGGGGCTGCCCTGAAACCCATTAGATCTAACCTTTTGTTCTGCGGTCTAAGTATGTACACGATTAATGGTGCTTATGGTACCCTATTCGTGACACGATTTCTCGTATCATTTCTCGTATCATACCATTTAAATATTGTCATATTTGTAACATGTATTTCACCCCCGAAGTTATAAAACTGAAAACAGTTAAGAGAAAAAGGGGAGCATGAACTCACAACTTTGCGTTCCTTGCGTCGTAAACTTCACCGGATTTGCTTAATTAACGTCGACCTATAAGTGTTTTCTTAACGTTAGTCACTAGACTTGTATCGTACAAGTACGAGTCACTGTCTTTTATGTATATGTTTTCTTGTGTTAAAAATATTTCATATTTTTAACTAAGTGTCTTACTTATATTATTTTCTCCAAAAATAAATATAAGTTTCTTGTAGTTTTTGCACTTTGCACCCGAGTTATGTATCTTGTATGTTGTATGTGTATTTTTGTTACAAAAATTATGGCGAGGTTTGTATTTGAAAATCATAGTTTAGAACACACTAGCAAACATTTGTCTAGAAAGTATTTACTAAGTGTTAGGATTTTCAGAAAATTTCGCCATAGTCTCCTTTGTAAACGGAGGTGTCCATGCTAAGCAGCATATCATTTTCTTTTTGAAATCAAACCATGATCATCAACAATCAACCCTTACGTTTTAATACGCAAAATACTATCTTTGTCGTTTCCGTTTCTTTCTGATCAAATATGTGTTGTAGGCTTTTGTGATCTGTGAAGATTGTACATCGAGTACCATATAAATAATGTCGCCAAAACTTCAAGGCGAATACCACCGCACCTAGTTCCAAGTCGTGAGTGGTATAGTTTCTTTCATGAACCTTCAATTGTCTTGAAGCGTAAGCGATGACTTTCTGGCGTTGCATGAGTACACAACCCAAGCCTTGTCGTGAAGCGTCACAGTATACCACGAAGTCTTCAGTGCCTTCGGGTAATGATAGTATTGGTGCATCGCATAGCTTATTCTTGAGTAGTTGGAAGGTTTCTTCCTGTTTGTCACCCCAGTCGTATTTCTTGTCTTTCTGTGTAAGGGTCGTTAGCGGTTGAGCTATCTTTGAGAAATTCTCGATGAAACGTCGGTAATAGCCCGCTAAACCCAAGAATTGACGAACTTCAGTTGGTGTTTTGGGAGCTTCCCAATTCTTTATTGCTTCAATCTTGGATGGGTCTACATGAATACCCTTCTCATTCACAACATGACCCAGAAATTGTACCTCGCGAATCCAGAATTCGCATTTCGAGAACTTCGCATAAAGCCTCTCTTTCTTCAGTAGTTCCAAAATGGTCTTGAGATGTTGCTCGTGCTCGTCTTTTGTTCGCGAGTAAATCAGGATATCATCGATAAATACAATCACGAATTTATCGAGATATGGTTTGCAAACACGGTTCATTAGGTCCATAAAGACCGCTGGTGCGTTCGTCAATCCGAATGGCATTACAAGAAACTCGTAATGCCCATAGCGCGTTCGAAATGCAGTCTTTGGCACGCTTTCTTCTTGTATCTTTAGCTGATGGTATCCGGATCGAAGATCGATCTTGGAATAATAGTTTGATCCTTGCAACTGATCAAATAAGTCATCAATCCTTGGTAGTGGATACCGATTCTTGATAGTGAGCTTGTTCAATTCTCTGTAATCGATACACATCCGCAGAGTTCCATCCTTTTTCTTCACGAACAATACGGGAGCTCCCCAAGGTGAGAAGCTTGGCCTTATGAATCCTTTATCCAACAACTCCTGGAGTTGTGTAGACAATTCTTGCATTTCGGATGGTGCAAGCCGATAGGGTGCCTTGGCCACAGGAGCGGCTCCTGGAACCAAGTCTATACGGAATTCGACTTGCCGTTGCGGAGGTAGTCCTGGCAGATCTTCGGGAAAAACATCAGGGAATTCCTTTACCACAGGAATGTCTTCGAGCTTCGGCTCCACAGCCTTCTTATCTACAACGTGTGCTAGGAAAGCAACACATCCTTTCCTTAAGCACTTTTGTGCCTTCATGCAACTGATGATTCGAAGAGGCGCGTTTCGTCTTTCTCCATGTACGATGAGAGTTTCATCATTCGCCAAAGGAATGCGAATGATTTTCTCATGACAAATAACTTCAGCTTTGTTCTTGGAAAACCAGTCCATTCCGACCACTACATCGAAGCTACCCAATTGAATAGGTAAAAGGTCGATGCTAAATCTTCGTTCACCAAGTTCTAATGTGCAACCTCTAACCACTTCGCCCGACTCAACAAGTTTACCATTGGCTAGTTCTATGGAATAAGGAATTTCTAATCTACTAGATTCTATTCCAAGCATGCGTTTAAATTCCACAGACATGAAGCTATAATCGGCGCCAGTGTCAAATAGTATGGATGCAAAGTGATTGTTAATGAGGAACGTACCGTTGACCACATTAGGGTCCTCGCGTGCGTCCCTTGCTCCAATTACAAATGCTCGAGCTTGAGCATTGTTTCCCTCTGGGCAATCTTTCATGAAGTGCTCCTTGCTTCCACATCTGAAGCATCCTTGGTTACGCCCAGCTCCATTCCCAATCCGGTTGTTATTACCATTTCCATTCCCACCATTTGCATTACCAGCACCGTTGCGATTTCCATTTCCGTTCCTTCCTTTTCCCCAACAGTCTTCAGTGCGGTGACCCAACTTTCCACACTTATCGCATTTTGAAACGCGACACACCCCTTCGTGGTGACGCTTGCAATGATTGCATTTGGGCAGAGTGCCCAGGTATCCCTTGGCTGGAGTGTCATTCATGGCTGCAAGGGATCTCGCCCCCTGAGGCAGGTTGGCGTCACGCTTCTTGTTGGAGCCCTTATTGTTACGAGTTGCTTGGTTCAGGTTTGCATGTTTCCTTTTCTTGTCGCCGGACGACTCAGCATGCGTCTCGGTCTCTTCTGTTGGGTTCAGTAATAGCTTCTTCATACGAACACAATCTTCAGTAAGGCTGACAGCCAGAGTTACAGCCTCGGTGATTGTTTGAGGTTTGGCCGAAGTTACCATGCCGCGAAATTCTGGGGCCAGTCCCCAAATGTAGCGTTCAACTCGCTTGAATTCGGGAGTCACCATGTAGGGAAGCACTCTAGACAGATCGTGGAACCTTCGAGTATAACCATTAATGTCAGCGCCTTCCATAGTCAAGTGCCAGAACTCCGTTTCCAACCTTTGGAGTTCAGCACGGGAGCAGTACTTTTCTCTCATTCTTTCCTTTAGTTCTTCCCAGGTTAGGCCATAAGCGGCATCATCGCCCAAGGTTTGGACCTGCAAGTTCCACCAGGTCAAAGCTTCATCGACAAATAACCCAGTAGCAAAGGTGACTTGCTGATCCGCGGTACACTTGCTCATGCGGATAGTGGCTTCAGTTTTCTCAGTCCAACGTACAAACGCTACTGCACCTCCTGTGCCGTCATAGTTCATTGGTTTGCAGTCGAGAAACTGCTTGAAAGTACAACCCTGAGTTGCGTTTCCTCCAGATGAATCTCCATTCCCATTACGTCTGGCGTTGCTCGGTCCACCACTGTCTGCAGTACGGGTTGCCTCGTATTGGGCGATAGCAGCGGAGATTCTTTCCTCCAGTAGAGCGTTCAGCTCTTCGGCAGTCTTTGGCAGTGGGGGAGGAGGAGGTTGATCACGAGCGTTCACAGCTTTCCTGGGTGCCATGTTCTGACAGAACATAACACAATATGTTTAGATATTTGTTTGATATCATCGTACTAGACAGTAGTAGTATATGTACACAGGTATATACCACATAAGTGACCTCAAACAATTTTACTCTAGCAGAGTATATTAATAGGCTGGTGTTCACGTTTGACATTTTCTTGCACTGGGGGAATCTATACGTGACAAGACTTGCTGTGATTTCTGCGCACTGAATTCCATAATTATGTATGCATCCATAATTACGTAACCCCTTGCACAGTCCGCACAGTTCGTTTCATCCTCGTATCTCTTCCTTCAGATAGGCCATTGTTTTCAGGTAAGGTCACGTATACTAGTGGTATTCTACTCCTAGTATAAGTATATGCTAATTATCACACATAATTGCAAGTAATTTCTCAGTTAAAGCCAAGTGCTACTTTTGTGCACTCAAAGCCTCGTAGTGTCTTTTCTAGACTCCTGTAAACAGTTTCAGGTAGTGGATGTCGCGGAAAGTTTTATGCAATGAAAACTCTTTGAAAAATTGTTTTCGCGAAAGGATCCTAGTGATTGTAGACTAGACTCGAGAAGGAATCCTAGTTCACTACAATCGCAGCTCTGATACCAATCTGTCACACCCCTTTCTGCGGCGGAAGCACAAGGTGTGATCATGAAAGGTTCTCATTGCATACGAAAGGTAAACATACTATATGCTCATAAATTTGTTTCAAAATGCCAAACATTACATAATTGAAAACGTAGTTTTAGTGTTTACATCACAAGACAGCATTTTGTCTGAAAAGTTACAACTTTATTGAATGATAAACAAAAGTGACATCCAAGAGCATGAGTAAAACCGCGCGCACATCCATCCTAGCTACCTGAAATACATGTGAGTTTTTGGAAAAACGTCAACATAATGTTGGTGTGAATTCATGCAATATTTGTATTTCACGTTTGTATACTTTGTATGAAATCATAATTTGTATCTGGTATAAATCAAGTATTTCTATATGTATCAAGTGTTAATGGGTTGCAAAGCCATTAACATGTGACACGACATAGGAAGTCACCAAACCATAGGCATTTTTCTGTAGTCGATTCACGACTGAGACACAAAAACACTACTCGGTTCTAGTTGTCACCAAGAGTGGGGCTGCCCTGAAACCCATTAGATCTAACCTTTTGTTCTGCGGTCTAAGTATGTACACGATTAATGGTGCTTATGGTACCCTATTCGTGACACGATTTCTCGTATCATTTCTCGTATCATACCATTTAAATATTGTCATATTTGTAACATGTATTTCACCCCCGAAGTTATAAAACTGAAAACAGTTAAGAGAAAAAGGGGAGCATGAACTCACAACTTTGCGTTCCTTGCGTCGTAAACTTCACCGGATTTGCTTAATTAACGTCGACCTATAAGTGTTTTCTTAACGTTAGTCACTAGACTTGTATCGTACAAGTACGAGTCACTGTCTTTTATGTATATGTTTTCTTGTGTTAAAAATATTTCATATTTTTAACTAAGTGTCTTACTTATATTATTTTCTCCAAAAATAAATATAAGTTTCTTGTAGTTTTTGCACTTTGCACCCGAGTTATTTATCTTGTATGTTGTATGTGTATTTTTGTTACAAAAATTATGGCGAGGTTTGTATTTGAAAATCATAGTTTAGAACACACTAGCAAACATTTGTCTAGAAAGTATTTACTAAGTGTTAGGATTTTCAGAAAATTTCGCCATAGTCTCCTTTGTAAACGGAGGTGTCCATGCTAAGCAGCATATCATTTTCTTTTTGAAATCAAACCATGATCATCAACAATCAACCCTTACGTTTTAATACGCAAAATACTATCTTTGTCGTTTCCGTTTCAATATGTGAAAAACTGGACTGTTTTCGGACGAGTAAATAAAATACTTAACTTATTCCAAAAATTCCCAAATTTTTGCGGAACGTCTTAATCGACCCACAAATTATTGTGTAAAAATATCGGGGCCCAGTTCATTATCAGTAATTTATAGAAAATCGTTTACCGAACTGTAATCAGATTTGTTACATTCTGATCACAGTCTACGGAATAATTCGTTTAAAATTCCTCGTAAGTCCGTTTGATGAAATTCCAGTTGGAGGGTCACAAATACATCAGTGACCATCTTTGGTAAAAATTTCAGGGGCTGGTTCTGTTTAGGTTTCAAGTTGTGACTGAAAACGTATGGCCCATTTTACTGCAGTAAAAATCAGCCTTAGCTGCTGTCACGAAAATAGACTTTTAAAATAGTAAAAGACCTCAAAAAAATACGATTCCGGCGCCATATTCTTCGTTTTTCAGAAATACACAATTTAGGCTTCAGAAATTCCGTTTTTCGATTTATTAAAGTCTGTTTACAGCCTGTTGAAGTCGGCTGAATAAGTAACTCAGCATGTTGTTTTGTGGTTTAAATGTTACTAAATCGTATTATCAAGTGTCCGACAACGGGTTTATCAAAAGTTTGACGATCACACATCATATATGTATTAACCAACCCTAAACCATCAAGTTTTCATCTTTATGTATCAATCATAAGTAAACTTTTTATATGCAAATTTCATATAAACTTTTATGTTCATCTACTAGTTCTTGTCACATTAGTGATTTAAAACATACTACACCTTTTTGATTAATGAAACGAGATGAAACAAGATTAACAAGAGTGTAACAAAGGACTTACTACTAGCTTATAGCTAGGGATGATTCTTGTGTGAAATGATGAGTAAAAGATGATGAAAAAGACTTGAAACAAAGCTCCTTAGAACCCTTCAACTTGCAACTTCCATGGATCACCTTGTAAGTTTTGAATGGACATGAAAATGGAAGAGATGAATGTTGAAAGTGATGGTGGTGATTTCGGTTTTTGGGGCAGCCGTGAGGGAGAGAGAGAGTGAGGAGAGAGAGTGAAGATATGAGAATGATGGTGGTGATATTGTGCCAAGATTTTATAAGATTCATTCACATATATTAGTTACTTCCACAAGCAAGATCCACCACATAATCTAATCAAAATATATAAAGCATGGAAGGATGATATGGTGGGGCCCATGAGGGCTGATTTTTGGTTGGGGGGGGGTAATGTGTAATATTTTGCAACTAGAGTGGTAATGGTTAGTTACATATCAAGTATTACTTACATAGGGTATTTATTTGATATGTAGTGGGTGTTATGGTAAACGGGGACCACGACTAGCCAAGAAATAAATAAATAATGTGTTTGCCAAAATTTAGTGTCCCGGGTAATGTCCGGTTGTTTGGTTAAATACCTTTCCGTTAAAGTGCTAAATTGCACCGTTTAGTGTCTTTTATGTACCCTTTTTACCCCTTTCAATTCCCGACACTTAGGGAAATATTCTGGATGATAAAACGTAAAGTCTGTATGACATTTATTGTTTAAAAGCTGGTCATAGCTGAATTTAATAAAATTCTGCACTTAAAGTGCGTTTCGGGTGCTTTTTAGTGCGTATTTTAGCTTTCGGAGCGGCTATACGTTAACCCTTGTATGTACTCTTGGGTTTTAATGCATTCTTGACGTTGGACCTACGCCTAGGCCTCAGTTCTAATGTCTGACTGCTTTCTGCAGTCATGTTGACACAATGTGTCTTACCGGTGAGTTTACTAGTATTTTTGACGCAATGCTCTCGTTAATGCACCAAGCATTATTTTGTAGTATAAAACGTGTATGAATTCACTTGTATAGTATGTAATCAGACAATGTTGACGTTTAAGCACATAATAGCAGTCATTAAGTAATAATTATAGTGTACGGAAATTACCGGTTTTGTGCCAGTTGTCACAACGAGCATGTGTTAAAAGCCTTAATATTTAAATGGCTAAGGGAATAAATCAAGTTCCATCAGAAATTATATTTCACTGGAACTTATCCCAAAATGGAATATTCAGACATAAGTCATTTATCATTTCAAATAATATTTACTTGTATCTAATATGTCTCATATGGATCAATTTATTAAAGAAATTAATTCATATATACTATGATTCCTTCTAAATATGTCCCTCAAAATTTTTATAACATCTGGACATTAAGGAAATCAAGTCTAACATTTATGACATGTTCCCACAGCACGTACATCATTGAAACTTATCTTGTAGCATTTCTAGAGATCTAAAAGGTTAGTGGGAGCATTAAATGTCTTAATCTTAATTTACGAGAGTTGCAAGAGGTAGGGAGTGAAAACTTGTTACCTCAATTTGTACTTTCTGTACAAGACACTGCTCCTTCACAACTTTTCTCTTTAAGAATATACTGCTACTTTAACAAAAGTTTCATTGTTGCTTAGACGTGGGCACACTCAGATTTCTTGCCAAACTTGTAATCCTCAAACAGAGAAACTACAGGAAGTAAATTCATTAATTTGTTTCTTTATTAGAATTTGTTGGTCTTTTAATGTTGACCATAAGATGCTAAATTGTTAAAGATTTCTAAGTCAGTGGGAGCAGTAAAAGTCCTTATTAGGACTTGCCAGAAGTGCAAGAGGCGGGGGGAAGAGACCTATTAAATTTTACTCCGATTACACCTCTTGCACACCATACTGCACCAACTCTTACACACTTAGAATCTTGAAAGTGATAGCAACTTAATCAAGAGTTAATCTATAAAACTGAAACTCATAATACAACCCAATAATTAACTGCGGAGGTCATCTAGGTTTAACTTTGATGATTATGTATCCTCCTTGACTTAAGTTGAAATGGATATTGGAAAGTTTAATGGTCCTACTTCCTCTAATTAAGCCATTAGCATCAATCAATTTTCTAAACAGAATAAGAATTGTTATTAGCAAATTTGATTTTAACGTTTGGGATTTGGTTGAATTACCTAAGGATGTTCATCACTAAACAAAATCTGAATGCAAACGTTATGACGCTAAAAGTATGATTGATTGTTAAAGGTTATGCTTAGAAGAGAATTATTTATCAAAGAATCATCTTACCTTTCTTACAAAATGTTTCTTTGAGGATCATTGTTGTTCTACTGGCTTATAATCATTTAGAGCTACATTATATGAAAATTAAAACAACTTTCCTTAAACAAAGACTTACATGTTCATAAAACAACCTGAAAGTTCTAAACTGAAGGTCAAGAACACTTACTTTGTAAGTCAATTAATTCCATGTATGGGTTTAAGGCAAACATCAAAATGTGATGAAATCTTAATGCATTTTTTCATCAAGAATTAAGTGGATTTATGTACCTACCTCAAGATGAGTGGGAGCAACTAATGTAAACTTGTCCTTATATAGATAGCACTTTTTGGATAAGTATTTTCTCACACATATTTTGATATAATGAATCTCGGAGATATCACTTACGCGAGAGATATCAAAATATACCGAGATAGACTCAACAGGACATTAGTTTCGTCCCATAAGCTTTACTCTAAAGCGGACTCTTACATGTGTAACAAAATAGCTCTCTTTTAGAAGATAAAATAATAAATTATATTACTTCCTTATGCTTCGTTAATTAGAAGCATTACGAAGGTTCAAGTCTATACTCGTTTAGATATTGCTCACATTGATGAACATTAGACCACTCTAGATTATTGTGAAGCATCTTACGATATCTTTAAGAAACGAGAAAGACTATAAAGAAGAGGTTGATTATTCTTACCTTGATTTTGTAATATTCAAAAGAACCTAAAAGTCAATTTGAGGTAATCCTTATGTTTGCAGACAAATTTATCTCATGGAGGAGTCATAAGAAATTGTTAACAACAACCTAAATTATAATGACATAATATGTTGTTAATTAACAACGCAATTGTCACTAAATGTTGTTGAAATTTTATCAGTAGACTCATAAACTTATTAACTCCATATAAATACTATATTGAAGACTTACTATGAAAAGTCAGCTACCTTATTTCCTCGAACAGTAACAGTTCGAGAGGTGCTGCATTAAACTTCGATACAAAATTATTGTTCGTTTATGAACAAGAAGAGGAAACTAATTATTTGTATCGAATACATTTACGTTCATGATATGCTTGCGGATCCGATAACTAAGGTCTACACCCAAAGTCTTTTTAAGAGCTCATAATAAAGACGGGTTTTGCTAAAGGCCTTACATAATAGCATATCGTACATATGAATGATTAGTTATTTTTTCCTCAATTATACAATTGGTTTGTTTATAAATACGTATGTGCACCTAATGACGTATAGACAAAAATTATATACATTAATTTTTAAAGGGCTTACCTCAGTCATTTTGGTCTTAAATTTAAGTGTGTTTTGATTTGGGGCTGTAACATGATTAATGGGGGTCTTGAGTTTACAATAACTCAATAACTGTATTTCTCTGTTACAGTTTCAATTTGAAACATTAATTAATGTTATAACTTGGCCAAACTTACTTATGCTTATCACAAATGATCACTCGGCCAAGTGGGAGAATGTTAGAAATAACCCGTTCATGTGGCCTAACGGATCATTTGAGTAACGTTGCCAATATGACACAATTACAAGTTCCTAACATTTACTTGATGGAAGTAATTGTTATAAGTTAAAGGGACTTTACGATTTTCCTTTAGATGCCTTTAATAGAGAGACTACCAAGAGTTTATAACCAACCATGATTTATGATCATAATTATAGATCATTAGTGATAGTAGTCATGGTTTATAAATAGTTATATAAAGAACTCTTTTAAGAACACCCGAACTACACTTTCTCTCGTCATCCCATCAAGACTAAGGCATCATAACGGGAATCATGGCTTCATCATCATCGTCTGCGAAGATAATCATTCACACAAGTAAGTGCCTATAATTTCATGTTCATAATTATGTAAGGCTTGAATAAACATGATTAGGGTTCTATGTTTTTAACCAATGTTTAAAGATATAATCAACAGCTACATCTCATGACGAAACAGTTATATTAATAAGCAAGACATAATATTTGCCCATCGGATAACCAAGGACACAACATTGAGGCCTTAGTATATGACCTTGTTACGTCTTGCCCTTTAAGACACTTGCAATGTCTACAATCAATGTCGAAAACTTTAAAAATAAGGTTTTAACAAAAATCAACAAAGAATAGTAGTTGCAGGTCGACCAACCATCATTGGCGTGTTTAAATTTGGTCTTTGTTACGTTTTCTATAAATTCAAATGACATGATCATACTTGTATCTAACCTTTTGAAAAGCCATAATATATAAATATCATATAGTCTCAAGTGACCATTACTCAAATAAATTCTTGTGTATTCAAGGAAAACAAAATAAGCTTAAGATCAAAAGGTTAAATGTAATTGAGTGTTTGAAATATCCATTTTAACATTCATTAGCAAACATTTCTATGTAAATGGTGATATCTGCAAGTTTTAATAGAAAAATTAAAGAAAAACTCTTTATTAAAGATCAATTGTTAAATTTGATTCCCGCTATTATCGATCCTATGTTTTAAGTGCACTATGTCAAACACACACATAAGGAAACCAACAAACCTTCTTTGTTTCTTATTTGATTCCCAGTGTTGTTGATCATGATTAAACTTTTGTTACTTTTATAATTTATTCATATAACATTATACTATAAAAATGATAGTTTCTTTCGATTATACTCTACACATATAAATATATATATATAGGTGCATACATAATATGCCTTTAGTGTGATCAGGTTTAATGGGGAATAATAAAAAAGTGTGGAACAGGTGAACAATGTATTTAACATGTTAAATATATCTTAAAATTTTAATTTTAATTTAAAATGCTAAAAACTATTTTTTTCAAAATTTTTGAAGTTTTGGCATATAAAGATGTGTATATGCTATTCCAATAAAAAATCATTTTTGTGAAAAAAAGTTTTTTTTTACCTTTGTTTTACTGGTTTTTAAGATTTTCTTTTTAGTTTTATTTTTTTATTAAAAACGCTTCTACATTTATTTATATGCAAAAGCTCTAATTTTTTTTAAATTGATTTTTAACATATTAAATGTATGATTCCCTAGTTTCCCATTTTTTTAGTGTTCTCAATTTAATTCTCCCCCATACTTTTATATCCCACTACTACTACTCCACCACCACATTACCACGACCACTATCACTACCATACCACGACAACGACCACGGTGACCACTACCACGACGACGACCACTACCGCTAATAATAATAATAATAATAATAACAATAAGACTTGTACTATCTACCAATAAATGATTAAGGTATTACACGTTTATTATCACTACTACTAGTACTATCACCACGACCAATAATAATAATAATAATAATAATAATAATAATAATAATAATAATAAGAGTAAACTGCCATTTTGGTCCCTGTGGTTTGGTCAGTTTTGCCACTTTAGTCCAAATCTCAAACTTATTACATTCAGGGCCCTGTGGTTTGGTTTTTGTTGCCATTTTGGTCCAAATTTCAAATTTGACCAGATTTCCCAGTAATGACCTGTTATTTTGTCTTTACCCTCAGGGGCATTTTGGTCATTTTAGATTTATTATCTCTTTATAATAGTTAATTGCCAAAATCATCCCTGAGGTTCGAGCACATTTGCCATTTTCGTCCAAAATGACACTTTTGTACCAAATTGCCCCCAACGTTTGTAACTTTTTGCCATTTTCATCCAAACCACTAACTTATTTTATTTTTTCTGTTAAGCTGAGGATATTTGGATGAAACTGGCAAATGTAAAACCACAAGAACCTTTTTGGCAATTTACTCAAACCCTTTTTAATTTCTTTTATTTAAGAGTAAACTGCCATTTTGGTCCCTGTGGTTTGGGCACTTTTGCCATTTTAGTCCAAATCTCAAACTTTTTACATCTGGGTCCCTGTGGTTTGCATTTTGTTGCCATTTTAGTCCAAAACTCAAAATCTTTGATTTTTTACTGTTGAAAGCTGGTTGTTTTGTCTTTTTGTGTAGGGGCATTTTTTGTCCATATCAATAATTAATATACATCTGATAAAAAATATTACATTTAATAAAAAAAATCAATAACTAATACCATTTTGTGGTATATGCTTCTCCCACACACCTTCGACAGCCTCCATCACCAGGGTTTCGAACTTCTATTGATCTCCACCATCAACATCCAACCACCATCCACCATGGATAAACCGCCATCACTCAGATCATCATCCTCTGTCACCACCGAGGTCCATAGGTTCACCTGTACCCCATCTTCAACCTACTGCCATCACCGGAAACCCCAACCCCAACCTGCAACAAACGTCGGCCGGAGAAAGAGGAAAAAGAAACAAATAAGTAAGACGAGGAAGCTCACCGGAAACACCACCGCTGCCCATCTACCGCACACGGTGGCTCCTCTTTGGTGGTGGATCTTCACAATCATCAGGTTCTGATCTGCTTCACAAGAACAATAAATTCGATTCAGGTTCCGATCTACTTCACAATCATCAGAATGATAAATCCGATTCAGGAGGTGATTCACAAGAACAATAAACCAATTTCAGGAGGAGGTGAGGGTGTAGGGGGTGGCGGCAGTGATGATAATGGGGGAGGTGGTGAGGGCGACGGTGGTGGCACCGGGTTGCTTCACGTGGTGTCTTGCGGCTGAGCAGGAGAACTAGGGTTTGGGATTTGGGGGAAGATGAAGAAGGTTTTGTAGTTTTATGGTGTCTGGCAGAGGTTTTACAGAAGTGGTGGTAGTGGGATTTGAAGATGATGAGGTTGAACTAGGGTTTGGGATTTAAAGATGATGAGGTTGAAGATGATGATCAGGGGTTTTTATATTTGGGGGTTTTTTAATAAATGAATTGTTTTAATGAAAATTAAATGACCAAACTACCCCTTCATATAAAGACAAAAAAGAGACATTAAAACAGTCAAAAATCAGAGATTTTGAGTTTTGGACTAAAATGGCAACAAAATACAAACCACAGGGACGCAGATGTAAAAAGTTTGAGATTTGGACTAAAATGGCAAAAGTGCCCAAACCACAGGGACCAAAATGGCAGTTTACTCTTTATTTAATTATTTTTGTTACATATATAATAAAGAGTTAAATGCCATTTTAGTTCCTGTGGTTTGGGCCATTTTGCCAGTTTAGTCCAAAGGTTTCATTTTTAACCTGTGGGTCCAAAAATGTTTCACAGTTGCCGTTTTAGTCCACTGGGTTAACTTCATCCATTTTTTCTGTTAACGAGAAGGCCAATTCGATAATTTTGTATGTAATTCTGTTAACTAAAAGGGTAATTAAGCCATATAAAATGACCGAATTGGTCTTCTCGTTAACAGAAAAAATGGGTGGAGTTAACCCAGTGGACTAAAATGGCAACGGTGAAACCTTTTTGGACCCACAGGTTAAAATGAAACCTTTGGACTAAACTGGCAAAATGGTCCAAACCAAAGGGACTAAAATGGCATTTAACTCTATAATAAAAAGGAATATACATGGAGTCTTTAGAAGAAACAAAATTAATAGTTTTGAAACATAATTTTTATAAATTTTCATCCAAATCACTAACTCAGTTTATTTTTTCTGTTAAGGTGAAGGATTTTTTAAATTTTATAAATTAAGACAGAAATTAATTTATAGCTTCTTTATATAAATCCGTTTTATAAAGAGAAAACGTCATTGGTGTGCAACACATAACAATCGATTACAACTTTTAGTATTTATCAGTTGTAGAGATAGAAAAAATTGTAAAACGTTACATATTTTTTATATGTGTTGAGCACCTAGGAAATATGTTGGAAGAAATAAAATATTTATTTAATTAAGATTATGAGTGTAACTAACTAATACTTATTCTGAGTGGCTTGAGTAAAGAAACTTTTGGTTCATAGCATTATAATTACAATTTGGTGGGTAATTTTAAGGTTTGGTAACGATACGTTGTTTGATAGGGGGGGGGGGGGCATTGGCTTCTGTTTTTCCTTATGAGCGAATTTAAAAGAGTAGAAGATGAATTATAAACTTGGTACATATGATAAGATTTTTTTATTTGACCTTTTTCAATAAGGCCACCAGCATTTTAGTTTTATAAAATTTAGAGGTTTAAGTAGATTTTATTTTTATAAAATTGATCTATATAAAAAATTAGAAATTAATTTTCGTCTTAGTTTATAAACATCCTTCGTATTAATTGAAAAATTAACTTAGTTAGTGGTTGGATGAAAATTTGTAAAAATTATGTGACAAAGCTATTATTTTTTTCATATAAAATTGCATGTATATTCTTTTTTATTATATAGGTAACAAAATTAATTAAATAAAAGAAATTTAAAAGAGTTTGAGTAAATTGCCAAAATCGTCCCTATAGTTTTATATTTGCCAGTTTCATCCAAATATCCTCAACTTAACAGAAAAAATAAACTAAGTTAGTGGTTTGGATGAAAATGGCAAAAAGTTACAAACGTTGGGGGCAATTTGGTACAAAATTGTCATTTTGGATGAAAATGGCAAACTTGCCCAAACCTCAGGGACGATTTTGGCAATTAACTCTAATAATAATAATAATAATATTATTATTATTATTATTTTTATTATTATGATTATTATTATTATTATGACTTGTATATATTTCTTATCATGTTTGTATACCAATAAATAATTAAGGTATTACACGTTCGTTAGTCTTAGAGAATCCTATAAGTTAGATGTTGTTGGTGCATATTTCGTACGTCTGCCACTGTGAGAATAATTAGATAGAGCGTGTATTGAATACTGTATAGAATAGGAGAAAGTTGGACACGGTTCTGATATTGTAAAGGTCCATCCGGCCGGATGACCATCCGGTCGGATGACAATCCGGACGGATGGACATAGTAGGTAGTTGTCTATAAATAGGGACTTGAGGTTCCCATTTGGACAAGCTTTTGGTCCCTAAGGGGAGATGTTGTCCAATTGGTCTTGTGGTGATGTAATTATGAAGATTATAAATAGAGACCAGATTATAAGTGACTTTTATCTTCTACTCCTTTCTTAGTCATAATAAACGCACCGTATCGGGACCGAAGCTCCGTCAAACTCGCCGGAGCACGGACCTAGCAGTGGTATCAGAGCTACGGTACCGATTTAATCGATCTAACAGTCGGTTAAATCACCCAAAGCTCATCAATTTTGGGTTAAACGGGAGTTTTGACGTTAAAACAGAGAAAATCATCAAAATAAAGGTCAATTCACGGATGGATTTTGGAATTGAAGACATCATTCTGTTTGGAATTGATTCGATCACAATCCTATGAAGTTTCATCATGAAATTCACACAAATAAGATTCTGGATCGAAAAAACCTGATTTGGAGTGTTCTTGAGCTGTTAGAACATATCCGATCGGATGACCATCCGATCGGATGACCCTCCGATCGAATGACCGCCCGACCCATGTCATTAGCTTGTGTTTAAAAGATCTGTTGGTTTTCACTCGAATGACCATTCGATCGGATGACCATCCGATCCACAAGCACAAGTTTGTTCTTTTTGTCATTCGACCGGACGACCATCCGATCGGATGCCATCCGACAACATGCCATTCGTCCAGATGATCAAATGCCTAAAAAAGACATTTTTTGATCGCAACGACGAGGAGAGTCTCCAGAAAAATTTTGGTGATTGACAATTTTTTCGGCTTTTTAACGAAAAAGCTGGGTTGTTCGGGGACACCATCGAGGGCCTCAGTGTTGATTTGATGATGCGATCATGGATTGTGGAAATTAGTGGGGTAGTCATGAAATTCAGTGATAGAGACGTCAGAATTTGCAAAAATGAGGGGGATTAAAATTTTTAATGTCATATGTTGAAATTCCGGCATTTTTGAAATTCGTGACACTGCAACAGTATTCGGGTGGTTTCGACTTCAGATTGTCAGGGGGAATGTGAATCTGATCGTGGTTGAAAGCTTCCGAAATCAAGATGATCCGAGGTGTTGATATCTGATCATGGAGGAAAGCATCGGAGATCTGAGAGTGATCGTGGATGATAGCTTCTGAGATCTAGATTATCCGAGGAGATGAATCTGATTGTAGACGAATGCTTCGATGATCGGATTACATCACCTGATGATTTGTTTTCCGATTAAGATTTGCTGATTGTGGAGAATACTGTTTACACGGATCTGTCATTCTTATGGTGCGTTAACGTGGATCACGGTAAGCGGGATATCAGATCTTCAGGGGGAATCACGGATTTGAAGATAACCAGTGGAGTAATTGAAGTTTCTATCAATTGCCGGTTGAGTTTTTGTACATTCTTAGATCGAGCAGGCAGAATGCGAGATCGTGGTGCTTACAGGACATATCAAAAACTGAGCTCGGGTGCTTTTAAAGTTGAAACAGAGCATGCTGCATTGATTAGTTTCAAATTGGTGATTGTTCGTGAAGGTTGCAGTTTAGCAAATCAGAGGAGAGTCGTGAACTGTGCAAAAAAAAACTTGAAGATTCATTGCAGGGGGAATTAGTGCTTTATACTGACAAAAGCAAACCCAAAGCATCAATCGAGGGGGAATCTATTGTCAGATTTCAAGATACCTGATTGAAGTTGCAGAAATGTTGAAGTTGCAGAATATTCAAACACGACTCAAGGTTCTTAAAGACGATTCGACAGTTACAGCCGAGGGGGAATCTGTTGGTGCATATTTCGTACGTCTGCCACTGTGCGAATAGTTAGATAGAGCGTGTGTTGAATATTGTATAGAATAGGAGAAAGTTGTACACGGTTCTGATAATGTAAAGGTCCATCCGGACGGATGACCATCCGAGTGGATGACCATCCAGTCGGATGACAATCCGGACGGATGGACACAGTAGGTAGTTGTCTATAAATATGGACTTGAGGTTCCCATTTGGACAAGCTTTTGGTCCCTAAGGGTAGATGCTGTCCAACTGGTCTTGTGGTGATGTAATTGTGAAGATTATGAATAGAGACCCTTCTACTCCTTTCTTAGTCATAATAAACGCACCGAACACATCGTATCGGGACCGAAGCTCCGTCAAACTCGCCGGATCACGGACCTAGCAAATGTCGCAACCCCCGATCCCTTATCTGTCCTGGGAACGGGCGGACGCGAGCTCAGAGTTTGGTGGTATCAGCTGTTTAATCTTGCAACGGAAATTACATCAGGACCGTAGTTAGGAAATGTTTATCAGAGTAAAACCACCATTTTTTTATATTAATAATAACATGGGCAAAACCCAAGTTTCTTATTTCAATACATTTATAGGGACAAATACTATTTTATTGAATTTAAAACATCGTTTATTAGGTAACTTTTATAGCCACATTTTTCCCAAGCCTTCAGTGCTCTCCAGCTGGCTTTTCACTAACTGGCTGTCACATTGTGTTACGTGTAATGCGTTTTAAAAACATTTGTCAGTCGGAAATACTGGTGAGTGAATCCCAGTTTAATCAAGAAACATTTTATCAATTAAAACAGTATTGAGAGCGATCACATTGTTTATGTCTACACAATTACTCCATTTAGTACTGTCAAACCTGACTTGTGGGTCATATTACACATTGGCTAACTCTCTGTCCAATGGTAACGTATTGTCATCCCGACTTACTACTCACAGTGTAGTACAAATTTTGTATACAAAACCCCAACATACCGGCAGTAATTGAAGAACTACAAAGACTCAATCACCGCTTAATCACATTGTAAAACAATTAAGGTTTTGTAAAACATTCCAAAAAGGTTAACAAAAAGAGGATAAACTCACATTGCTATCTTAGACTTCTTGTAAGGGTTTCCTGGATATAATCTATAATTTATACAAATGTACATTGGTTAGTATCATAACCCTTTGAAAATATTAATGATACCCTCCCCGAGACGGCATTCCAACAACTACGTTGGGCAGAACCACGACAGTTGTTACGGAACCCTAAATCAATCGGGCAGCGTAACTGTTACGAAACTGGGGTTATAATACTTACAACGGAGCAGAACCTCGCTAATTAGGGGTATAATACCCGACTATTATAACTCTTCTACAGAATTTGAGATTGAGAATTGAGATTGTGAGCGATGGAAAACGAAAACTGATGCGTTCTATTTATAGTTGCTGAAATCTGGTTCCCACGCGGCCCGCGTAAGGAACAGACAAGGGTTACGCGGCCCGCGTCAACCCTGGTCAACGGAATAGCTTAGCTGATTCGATGTGTAGGTCCGCCACGATGTCGACACGTGTCGGCCTAGGATGTCTCCGCGTTTGACTATCTCTAGCGGCCCGCGTAAGAGTTAAGGTGAGCTTACGCGACCCGCCTGAACTAAAGAAATCAGTGAAGTCTGGTCTACACCTTCATACCGCCCGCGTGAAATGTTGGGGTGGGTCTACGCGGCCCGCCTCAACTCAATATTTCATATTTTTCATTTATTTTAATTACTATTTAATGTATTTCGGGCTCGGTTTTGACATACGTGGTATATTATAAGACATATTAGGGTATTTTAAGATATAATAGGGTGTTGGAAATATTATTTAGTGTATTGGTTTTACGGAGGGTTGTTACATCCTCCCCACCTTATTTTAGAGCTCGTCCTCGAGATCTACTGGAACAAATGCGGATATTTCTTTTGCATTTCTGACTCGAGCTCCCATGTATACTCAGGTCCTCTTTTGGAGTCCCACTTCACTTTGACCAGAACTAGTCTTTTATGTTTGAGATTCTTGACTTTCCTGTCTTCAATCTGTAGAGGCCTTTCTACAAACTTGAGTTGTTTATTTACCTCTATATCCTTAAGAGGTACTATCAGTGATTCATCAGCTAAACACTTTTTGAGATTTGATACATGAAATACATCATGTATTCCTGCCATTTCCTCTGGCAGTTGTAGCTGATAGGCTACAGGTCCTATTTTTCTAATAATCTTAAAAGGTCCAACATACCTGGGACTTAACTTTCCCCGTTTGATGAATCTTACTATTACTTTCCAAGGAGAGACCTTTAATAATACTTTATCTCCTACTTGAAACTCCAATGGTTTTCGCCTGTTATCAGCATAACTTTTCTGTCTATCACGTGTTGCTTTCAATCGTTCCTTGACTTGAATAATTTTGTGGTGACTGAGTTTCAACAGTAGAATTTTTAGAAAGAGAAGGAGTACTTACCTCATCTATGTGGACATTCGGGTGAGAAGAATTGTGAGCTGGATTTTTCTGACAATCACTAAGAAGCTGATATTGATTTCTTCTGATGATAGCCACTTCTTCAGCTAACTGTCCAACCTGCTGTGACAATGCCTTAACTTTCCTATCTCTGACCTCATTGCTTTTCTGAATATCTTTCAAAAACTCCATGATCGTGTCAAACTTTTCATTGATGGAGTTATCATCCGACTCATGCTGACCCGTTTGCTCATTCTCTTGAGTCTGCCAATTGTTGTCATAGTTATCTTGATCTCCTTGATAGCTCGAATAATTGCAGAATCCTTGCTTTATCTGTTTCAACAGTTCCATAATCTCATCCTTCGAACTTTCATCAGGACCACTCGATCTTCCTTGATCTGGATTCTGCTGATAACTTCTCTGATTGCCTTGCTGGTGATTCTGATTTGATATCTCGGAAAATCTTCCATAACTATTTTGTTGAACATCATTATACCTTTGCTGACCCAAACTGACCCGATTTTGACCTCTTTGAATAAACTGCTGCGGTGGAGGCACAAAATCATTATATTCTTCACATCCAAATTGGTCATAATACCCGTTCACTTCATTATATCTGGCATATCGGTTCTGATTCGGTGATTGTCTGTTTTGAAAGCTCATTTGTTGATACATTGGTTGGTTATGTTGTGAGAATTCAGCTTCCTCAAATTCATTAAACTCTGGCTGATAAGCTCTATCCATGATTTGAAGGCCTGCACAAGCACAAACAAAACACCCGAGCGTAATATCGAACTAACAAAAATAATAAGTGAAAAAAAAATATTTTTGGGTTTTTAATTAATTTTTTTAAAAAAAAGCAAGAACAACTAACTACTAACTAACTAACTAAATAACTAAAACTAAGCGCACTAATTCCCCGGCAACGGCGCCATTTTGATGACCGTCGTCAAAGTCAATCAAAAACCTAATTAATCTAAGTAGATAGCGTAAGTAGGGTATCGTATCCACGGGGAATATGTGGTTAGTGTTTAGCTAAATTATTTAATTAACTACAACTAATCTAGCATTGGGGGTTTTGATTAATTTGAAAGAGACTAAAAAAAACTAATTACGAGAAAAGATATCAGATTTGTAAAACGTAACTTCCTCCAAACTTCAGGTTCTAGGTTTCACAAAACTCAGTTTACTCAGTTAATTGGCCATCACATAGACATGATGATGGAAAGTTGGTTAATTTAATATGATAATAAAAAATAGGTCCTTGTCATCAGATCTTTTATAATTTGATTAACCCTATTTACTAGCGTGAGTCAACCTACTCTATGTCACCCAACACGTTACTCGGTTTTGTCATCAACCGAACAAGTTGTAAAGCAAGAACTCAAAACATATGCAAATAGCTCAAATAAACCAACACATCAATGTATTCATACAACGTTGTCAAAGTCAAAAATACATCCAAACCTGAGTTTAAACTGAATAAAGTAAAAACCAAATTGAACCGTCCGCCCGGAGGAAGCCACAGAGAGCCTAGCCGCTCATGGTTGCCGTAACCGCTTCAGTTGTCATCCCGAATCCATCTGACCATACGCAAGTGGCTTCAAAGATGAAAAGATGATGCACAATTCGTCCCTTGGTTTCACGTCTGATATCTCCCCCCTCTTTACTTCATGTAATCCCCTTTATATTAATTCAGCCGCCACCTAATAACTTGCGAATATCTTTTGGGCCTCTCGTAAGTTGCATTGTGAACCCAATACTAATTCTAATTTGTCAACTGGTGAGCCCTGACCATCGACTAGCACACAAGAAAACCCATACTTAATAAATGGAACCAAAGCAAGCAATATGATCCAATAGTTCCATGTGATCAATTTTGAGATAAGCAAATTTGATTTTTATATAATTTATACTTCTTACCCTTTGACCTTTGTGATCATTTTTTTTTATCATTTGAAAACTTTACTTACGTTATTTAACTCATAAAATATACATACCTATAAAATACAAAACCAAAATAAACTATCATAATATATAACAAAACTACTACATTTATATTCTAATTATTATCACCTAAAGTGTATCTAAAATGCACTGATCAAATCCCCACACTTATCTTTTTTCATCGCCGAAAAAATTATTCGCAATGGAATCACAATCAAAACAAATGGCTTCCAATATCTTCAATTATTTTATTAAAACAAATCACATCACATGTTAACAAAGATTCTGAATATACGGTCCACTTAAACCCAACCGCCGGTTTCGAAGCCCTTATTTTCGATCCATTAAGTTCAAGTAATATATAGTCATCTATGGATCCCACACTCAAAAGACTACGACTCCACCTATTCCCGTTTCAAGCTTATGAGATTAAAAGATTTATAATCTACCGCCTTATATAAAAAACTATTATATTATTCCGATTAAACTTTATGATGGATAGATGGATGATATTGCGAGCTTACATGCTTTTGTATACGATCAGTTCAGCGGACATACGCCACAAGAGTCACCATCCCCATGGTTAATGCCATAAACTTCACGTCTTTTTTTTATATAACTCCACCTAGAGGGTATGTACCGCATGAGTCGCTATCCCCGCGGCAATGCCATAGGCTTTGTTTTTTTTTTTTTTTACATGCGCTCAGATGAATGGATAGAATTTTTTTTTTTTTTTTGCGCCACATTGTTTCGGATTTGTTTTCACAAAAAGAAACAGGTGTGCCAGTTTAATCGGAAAAACTTATAAGTTTTTTACTTATGACGTACCCCTTATACTTTCCACAGTTTCAGTTTTACCATAGCTCCTAAGGCGGGAACCCACAAGACTCCTATTTTAAGTTATTTTATATCAAATCTAAGGAACCTTTCAACCGGCTGGGCCTACCCACATATCCTAAGTTAGACGCATGACCGATTATTTATTATCTCATATATATAATAATCGAAAAGCCTGTGATTCAATTACACCTATCATTTTCCATTTTGTGCGAAAACCTTTACGGGACATTTTCTAATTTTTTAAAAAATTTTTTTTAAATTTTTTAGTTTTTTTTTATTTTTTAGACACGATACTAAGATACAACTAAACGCTAGTTTCCCCTCCCCACACTTAATTCCTACATTGTCCTCAATGGAGCGAGAAACTATTGACACACTACAAATATAAATCAAAATACAAAGATAAATGGAACAGACTCCCCTGATTTGACGCGGTTGAATCCTATGAGGCTTGTTCCACTGCAACCGTATAGCATTTCATTCGCGGCTGCTTCAACACAGGACGCTTGTCTTTATATGATTCTTCGAATCACTTTCGTCCAAATGGAGATTGAGTATGGACAAAAATGATCGAAACCTGCAAAATAAATCTCAAAAGCTCCCAAACAGGTTAAACGGGCCAGTAACAAAGAGAAATGAGAGAAAAACAAGTTCGAATAGCAACCAAACCTCCTCAGACTTCCCCACACTTATCCGGTTCATACACAAAAACACAAAAATAAAAACAATTGAAATAAAAACAAAACTTGGGTTGCCTCCCAAGAAGCGCTAAGTTTTAGATCTTCAGCCAGATCATACCTGTCAAGTCATGGGGGGCGTGTAGGGTGTTTGCAATCTCTCATTTTCATCAATCTATTCATCCACAACTTTGAAACACCATCCAACTTGTTCAATAACCAGCAGCTATTCAACTCACACTTTTCTTCTTCTCCATCTATTTTGTGTGCCTCCTTCCTTTTCTTTCTCCTACTCCCCCTTGATTTCTTCTTCTTTTTCTTAACCTCTACCAACCTGTCAATCACAAAACATTCTTTCTCGTCCATACGACTCTTCTTTTCAGAAGGTTCACACTTGTTAGCAATAGGTTTGGTTGAGTTTGAAAATACTTTTAAAATCGACTTTTGATCCCCAAACCTAAACCTGACCGTTCCCTCAATACAATGAATAACAGCATGAGCAGTAGCTAGGAACGGTCTACCCAATATAACGGTTGGTTGGTTATTTTTAACACAATCAAGTACCAAGAAATCGATAGGATAATAAAATTCACCAACTTTCACAATCACATCCTTTACAATCCCCCGAGGACACGTAGGAGTTTGATCAGCCATCACCACTATGGTTTCAACTTTTTGCAATGGCCCGAAATCATACTGATCATATAAACTCCCCGGTAATATACTTACACAGGCTCCAAGATCCAACAAAGCCCTGTCCAATTTAAAATCACCTATTTGTATCGAAATAATAGGTGCTCCTGGATCTTGGAGTTTTGGGGGAAGGGTACCCATCAAAACGGCGTTCACATGCACTGTATCAAGTTGTTTAGGCAACTTGTGACGTCGTTTTTGGGTACTCAACTCTTCAAAAGATTCAACGTGATCAGGACTTTCCTTAATTTGATCAAGCAATGGTTTATTTATTTTTACCTTTTCAAAACTTTCCCAATTTTCATCCTTAGACGATTTCCGTTTATTTAAATTTTTTGGTGCAAGTAAAGCCATGGGGAATGGAACCTTTACATTCCCATTATTACTATCAAAAAACGTTTTATTTGAACCATGCTTAGATTTTATAAAATTTCCAATTTCCTGATCACGTTCACTCTCACCCTCAGACTCAGTCACATCCTCTACCATACCCTCAACATGTTGTGGTGACTGAGTTTCAATAGTAGAATTTTTAGAAAGAGAAGGAGTACTTACCTCATCTATGTGGACATTCGGGTGAGAAGAATTGTGAGCTGGATTTTTCTGACAATCACTAAGAAGCTGATATTGATTTCTTCTGATGATAGCCACTTCTTCAGCTAACTGTCCAACCTGCTGTGACAATGCCTTAACTTTCCTATCTCTGACCTCATTGCTTTTCTGAATATCTTTCAAAAACTCCATGATCGTGTCAAACTTTTCATTGATGGAGTTATCATCCGACTCATGCTGACCCGTTTGCTCATTCTCTTGAGTCTGCCAATTGTTGTCATAGTTATCTTGATCTCCTTGATAGCTCGAATAATTGCAGAATCCTTGCTTTATCTGTTTCAACAGTTCCATAATCTCATCCTTCGAACTTTCATCAGGACCACTCGATCTTCCTTGATCTGGATTCTGCTGATAACTTCTCTGATTGCCTTGCTGGTGATTCTGATTTGATATCTCGGAAAATCTTCCATAACTATTTTGTTGAACATCATTATACCTTTGCTGACCCAAACTGACCCGATTTTGACCTCTTTGAATAAACTGCTGCGGTGGAGGCACAAAATCATTATATTCTTCACATCCAAATTGGTCATAATACCCGTTCACTTCATTATATCTGGCATATCGGTTCTGATTCGGTGATTGTCTGTTTTGAAAGCTCATTTGTTGATACATTGGTTGGTTATGTTGTGAGAATTCAGCATCCTCAAATTCATTAAACTCTGGCTGATAAGCTCTATCCATGATTTGAAGGCCTGCACAAGCACAAACAAAACACCCGAGCGTAATATCGAACTAACAAAAATAATAAGTGAAAAAAAAATTATTTTTGGGTTTTTAATTAATTTTTTTTAAAAAAAGCAAGAACAACTAACTACTAAATAACTAAATAACTAAAACTAAGCGCACTAATTCCCCGGCAACGGCGCCATTTTGATGACCGTCGTCAAAGTCAATCAAAAACCTAATTAAACTAAGTAGATAGCGTAAGTAGGGTATCGTATCCACGGGGAATATGTGGTTAGTGTTTAGCTAAATTATTTAATTAACTACAACTAATCTAGCATTGGGGGTTTTGATTAATATGAAAGAGACTAAAAAAAACTAATTACGAGAAAAGATATCAGATTTGTAAAACGTAACTTCCTCCAAACTTCAGGTTCTAGGTTTCACAAAACTCAGTTTACTCAGTTAATTGGCCATCACATAGACATGATGCTGGAAAGTTGGTTAATTTAATATGATAATAAAAAATAGGTCCTTGTCATCAGATCTTTTATAATTTGATTAACCCTATTTACTAGCGTGAGTCAACCTACTCTATGTCACCCAACACGTTACTCGGTTTTGTCATCAACCGAACAAGTTGTAAAGCAAGAACTCAAAACATATGCAAATAGCTCAAATAAACCAACACATCAATGTATTCATACAACGTTGTCAAAGTCAAAAATACATCCAAACCTGAGTTTAAACTAAATAAAGTAAAAACCAAATTGAACCGTCCGCCCGGAGGAAGCCACAGAGAGCCTAGCCGCTCATGGTTGCCGTAACCGCTTCAGTTGTCATCCCGAATCGATCTGACCATACGCAAGTGGCTTCAAAGATGAAAAGATGATGCACAATTCGTCCCCTGGTTTCACGTCTGATATCTCCCCCCTCTTTACTTCATGTAATCCCCTTTATATTAATTCAGCCGCCACCTAATAACTTGCGAATATCTTTTGGGCCTCTCGTAAGTTGCATTGTCAACCCAATACTAATTCTAATTTGTCAACTGGTGAGCCATGACCATCGACTAGCACACAAGAAAACCCATACTTAATAAATGGAACCAAAGCAAGCAATATGATCCAATAGTTCCATGTGATCAATTTTGAGATAAGCAAATTTGATTTTTATATAATTTATACTTCTTACCCTTTGACCTTTGTGTAACAACTCTCATCAAAAGTTATATTTATTTAATCAAATTGTCCAATAGGAAACCCTAATTGAGAAACCCAAGTGATTCTGTATAATCCCTAAAATTTTCAGAACATTTGGAATCAGGATTAGGGCCCCTAAAACTCAAGGGGGGTAAACCCTAATTGACGATTATCTCTAAAATGCGTTGTCTAAATTGAGAATTCACGAACTATCAACTCAGCAGGCCTATACTAGTGACAAGGCTACCCTAGGGTAGATGGGTACCCCAGGCGAGTCGCGACAGCATTCATGACATCTTCCGCGACACGCGGGAGATGTCAATTTCACGTATAAATAAAGGGGCTTGGGACTTGAATTCTGGCTTCAGTTCGACGTTAAAATTCCTTACGTACACAAAGATAGACACTATTTACTACAAAAACACACACTGATCACGAAGTGCTGCCACAATTCAGGGTAATAACTCGATCGCTGCTACGATTCAATGTCCGATCGATTAAACTATCCAATGGATGTTTAAGTGCTGCCCACATTAGGGTTTATGCTTTGTCATTCGTCGTTAAATCGATGGATGTTTAAGTATCGCACTTTGTCATTCGTTGTGAAGGTTTTAATCTCGTGAGTTATCGTAAATGCTGTATTAAGTTACTAACCTAGTTTGTGTGCCTGATTATTTAAACTAGGTTATCAAGGCTAATCAGTAGAATAAGCTCTGTTAAATCTGCAATGTGAGTCATTCTCTTTTTATCAAATCTGTTTACAAAAGTATGTTTATTTTCAAGATTATAATTACAGTGATTAAGTATATGTAGTCACCAAATTACAGCCGGTATGTGGGGTATTGTGCACATTACTGTTTTTATCAATTTAGGTGGGCGAACCTAAATAATGATACTCGTTACTATTGGGTGAACGGACTCAATAGTAATATGACCACAGTCACCGAAACAAGTCGATGACAAGTACTGTGGGTATTTGGTTGAAATAAACATTGTAATCTCTCTTAATACTGTGAATTATAACAAAAGAGTCATTTTAGCAAAATGAATGATTCACTCAGTATTTCCCGCTGACAAAAACCTTTTTCAAACATGTTTCAGGTGATCTTTTGTGATCCAGGAAAAGTGTCGTGAAGCACTATCAGCTTAAGGAAGTGGCTCAGTATAAAAATAAAGAAACATGTTTTGTAAAATAAAAGATTTCCTGGTGAAATCTCAAGATTGTAAATTATCGGGTTTTATCCCGAATTGTGAAATAAAATAATCGGGAAATATTTCAGTTTTAAAAAGATCCTGAAGAAACTTCCGCTGTTAATTAAATACCATGGGATTTCTGTCCCGCGGCTCCTGAAACGGGTCAAACCGGGTCGAGGACCGTGACAGAAATAAGGTGGTATCAGAGCCACTGATCTAAGCCTATTAAGTATTAAAAAATACTTAATTTTACTGATTGCCAAGTATGTGATTATGTGTTTTATTAACTGATTATTTGTTAATTACAGTATGGGTAAACAAAAGCTGTCAAACATCTATCTTAAACTAGATAGGTCATCCAACGAGAAGGGAAGTTCATCCCAAACAAAACCTTATGTAATTCCTGAAGAAGGAATATTTGTCCGTAAGGCACATTACGAGGAACCACTTTCTCCTAATAAAAGAAGTTTGATTATTAGGAAAAGTCAGGAGGAAATAAGGAAAAACCGAGAGAAGAAAGTTAAACAAGAAACCCAGGACTTAATCAATAAATCACCTTGGGATGACAAATTAGATGAGAAATGGACAAATCTTTATATGCTAGCCACAGTAGCAGAAAATGCAAATCTCTAAATACTCAAAAGTTTTAGCATTTTTATTTTCCAGAAACCTTATTTAGTAAATAAATAAGTTACAGTAAATTGTAGTATAATTTACTTGTCAGTTGTTTTATGTATGCAATAATATTTACAGGTTATCTATAAAATTTTGTTATTTTATTTTAACATTTGGTATGTATTTTGCATATATGCTAAACAGCATGAATGAGATATCTGAAGGTTTAGAAAATCTTAACCTCTATCCCGTTAAGATAGACGTTTCCAAGGAATTCACCGGTTACTTCGCTGATAAAGAAGAACCCATGGAATTTCAATCCAAACCACTGGTAAAACCTAAACCCAAGAAAAGAAGCAGATTTGTGGGCTGGAGGCGTGTACGTAGGAAAAAGCCAGCAACAAGAAAGGTTACTACAACTGAAGAACCAAAAGACAAAGGAAAAGGGGTAGAAATTGAGGAAAATATTAATCAAGTAGAGATAGAAGCCGAGAAGAGTTTTAAGCAAACAGAAAGAGAAGTCGGAGAAAGTTCTAGACAGAAACAGAAAATGACTCCCTGGGAAGTTTTAGATCATAAATTAGTAATGAGTGACCTCATCAGACCTGCCGATGGAAACCTTGAACCAGCTAATCCAAACCTTATATTTACTGAAGAAGATCTTTTTAGCTACCCACTAGAAGTTCCAATTCCAATCAATCTGGAACCTGCTATTCCAGATCCTATTGTCCAACCTCAACCACTACCAGTAGAATTAGATGAATGGTGGACAACTGATTGGCAATACCAAAATCTTTTAAACAACCCTGATACATTTTTCCCACAAGTTGACCCAGAACCTCCACTATACCCAACTATGAGCCCGGAGAATCTGACTGAACTTCGCCTCTGGGGCGAAGAATTAATTGATGCAGGAAATCAGATTAGGGATGTGAGAGAAAGAGTTACTTGGAAGTATGACGAAAGGGAGTGTCGTTTTTAAGAAATTAGCTGACCAGATAATGGGAGTTTGCAGGAATATGTGTTAATAAATAATCATAATAACCAGTATGTGTAATAACTTAACAATAAAACGTTGTATGATAATCGTGTGTACGAGGCATAATATAATATACAGAAATGAAACCTGTGAAATCGATAATTTTTGGTTATACATGTTAATGTGATTATGTGCAAACTGTTTTATTATATTTATAATTATACTAATTATTTATATAAAATTTATTATCAGATGGCAAACATTGGTAATGAACCAGTAAATGAGGTTAATCAGTCTGAGCAACATCCAGGAGATCAATATATGACTAGACAAGATATCGAAAATATTGTTGCACAAGGGATAGCCAATGCTATTCCAGCCATCGTTGCTGCTGTAAAGAATCCAATCGAACCGCAACAAATCGTTCCTAGTAAACGTATTTCTGAAGATAACTTCAGTAATAGTGTAAACGGAGGCAATGATCATGTTAATCATAATGGGGAACCACATCAAGCTCCATTACCCAAGAAAATGAAAACTGCAACGCCTGGTTGCACTTTCAAAGAATTCATTGCTTGTAAACCCACTGAATTTGCAGGTAATGAAGGAGCAACTGCATCACTGCGTTGGTTAGAGAAAACCGAAGCAGTAATTGCAATAAGTAAATGTGCTAAAGATGATCAGGTCATGTACGCATCAAATCTCTTCAAGGAAGGAGCACTTGAATGGTGGAACACTGTGTTACAATCAAAAGGAAGAATAATAGCTTATGCTATGACTTGGGAAGAATTTAAGGGTTTTGTAGAAAGAAAATTCTGTCCCGAGTATGAAAAGGAACAGATGACGAATAAGTTTCTAAATCATCGGATGATGGGTGTAGATTGTCGCGGTTATACTTCGACATTCTTTGAATATGCTAGAGTGGTACCAACGCTGGCTTCGCCAGAACCGGTACTCATTTCTCGCTACATTTGGGGACTAATTAGTGAAATCCGCAACATCATTAAAGCTGCGAGACCTCGCACTATTGACGATGCTGTGGAATTAGCTAATACCCTAACCGATGAACTAGTACGCACCCAAGATGAAAACAGGAAGAAGGAATTAGCTCAGAAAATTACCCAAGGATTTCATACGGGTAATAATAGCAATTTCAAAAGACGAGGAACAGGGCAACCCTCAACTCCACCGTTCTGCAGGAATTGCAAAAAGAAACATTTTGGAAGATGTAGTGTAACCTGCAATTTTTGTAAAATGGTAGGACATCGTGAGGAAAATTGCAGGAAGAAAACAACAATCTGCTATAACTGTGGAGAAAAGGGACATTTTAAACCAGAATGTCCTGAATTAATCAAACCAGCAGACAACAAAACCAAGGCGACAGACGGAACTATTAAGAAGAATGCCCGGGCATTTCAGCTAACCACTCAAGAAGCAGAACTCATCCCAGATGTGATAGCGGGTATGTTCTTAGTTCACAACATTTACGCCAAAGTATTATTTGACTCTGGTGCAAACCAAAGTTTTATAAATACTTCATTCTGCCAAGCTCTTAATTTACCTTTAACCAATATTAGGCAGATTTTTACAGTTGAAACGGCAGACGGAAATTCAGTTAAAATAGATAAAGTTTTGCAAGAAGAAAACATAGAACTTTTAGGACATAAATTCTCTGCAAAACTATTGCCGATGAATTTAGCTGAATTTGATGTGGTATTAGGAATGGATTGGTTAGTAGCCAACCATGCTAGAATCCTTTGTGATCAGAATTCCATAGAAATTCAATCACCCACTGGAGAAGTGATTAGGATTACAGGAGATAAACCATGTAAACCCATGAAGTTCATATCAGTAATGAAAGTTGCTAATTATGAACGAAAACAAGGAATAGTGTATATGATTTCGGTAATCATTAGTACTAAGGGAAAAGATCTTAAGGAAATACCAGTAGTCTCAGAATACCCAGATGTATTTCCAGAAGAATTACCAGGGTTACCACCAAATAGGGAGGTAGAGTTTAGGATTCATCTAATTCCAGGAACTACACCGATAGCCAAGGCACCTTATCGATTAGCACCCACAGAAATGTTAGAACTAAAAACGCAATTAGATGAATTACTAAGTAAAGGATTCATATAACCTAGCTCATCCCCTTGGGGAGCGCCAGTATTGTTTGTAAAGAAGAAGGATGGTTCAATGAGAATGTGTATCGATTATAGAGAATTAAATAAGGTTACAATTAAGAATCGATACCCATTACCTAGGATTGATGATCTGTTTGATCAACTTCAGGGGGCTAGATATTTTTCTAAGATAGATTTACGCTCCGGATATCATCAATTGAAGGTACAAGAAGAAGACATACCTAAAACTGCTTTCAGAACTAGGTATGGTCATTATGAGTTTACAGTCATGCCCTTTGGGTTAACAAATGCACCTGCTGCATTTATGGACATGATGAATAGGATCTGTAAACCATATTTGGATAAATTTGTAATTGTTTTCATAGACGATATACTTATTTATTCCAAAAGTCAGACAGAGCATTGTGAACACCTTCATGCACTCTTAACTTTGTTAAGAAAAGAAAAGCTTTATGCCAAATTCTCGAAGTGTGAATTTTGGTTGCAAGAAGTGCAATTCTTAGGACACATGGTGAATCACGAAGGTATTCACGTAGATCCTGCTAAGATAGAGGCAATTACCAAATGGAAGGTTCCACAAACAGCAATGGAAATAAGAAGTTTTATAGGTTTAGCTGGGTATTATAGACGGTTTATTAAGGATTTTTCCAAGATAGCCGTACCATTAACTAAGTTAACCTGTAAAGCCATTAAGTTTGAATGGGGACCTAAGCAAGAAGAAGCCTTTAGAATATTGAAGCAGAAATTAACAAATGCACCAATCTTAGCCTTACCAGAAGGAACTGAAAATTTTGAAGTATATTGTGATGCTTCAAAACTAGGATATGGATGTGTGCTTATGCAACGCAAAAAGGTGATTGCATATGCTTCAAGGCAATTGAAAAAGCACGAAGAAAACTATACGACTCATGATTTAGAATTAGGAGCCGTAATTTTTTCCCTTAAGATTTGGAGACATTATCTTTACGGAAATAAATTTACTGTCTACACAGACCACAAATGTTTAAGATATATATTTGGGCAAAAAGAGTTAAACATGAGGCAAAGGAGATGGATGGAAATCCTAAGTAACTACGACTGTGATATTCAGTATCATGAAGGAAAGGCAAATGTAGTTGCAGATGCCTTAAGTCGTAAGTATTATGAGAAAAAACGACGGGTTCGTGCTCTCAGATTAAATCTACAACTAGATTTAATGGAACAATTGAAGAATGTTCAAACTACAGCAATCAAGGATGATGCTGAAGGGATGAAAGGACGAATCAAGGAATTAGAACAAGGAGTAGATGGAATTTGGAGATTTCACAAAAGTAGAATTTGGGTACCTAAGCAGGGAGACTTAAGACCTAAGATTTTAGAAGAAGCTCATAAATCTAGGTATACTATGCACCCAGGAAACAATAAGATGTACCAAGATTTAAGAAAGAACTTTTGGTGGATAGGAATGAAAAAGGATATAGCGCGATATGTTTCTAAATGTCTCACTTGTTCACAAGTGAAGGCAGAACATCAGAAACCTTCAGGTCTACTACAACAATTAGAAATGCCTGTATGGAAATGGGAACTTATAACAATGGATTTTGTTACTAAGTTACCCAAAACCAGAAAAGGTAATGATGCGATTTGGGTAATTGTGGATCGATTAACCAAATCAGCTCACTTTTTACCAATGAAAGAAACCTTTAGTATGGAAAGGTTGGCAAAATTGTATGTAGATGAAGTTGTATCCTTACATGGAGTTCCACTCTCCATTGTTTCGGATAGGGATAGTCGTTTTACTTCTCATTTCTGGAAAAGTTTCCAGCAAGCTATGGGAACTCGATTAAATCTGAGCACTGCATATCATCCCCAAACAGACGGACAAAGTGAAAGGACAATCCAAACTCTAGAAGACATGCTCCGAGCATGTGTAATAGATTTTGGTGGAAATTGGGATGATCATTTACCATTAATTGAATTCTCCTATAACAATAGCTATCATTCAAGTATTGAAACCGCCCCATTTGAAGCATTGTATGGAAGAAAGTGCAGAACTCCAGTCTGTTGGGCAGAAATAGGAGAAAGTCAATTATCAGGTCCTGAAATAGTGCAAGAGACGACTGATAAGATTACTCAAATCAAGGAAAGACTGAAGATGGCTCGTGATCGTCAAAAGAGTTATGCAGACAATAGATGCAAGCCGTTAGAATTCCAAGTGAGAGACAAAGTACTATTGAAAGTTTCTCCTTGGAAAGGAGTAGTTAGATTCGGAAAGAAAGGAAAGCTAAGTCCAAGGTACGTAGGACCATTTTCAGTGATCCAACGTATAGGACCAGTTGCTTATCGTTTACAACTACCAGAAGAATTAGCAGGAGTACATGATGTATTTCATGTATCCAATCTCAAGAAATGCTTATCAGATGAATCACTGGTAGTACCTCTTCGAGATATAAAGGTAAACGAAAAGTTGAAATTTGTTGAGAAACCTCTTCAAATTGAGGATCGAAAGATCAAGTTTCTCAAACACAAACGACTAGTTTTAGTCAAAGTCAGATGGGATTCAAAGAGAGGAGTTGAATACACTTGGGAGCTGGAATCAGAAATGAAGCGAAAGTATCCTCACTTATTCCAGTAAATCTCGAGGACGAGATTTTTATTAAGGTGGGGAGAATGTAACAACTCTCATCAAAAGTTATATTTATTTAATCAAATTGTCCAATAGGAAACCCTAATTGAGAAACCCAAGTGATTCTGTATAATCCCTAAAATTTTCAGAACATTTGGAATCAGGATTAGGGCCCCTAAAACTCAAGGGGGTAAACCCTAATTGACGATTATCTCTAAAATGCGTTGTCTAAATTGAGAATTCACGAACTATCAACTCAGCAGGCCTATACTAGTGACAAGGCTACCCTAGGGTAGATGGGTACCCCAGGCGAGTCGCGACAGCATTCATGACATCTTCCGTGACACGCGGGAGATGTCAATTTCACGTATAAATACAGGGGCTTGGGACTTGAATTTTGGCTTCAGTTCGACGTTAAAATTCCTTACGTACACAAAGATACACTATTTACTACAAAAACACACACTGATCACGAAGTGCTGCCACAACTCAGGGTAATAACTCGATCGCTGATACGATTCAATGTCCGATCGATTAAACTATCCAATGGATGTTTAAGTGCTGCCCACATTAGGGTTTATGCTTTGTCATTCGTCGTTAAATCGATGGATGTTTAAGTATCGCACTTTGTCATTCGTTGTGAAGGTTTTAATCTCGTGAGTTATCGTAAATGTTGTATTAAGTTACTAACCTAGTTTGTGTGCCTGATTATTTAAACTAGGTTATCAAGGTTAATCAGTAGAATAAGCTCTGTTAAATCTGCAATGTGAGTCATTCTCTTTTTATCAAATCTGTTTACAAAAGTATGTTTATTTTCAAGATTATAATTACAGTGATTAAGTATATGTAGTCACCAAATTACAGCCGGTATGTGGGGTATTGTGCACATTACTGTTTTTATCAATTTAGGTGGGCGAACCTAAATAATGATACTCGTTACTATTGGGTGAACGGACTCAATAGTAATATGACCACAGTCACCGAAACAAGTCGATGACAAGTACTGTGGGTATTTGGTTGAAATAAACATTGTAATCTCTCTTAATACTGTGAATTATAACAAAAGAGTCATTTTAGCAAAATGAATGATTCACTCAGTATTTCCCGCTGATAAAAACCTTTTTCAAACATGTTTCAGGTGATCTGTTGTGATCCAAGAAAAGTGCCGTGAAGCACTATCAGCTTAAGGAAGTGGCTCAGTATAAAAATAAAGAAACATGTTTTGTAAAATAAAAGATTTCCTGGTGAAATCTCAAGATTGTAAATTATCGGGTTTTATCCCGAATTGTGAAATAAAATAATCGGGAAATATTTCAGTTTTAAAAAGATCATGAAGAAACTTCCGCAGTTAATTAAATACCACGGGATTTCTGTCCCGCGGCTCCTGAAACGGGTCAAACCGGGTCGAGGGCCGTGACACTTTGTGATCATTTTTTTTTTATCATTTGAAAACTTTACTTACGTTATTTAACTCATAAAATATACATACCTATAAAATACAAAACCAAAATAAACTATCATAATATATAACAAGACTACTACATTTATATTCTAATTATTATCACCTAAAGTGTATCTAAAATGCACTGATCATTTAGTAACAAAATCCATTGTTATCAATTCCTAGTTCCACACCGGCATTTCTAATTGCTGTAACAAACCTGAGGGTTTCTGGTGTTCAGCTTTGACTTGTGAACAAGTTAAACATTTAAAAACATAGATTGCTATGTCCTTTTTCATTCATATCCACCAGAAATTTTTCCTTAAATCCTGGTACATTTTATCACTTCCTGGATGCATCGTATACTTAGACTTATGGGCTTCTTCTAATATACGATGACGTAGATTTCCTAATTTAGGTATCCACATTCTCTTTTTATGGAATCTACAAATTCCATCTATTCCTTGTTCCAATTCTTTTAGCATACCTTTTAATTTTTCAGAATCATCCTTGATTACTGATTTTTATGCTTCTCTTATTTGCTTAGTTAAATCTACTTGCAGATTTAATTTAAGAGAACGTACCCTTTTTGGTTTTTCATGATATTTTCGGCTTAAAGCATCTGCCACTACATTTGCTTTTCCTTCATGATACTGGATATCACAATCATAATCACTAAGCATCTCCATCCAGCGTCTTTGTCTCATATTCAATTCCTTTTGTTTGAAAATATACCTTAAACTCTTATGATCAGTGAATATGATAAACTTACTACCATAAAGGTAATGTCTCCAAATCTTAAGAGCAAAAATTATAGCTCCTAACTCTAAATCGTGGGTTGAATAATTCTCTTCATAATTCTTAAGTTGTCTAGATGCTTAAGCTATAACCTTTTGGCGTTGCATCAACACACATCCATAACCTAATTTAGAAGCATCACAATAGACTACAAAGTCTTCAGCTCCTTCTGGTAATGCTAGTATGGGTGTATGGGTTAATCTTTGCTTAAGGATTCTAAAGGCTTCTTCTTGTTTTACTCCCCATTCAAACTTAACAGATTTACAGGTTAGCTTAGTTAAGGGAATGGCTATTCTAGAAAAATTTTGAATAAACCTTCTATAATAACCAGCCAATCCTAAGAAACTTCTAACCTCGGTTGGTGACTCAGGGGTTTTCCATTTAGTAATTGCCTCGATTTTTGTTGGATCTACATGAATTCCTTCATGATTGACTAGGTGTCCAAGAAATTGTACCTGTTCTAACCAAAATTCGCACTTAGAGAATTTAGCATAAAGCTTTTCCTTTCTTAATAAACTTAAAAGTGCGTGCAAATGCTTTGTATAATCCTCTTTACTCTTAGAGTAAATTAGAATATCATCTATAAAAACAATTATGAATTTATCCAAATATGGCTTACATATTCGGTTCATCATGTCCATAAATGCAGCTGGGGCATTGGTAAAACCAAATGGCATGACAGTAAATTCATAATGGCCATACCTCGTTCTGAATGCGGTTTTAGGAATGTCCTCTTCCTGTACCTTTAATTGATGATATCCTGACCTTAAATCGATTTTAGAGAAAAATCGAGCTCCTTGCGGTTGATCAAACAGATCATCGATTCTCGGTAATGGGTACCGATTCTTAATCGTGACTTTGTTTAATTCACGGTAATCAATGCACATACGCATTGATCCGTCATTCTTTTTAACGAATAATATCGGCGCTCCCCATGGCGACGAACTTGGTTGTATGAATCCTTTCTCCAACAATTCGTCTAATTGTTTCTTTAATTCTTGCATTTCTGCAGGTGCCAAACGGTAAGGTGCTTTGGCAATTGGTGCTGTTCCTGGTAATAGATGAATCCTGAATTCAACTTCTCTGTCGGGTGGTAGTCCCGGTAATTCTTCTGGAAAGACATCTGAAAACTGAGATACTACTGGAATGTCTTGTAGTTCTTTTCCTTTAGTGTTAGTGATTATAGAAATCAAATACACTATAGAATCTTTTCTTATAGAACTTGCAGTTTTCATCACAGAGATGAATTTTGTGGATCTAGATGGTTTATCTCCTCTAATTGTGACCGTTTTACCTTTTGGTGAATTTACTTGTATTGACTTTTGATCACATAAAATATTGGCTTTATTAGCTATTAACCAATCCATTTCTAAAACAACATCAAATCCTACCAGGTTCATGGGATAAAGATTTGCAATAAATTTCTGATTTAAAATTTCTATTGTTGCTCCCTGCAAGATTTCAGAAATTCTAACAGTTTCTCCATTGGCCGTCTCTAATAAACATTCTTGTGGTAGTTTAGTTAATGATTGATTTAAAATTTTTTGCAAAAAGATGTATTAATAAAACTTTGGTTTGCACCAGAGTTAAATAACACTTTAGCAAAGATATCATTAACTAAAAACGTACCAGCTATGACATCTGGAATCATTTTGGCTTCCTCTGCAGTCAGAACAAATGCTCTAGCATTTTTAGTATTCTTGTTGTTTGTAGCTGGAGCTAATTTTGGACAGTTTGGCCTGATATGACCTTTTTCTCCACAGTTGAAGCATAATCCATTACTGGATTTCTTCCTGCAATTTTCTTCCTTGTGTCCTGGCATCTTGCAATAATTTCAAAGAGTGGAGCATTTTCCCGAATGCTTTTTCTTGCAGACCTTGCAGTATGGTGCCGAGGTAGAACCCATATTCCTACGATTGTAATTTCCAGAACGGAATTCTTGAGTAAGCCTTTGGGTTAGGTTCCTCTTCTGATCTTCTTCTCTAGTACGGATTAGTTCATCCGTCAAGGTATTGGCTAGTTCTACAGTTTCTTCTATAGTTTGAGGTCTAGCTGCCTTGACTACATGTCTAATCTCTCCAATTAATCCCCAGATATAACGGGAGATTAACACTGGTTCTGGTGAAGCAAGAGTTGGTACTATTCTAGCATATTCAAAGAATAACTTCGTGTACCCCTTACTATCCACACCAGTCATCATAAGATTTAGGAATTTGTTTGCTATATGTTCCTTTTCATTAGGAGGGCAGAATTTCCTTTCTACCATATTCCTAAATTATTCCCAATCCATACTATAAACCCTATCACTTCCTCTAGACTGAAGGATAGTGTTCCACCATTCTAAGGCTGAATTCTTAAATAGATTGGAAGCAAACATTATCTTGTCCTCTTCAGCACATTTACTTATTCTCAAAACAGCCACAGTCTTTTCTATCCAGCGTAGAGCTGCAATGGGTTCTTCATTGCCCGAGAATTCTATTGGTTTACAAGACCATAATTCTTTGTAAGAACAACCGTAAGGCACGATTCTTCTTCTTTTGGGAATAGGCATTTGAAGTAAAGGTCCATTGTTTACGCTGTGTTCCGGTTCACTTGGTCGCTTACTACTATGTTTACTTTTGTTATCAGCATCCTTAACAGTTTGAAGAATAAATGGCATTGCATCTATAATTCCTTGTGCTACTATGTGTTGGATAGCACTATTATCCACTTGATGGTTATTGTTATTGATGCTCGGATTCTCATTAACCACGTTAATGTTACTATGGTTATCATTATTCAGATTTCCTTGATTTCCTTCGTCGGCCATCTGAATTTTAAACATTTACCCCATATTAATATCACAACATAATATTTAATATAGTTAATCACATGATACGCAATCTAGCCAAAAGCATCGATCATTGCGACTTTTACTATATTTTCATATACTATTATGCATCTATTACATACTAGTACTGAAATAAAAAATTATAATACCAACAGAAATAGAATCACACTAATAGTAATATGCATCCGTACACACATTTTTTTTAATTATATTTTATTATTACTACTACTGTTTCCTCCCTTCTCACATTCACGGATATGGATTTATCCAAAAATCCATATTGCGCTCATCGTATTTCCATACGAGACGCTCTCCCACCTGACGCATTCTCTCACTGCTTTCTAAAATTTCCTCCCCAAAAGTCCTAAGTTCTTGAACGTTTTCTGCACTCATTGGGGGTGCAAGTTCTCGAACTGGGTTTGGATCTGGGGTGCGGGTTCCTGATATGGGGGTGAAAGTGCCTGAAATCGGTAAGGATCTTCTAAGATCTCCCTAATATATTCATCGTGGTAATAGGGATCTAAAGGGTCCATACCTGGATAGGCTCCTAGGTTCTGTATGGTTGTGTCTTCATGAATAGGGTAACGTTGCACAAAGTCCCTATTATCATCCCACCAGGGGTCGTAATTTGGGTCTAGGGGGTTTGGCACAGGTACCCTAGGGATTTCTTCTGGGTTGAAGTCATGTATCTCCACTTGGTTTTCAGGGTTTTCTATTTCCATGGGTTGATCTGGGTTTTGTGGTTGTGGGGCTACTAGTTGTTCTAGACTCGGGTCAGCAGCAGTTGTAGTTAGGATATGGAAATTGGCTAGGCTTCTATTAAGCATATCCTGTGTATGGGCATCTGTTTTTCGCTTAGCGGCTGCTAAAACTCTTTGCTGTTGAAACTTTCGCATTCTCTTCCTACGAGCAAAGGCTTCCTTACTGAACCATCCTCGTTTCTTATGAGGGAATGACTCTTCTGACTGAGCTTTAAAAGCAAACACTCCTTCTTCCTGATCAGCAGAATACCCAGAAAGGGCAGGCTGTGAAGAAGTACCTTCACTCCTAGGTGATTCAGACAACTGACGATTTATGTCCGAGGGTCCTTGATCACTCATACTGTAAACTAACAAATAGTCAAATAACACATAACAAATAAATACAGTTATGCACGTATTTCCGTAATTTATTTCCTAACACAAAATATATAATTTAAGTGTCAGCAGAACACTTCTTTGGCTCAGACCAGTGGCTAGGCTCTGATACCACCTTCTGTCGCAACCCCTGATCCCTTATCTGTCCTGGGAACGGGTGGACGCGAGCTCAGAGTTTGGTGGTATCAGCTGTTTAATCTTGCAGCGGAAATTACATCAGGACCGTAGTTAGGAAATGTTTATCAGAGTAAAACCACCATTTTTTATATTAATAATAACATGGGCAAAACCCAAGTTTCTTATTACAATACATTTATAGGGACAAACCCTATTTTATTGAATTTAAAACATCGTTTATTATGTAACTTTTATAGCCACATTTTTCCCAAGCCTTCAGTGCTCTCCAGCTGGCTTTTCACTAATTGGCTGTCACATTGTGTTACCTGTAACGCATTTTAAAAACATTTGTCAGTCGGAAATACTGGTGAGTGAATCCCAATTTAATCAAGAAACATTTTATCAATTAAAACAGTATTGAGAGCGATCACATTGTTTATGTCTACACAATTACTCCATTTAGTACTGTCAAACCTGACTTGTGGGTCATATTACACATTGGCTAACTCATTGTCCAATGGTAACGTATTGTCATCCCGACTTACTACTCACAGTGTAGTACAAATTTTGTATACAAAACCCCAACATACCGGCAGTAATTGAAGAACTACAAAGACTCAATCACCGCTTAATCACATTGTAAAACAATTAAGGTTTTGTAAAACATTCCAAAAAGGTTAACAAAAAGAGGATAAACTCACATTGCTATCTTAGACTTCTTGTAAGGGTTTCCTGGATATAATCTATAATTTATACAAATGTACATTGGTTAGTATCATAACCCTTTGAAAATATTAATGATACCCTCCCCGAGACGGCATTCCAACAACTACGTCGGGCAGAACCACGACAGTTGTTACGGAACCCTAAATCAATCGGGCAGCGTAACTGTTACGAAACTGGGGTTATAATACTTACAACGGAGCAGAACCTCGCTAATTAAGGGTATAATACCCGACTATTATAACTCTTCTACAGAATTTGAGATTGAGAATTGAGATTGTGAGCGACGGAAAACGAAAACTGATGCGTTCTATTTATTGTTGCTGAAATCTGGTTCCCACGCGGCCCGCATAAGGAACAGACAAGGGTTACGCAGCCCGCGTCAAATCTGGTCAACGGAATAGCTTAGCTGATTCGATGTGTAGGTCCGCCACGATGTCGACACGTGTCGGCCTAGGATGTCTCCGCGTTTGACTATCTCTAGCGGCCCGCGTAAGAGTTAAGGTGAGCTTACGCGGCCCGCCTGAACTAAAGAAATCAATGAAGTCAGGTCTACACCTTCATACCGCCCGCGTGAAATGTTGGGGTGGGTCTACGCGGCCCGCCTCAACTCAATATTTCATATTTTTCATTTATTTTAATTACTATTTAATGTATTTCGGGCTCGGTTTTCACATACGGGACATATTAGGGTATTTTAAGATATAATAGGGTGTCGGAAATATTATTTAGTGTGTTGGTTTTACCGAGGGTTGTTACAACAAATGTATATGAATATGAGAATATTTAGATGTTTGAAGGGGTATGGTCCCAGATCTTGCACCAGGCTTGGGCGCAAGTGACCATCACCTGGTTTACTGTCCCACTCGACAAAGAACATGTCTCAGTTCGTGTGGGCACGCACGGACCCGGTTTGCTTTCCCACTCGGACAAAGATGAGATTCTCACATTGTGTATGAAAATGGTTGTTTAAGGCAACATACACAGAATGCGGTGATTGCTACTAAAGATGATAGTTGTTATTATCATCTGAATCCACATCTTCTACAATTGCCGTGTTACTACATTTCGCACATCACCATATACAAACTCGTGCGAGCGCGCGCGGGGATGATATCGGATGATGCAACCTTCCGAGACTACAACACCGTGCGGGGACGTCGAAGGAAGTGCAAAGTAATGTGTAGATTTGTTGTTCTACACATGTACAACTTACCCAACACATGTTACGAGCTTGCGCAAGCCCGCAGGGCGCACGAGCAAGGGTAACATCTTATAATAATGCAAGTGGAACTGTCACTTTGATTTCTGTGGCCAACTAGTGAACAACATTCCTTAACACTGATAATAGCGGTCAGCTGACCACCCAATACGCGGCTGCTCAGTCCACTTGCATAAAGCTGATAAACAGACTAACAACCCCAGCAGGCCACGTGACGGTCATTCCTTCGTGCGACTGATACAGCAGGATGCGTGACGACACCTCCACCGTACGTCTGACACTTCTGCAGCCTACGCTCCAGCTAGGACTATGGAAAGCTGCAAGTTGTCAGTCAGGCCCAAGGTCCATCAAGCGGCCCATTGGCTCCACTCCTTCACTCTTCGGCTATAACTGTTCACTCACACTTACTACTAAACGTTTATCTTGCTTCCAAATCAAATACATATTCTCACGCTGGAGAGTGGTAAAAAGGAGCAACCGCCACCCCATTCTCCTTGTTGCGAGTCACGGTGTGTTTCACTGTGCAAGTGACAGATTAGAGACGATCATGCCATCGATCGAGGAAAAAAGGGATTAACGCTATTTAACGAGACTTAACCCGTAAACTAACCTCCTAGTTAACCACCGTTTCTTCAATGTTAGATGTATGTGAATATTTTTTGGTATAATAAGTTCCAGTATATGAATATTTAATATTTTATTTGCATTATTATATTAAAAGTTATTACTCATTCCAACAAGTAACAACGTCTCATTATTATATTAGAAGTTATTATTCATTCCAACAAGTTTCTTGCTGGCCCGTTTTCTATATTTTATATAGAAGTTTTTGCCGTTAAAAAAAAGTATGTTAATATCTTATGGTTAAATATAGGGTGCACAAGTCATGCGCACACGTCATTCTACAAGATTCACGTTTACAGAGAAAAAGAAAAGTCACGACGAACAACTTCATATTTTTATAATAACCATTTTTTAATAGAAGCCCTGTCAGGGATGTCCTTAAGCGGGTAAAGATCTCGACAAAAAAGGAAGCCTCGTTGAACCTTTTGTCCGACTGGGAGATTTATTTTACGGCCCATTGATATTCTTGTTTTTGGATGGGAAGGGGGAAACACGCGTGTGTCAATTTGACAGGTATGTCCCCCATCGTTGAGCTAAGGGACCATGGGTTTGTGGCGGGCCAGACGATAAACAAGGCTGAGGCGGGCAAAGTAGCTTAGCACGAAAAAGCTTGCATCGAGAATCAGCACGTGTTCGTCTCGTTCGCTTTTGATACCTTTGGCGCTCTCGCCCCTGACGCGGTGCGGTTCCGCAAGCCGGTTTAGCAGGTGGTAAGCAGTAACATCGAGCATGTTAAAGGGCAGAATTTTGTGTTTAGCATGATAGAGTTTGCTATTCAGAAGGGGGTAGCGGCGCAAATTGTTGTCCATCTACCTGCTATTGGTCTGTAATCGTCTATGTTTTAATGAAAATAGTTAAATCCAAAAAAAAAAAAAATAGAAATCTTTAAAACTCATTTGCATCTGCCAGAAGAATTTGAAGTATTTAAAAACGTGTCCCCGCATCCGAAATCGAATAAATGGTTTCCCAACTTAAAAATGTCCAATTTTTACCATTGACATTTAAACAAGCCGAAACCAGTTTAAATCTTCATTTGTTTAAGTTAAAACAACTTGTAAGTAGGGTTGTTCAAATTGCTCGAGACTCGTTCGATTTTCGATCGAAAAATGTTTGGAATTTGCTCGTTCGATTCAACTCGATTGAAAAAGGCGCTCGGTTCGGATCACTTCGGTTTGAAACGAACCGAGCATGAGCAAAGATCTGCTCAGTTCGGTTCGACTCGGTTGGCTCGAATAATTTTTAATGTATATACATATATGTATATACTCTATATTAATAAAATAAGTAGAGACACACATTAATAATGTTTGGTCCAAGATCTAACTAGAGCCCATTTAATTATAAAATGAAGGTCGATATCAATAGTCAATTGCCCAATAATCCTCAGTAATTGAGTCAAAATGTCAAAACATCGAAATGTGAAGTGAAGATCGATACTCAAATGTCAACACCCGCCATTCAATTTAGAAGTATATAATCCTAGTTACAACCCCGCATCAACCATCATAATTCGAATTCTCTGTCGCAAAGATACCAACTCCCTAAGGTTGCTTCAATCAGTTCATTCGATTTTAAAATTCTCATAGATCAAAGGTCTGTTTCAATTGGTCGACGATTCAACTTTCTGCTTAGATGATCTCAGTAGAATCAGTTGAGTGTTTTTTCTATTCCTTGTTACTTAGTAAATTTATACATGTGTTCTAATTGGATGAAACCTTAGCGATGAAAACTGTACTTTACTCTAAAAACTAACAACCCCATCGTCACTTTTCTATTTGTTATGCGACGCTCGATACTCGCTCGACGCTCGTTCGAAAAATACCCGGGTCGAAAGGCGCTCGTTCGACTTTGGCTCTGGCTCGGTTGAAAAAACGCTCAGATCGATTCGGTTTTGTTTGTAAACAAACCGAACACGAGCAAAGGTCTGGTCGGTTTGGTTCGACTTGTGAACGGCCCTACTTGTAAGTTAAGACAACTTGAATTAGACTCAAGTTGTTTCAAGTTATATTTTCAAAACTCAACCTTTATTTTCCGGCTTATTTAATGTGCGTGATAACTCATATCCTAAGGTAAGGCCATGTAACAATAGTTAATGTTATTTATCCCAAGTGTGAGCGCATTTTACGTGACTACCAACTTCCATCTCCCACTAACCTAGTCATTGGTCTCCATGTTAACAAACACATGTGTTTATACACGGAATATTTTGAATTTGTTTCATTTTTCAAGAGTTGGTTTCTTTTTTGGTATGAAGTTTTAAATCTTTTCAAGAGTTAATTGCCAAAATCGTCCCTGAGGTTTAGGCACGTTTGCCATTTTCGTCCAAAATGACACTTTTGTACCAAATTGCCCCCAAGGTTTGTAATTTTTTGCCATTTTCATCCAAACCATTAACTTAGTTTATTTTTCTGTTAAGTTGAGGATATTTGGATAAAACTGGCAAATATGAAATCACAGGGACGATTTTGGCAATTTACTCAAACCCTTTTTAATTTCTTTTATTTAATTATTTTTGTTGCATATATAATAAAAAAGAATATACATTGAGTTTTTAGAAAAAAAAAATTAATAGTTTTGTCACATAATTTTTATAAATTTTCATTCAAATCACTAACTCATATTATTTTTCTGTTAAGGTAAGGATGTTTTAAATTTTATAAATTAAGACATAATTAATTTACAGATTCTTTATATAAATCAGTTTTATAAAAAGGAAACGTCATTGGTGTGCAACACATAACAATCGATTAAAACTTTTAGTATTTATCAGTTGTAGAGATAGAAAAATTTGTAAAACGTTACATATTTTTTAAACGTGTTGAGCACCTAGGAAATATGTTGGCAGAAATAAAATATTTATTTAATTAAGATTACGAGGGTAACTAACTAATATGTATTCTGAATGGCTTGAGTAAAGAAACTTTTGGTTCATATCATTAAAATTACAATTTGGTGGGTAATTTTAAGGTTTGGTAACGATATGTTGTTTGATAGAGGGGGGAGGGGGCACTGGCTTCTGTTTTTACTTAGGAGCAAATTTAAAAGAGTAGAAGATGAATTACAAACTTGGTACATATGATAAGATTTTTTTATTTGATATTTTTCAATAAAGTCACCAGCATTTTAGTTTTATAAAATTTAGAGGTTTGAGTAGATTTTATTTTTATAAAACTGATCTATATAAAAAATTAGAAATTAATTTATGTCTTAGTTTATAAACAACCTTCGTCTTAATAGAAAAATTAACTTATTTAGTGGTTGGATGAAAATTTATAAAAATTATGTGACAAAGCTATTATTTTTTTCATATAAAAATTGTATGTATATTCTTTTTTATTATATATGTAACAAAATTAATTAAATAAAAGAAATTTAAAAGAGTTTGAGTAAATTGCCAAAATCGTCCATGTGGTTTTATATTTGCCAGTTTCATCCAAATATCCTCAACTTAATGGAAAAAATAAATTAAGTTAGTGGTTTGGATGAAAATGACAAAAAGTTACAAACGTTGGGGGCAATTTGGTACAAAAGTGTCATTTTAGACGAAAATGGCAAACCTGCCCAAACCTCAGGGACGATTTTGGCAATTAACTCTCTTTTCAACTTTGATGTTTATGTGGTTTCTTGCAAACAATTTAGCTTCGCCATAAGTTCTAACGTTTGAGAACACAAACCATCGTCTCAAACCACATATTGGCACCAACATCATTGTGCTCTTAAACCACGGATTTGCACCAATCCCACACAAACTAGATTCTTGAACCACAGTTTCTTTTGTGGGATTGGTGCAAATTCGTGGTTTGAGACCAAGGTTTCTATGAATTTGCCGCTAACCCATGGTTTGAGATCACAATTTGTGTTCTCAATCATTGGAGCATCGGCAAAGCTAGTATGTTTTTTCAGAAAACTAACAAGTTGGGATTCGAAACCTCGGAAACACCAAACGTGAAAAGGTTCTAAAATTTATACCAAATAAGAAACTGATTATGTGAAAACACCATTTATGAAAAGAAAACTCGAATATGTCCAGTAAGTATATAAGTTAACTGATCTACATTTGGTTTAACATTATTCATTACTTCATTTCTTTTTTTATGAATTGAGATTTTATAACCTAATTTAGTCAAATGTTCTTTTTATTCATAGAAGTACTTGAAGATCAACATCCTAAATTTTGTTAATAGGTGTATACAGCGTTATCTCGTAGCTTGACCCTTTCAAATTGTCATACGTGAAGTAGCTGACGCAAAACTTTATTGTGACAAGCTGGTTGGAAAAGTTACGGTTAAGGCCTCGTGAGTGCATAAAGTATTTTATTCATTGTAATCTTTAGAGGTGGCGATCACTCTCACCTAAATATACATAGAAATGTAAATTTGTGTGTATATATGTATGTATATTTGTACTATATTATAATACATATAAGAAGGACAAAAAAGTAATTTTTACATAATTTTAAAAGTTTAAGTATTACAACTTTTAAAACATATGGTACACTTATTTAAAACATATTAGTGACTTTTAAACCAACTATTCGCACAATATTTAAGCGGTCATAATTTTTTCATACATTAATATTTAAAAAAATACACCATAAAAACTAACATTTTATTCTCTTTAATATGAGTGTGATATTGTTATATATTTTTTTTAAATTTAAAAAGATGTTCCTTGTCGCATTGCGCATGTATTCCTTTCGCGTGTGTATGTTCGCAATTAGATAATGAGGTTGTAAAATGAGAATAGAAGATGTCAATGTTGAACAAGGGATTATTTGGATAACTCCCAACTTTTTCCTTGCATCTCGTTTTATGCATTAAAAAAAAAGGTTAATTTGCACGGTAACCCCCACCGCGGAGGGGATCTCCCCTCCCAGTTCACTACCCGACAAAGATCCCTGGCAGAAAATATCCTCTGGTCGTACTCGAGTGGGATCGAACTCTAGACCTCTCCAAATGAGGGTCCCCGAGAGACTTTAACAAGGATGTCGGTGGCCACTTGAGCTAGCCCAAGTGGTTGTTTTATGCATTTTTAGGTAATTTGTTTTTGGGTTGTTTGTTTTATTTATTTGGACGGAGATACAATAGTAAGTTTATTTGGCTAAGAAGGTTAGGAAGTGATCTTGACCATCCATTTAGTTAATCAAGGGCTAAGATTAAATGATTAAAATTGAAGAGAAGAAAAGAGGCGCGTGAGTTTGTTTAGGGGCATTCTAGTCAATTCAAGGTAATAGTTTCTCTCTCCTCCAATTCCTCTCATTTTTTAAACGTTAACAACTCTTTCATACGACATTATTTTTTTTATAAAAATTGCACCAAAAAAACGAGTGTTTTTTTATCTTTAAAACGAGTATACTATTGCTATATTTCCGAATTTTTTTAAAAACCCAGTTGCGTAAAACGCAATAGAAAAACCCCAGTTACGTAAAACGCAATGAAAAAAAAACCTAAAAATTGACATTTTTCTAAAACGCAATGCACCAAAAACACAAAGAAATGTCTTATTTCTAAAACGCAATAGCCTAAAAACTCAAAAGAAAATGTACTTTCTAAAACGCAATGGACTAAAAACACATAAAAATGTGTTTTACCTAAAACGCAATGCACCAAAAACACAAACAAAATGTCTTATTTCTAAAACGCAATGGTCAGAAAACACTTAAAATGTCTGTTTCCTAAAACGCAATTGACTGAAAACACATAAAAAAGTGTTTTACCTAAAACGCAATGCACAAAAAACACAAAGAAATGTCTTATTTGTAAAACGCAATGGCCAGAAAACACTTAAAAATGACTCATTCTAAAACGCAATTGCCTAAAAAACAAAAGAAAGTGTTCTCTGTAAAACGCAATGGACTGAAAACACCTAAAAATGTTTTACCTAAAACGCAATGCACAAAAAACACAAAGAAATGTCTTATTTGTAAAACGCAATGGCCAGAAAACACTTAAAAATAACTCATTCTAAAACGCAATTGGCTAAAAAAAAAAGAAAGTGTTCTCTGTAAAACGCAATGGACTGAAAACACCTAAAAAAATGTTTTACCTAAAACGCAATGCACAAAAAACACTTCAAGAATGTGTTTTTCTAAAACGCAATGGCCAATGCAGAACTGTGCTGTGAATTGTCTGTGCTGTGAACTGTCTGAACCAATGCAGCTCAACCCCAGCCAGGGGCTCTGCCCCTTGGACCCCCCGCCAGGGGCTGCCGCCCCTGGGACCCCGCTACAAGGGGCGCTGCCCCCGGACTCCCGCCAAGAACGTAAAACGCAATGACTAAATCAAAAACCCAGATCGTAAAAATGAAATTAAAGAATTTCTTACATGGATCGAAGTGATTTCTTCAACAATTGACGAATTTTGAATGATTGAAACACTTATCAGCGCTCGAATCGAACGGATCGAGTGATTATCTTCAAAATCACTGGAAAAAAACGAGATTTTGTATGAAATTAAACTGGGTTTTCTTCAAAAAAGATGAAGAACACGTTGATCGGGTGTTTGAATCATTGATTGGTGACGAAAATCGCACTATAATGTAGTGTTATTGATATAGAAAGTGAAGAAATGGTTGAAGATGGTGGATTTTGAAAATGGTGGATTTTGAAAAGGAAGAAGAAATGGTTGGATTGACTAAAATACCTTTTTCTTTTGTATTGCCACATGTCCTAATCCTATTGCTTCCTACACTTCCTAGCCAAAATAAACTTTCTATTTGATCTTTTCCCTTATTTATTTTTCGACAACATATTTATCATTTATATTATGTGTATAATAAGAAGCCAATATAACCCAAATCGTTAAAATTAAACCGGAACCAAATAATTGATAACGGTTTGATTTCAGTTTTCGATAATCAACAACCGTTTACTAGTGGTTTGACTCACATTTTAACCTAAAAACCGTCAAAACCAAACTTTGAACATCTCTAATTTGTGTGATCCATTGATCAACAATTAGGAAGAACAAAAATATAAACTTAAAGATTTCCGCCTAACCTTGGTATGTCCAGTTGGACCACAGAAATACAATCTTGTACGTATATAATTACGGCAGACTTTGAAAATCTGATTGTAAAGTTTTGGTATTACTTCACTTCATGATCAGTATAACCATCTTATTTTTATTGCTAATATTCATATTTTTGTTACTACTACTACACTTCATGATCAGTATAATTATCTTATTTTTATTGCTAATATTCATATTTTTATTACTACTATTTTGCATTCTGTTAAAGCGAATGACACCACATTATTATTGTATATGTATTAAAAACGATGGACAATAGTGAACATATTTTTTAAATTTTAATTTCAACCATCATATTTTCTAAATACAACAAAACAAAGTGTCGGCTGTAATAGAGCTTTTCTTTGGTTGGAGGAAAGGGGCGGCAGGGAAAATAGTGCCAGGCAGTTGCCTGGTACTTCCCTATAGGCTCAACAAATTTATGATTTTATCCTGCTTTAAAATTACGATTTTATCATCAATTTAAAATTATGTTTTTGCCCCCATTTAAAAATAAATTTACGCTTTTCCTCCCAGCTAAATATTTCAATTTTGCCCCGTATCAATTTACAGTTTTGCCATTAGTTTTTTCCCCTTATGATTTTGCCATCAGTTCAAAATTATGTTTTTACCCCCACTTAAAAATAAATTTACGTTTTTGCTCCCAGCTAAAAATTCCAATTTTGCCCCGTATAAATTTATAGTTTTGCCATTAGTTTTTTCTCACAGCCAAGTTACGATTTTTCCCTCAACTTAAATTACATTTTGTCCATCGTTTTTGTTTGTTTTCCTGGTGAAATTACAATTTTGCCCTTAGTATAAATTACAGTCATGACGGCCAGCTTCCTGTCACTCCTCCATTGGTCCATTTAATTTACGATTTTATCCCTGAATTAAAATTATGATTTCGCCCTCAGTTAAAAATTACGTTTTTTCCCATCGTTTTAGTTTTTTTAGCAAAACTATAAAGATTTTTTGTTTTAATTGATTTACTCTGTTTAATTTTTTTCGTGTCAAGGAACTGCCTAACACTGGCTCATTAGTCCTGAAAAATTACAGTTTTGCCCTGAGCCCAAAATTACGGTCTTATCATCGTTTTTGTTTTTTTTTTCTAGCAAAATTATAGTAGTCTTTTTTAATTGTTTGAGAATTATTCGACCATCGCCCCGCAATATGGGCGGGGCATCAACTAGTTTTACACAATATACATTTTTAACAAATTCATTTTTTAAATTTCTTCTAATAACCCATGCTCATTAACTTTTTTTTAGAAAAACCAAATACGCAATTTTTTTCTTCATGCCCGACATAAATTTTATTGAAAACAGAATTGTATTCAAAATTCCGTCACTAACCGATTTGATACGAACACTTGTATCAGTATCAATATTATTGGAACCTGTTCCGATATTCATTTTTATGGTTCTCGATCAATGTAAAACAAACAAATACTACACCGATGACATAACAAACCGAACCAAATCTCCGCTGCATCACGTATAGGGGTGTAAACAAGCTCAGAGGCCTGAGAGCTACTCGTGATCGGCTCGGTTAAAAGCTCGAACAAACCGAGCTTTCACGGGCCCAAGCCTGAAATAGGGCTCGTTTAGTTATCGAGCCCAAGCTCGAGCCTAAAATACAAAACTCATTTAGGCTTGCGAGCCAGTAAACGAGCCCAAACAAAATTTTAGTTTTTTAATATATTATATAATAATGATAATGATGATAACATTGGCGAGCCGCACATGAGCAGAACTTCGGCTTGTTTAAGCGATATTGAAGCGAGCTTGAGTCGAGCTTAAGCTCAAATAAGTAGGGTCGAATCGAACCGAGTTTGAACTCGAGCTTCATAAAAACATGACCAGCTTAACCGGGCTCGTTTACACATGACGATCCCACTTGTTATTTGTAAAATTTTCAAGTACGGAGAAGACTTTAAGAGGAACAGGAGTTGTATTTGCTATTGTTATGAAAGCATGGACACAAATGGGTCCAAGTCCAACTAAAAAAAATATAAATCGTAAAAAGTCCCCTGCCTGCCCACCCACCTCGGTACCTTCCTCGGCCGCGTTTTGACTCAGAAACCAGAAACTCGGTTTGACTCGGAAGAACCACTCAGACCCCTGTAGGTATATATGAACTCAACGACGGCGATGAAGAATAACAATCGACAGAGAGAGAGAAAGAAAGAAAGCGATCGCTATATTCAAAAAGTTTTAAACGTGGAGTGTTTGTACTTGGACTGACATAAACATTACTGGCCGGTGATTTCATCTTTTCTATTTCTTCTGCTGTATATAAATACGCACTCGCTCCGACGCTCCGTAACATCTTCTTTCATATCCACCCAACCCAACTCCCCCCTTTTTCATTTCACTCTCTACAACATTCACATGGCCTCACTAGCTAAAGATTTCATTACTGGTTCTTCTATGGTGGATACTAAATCATCTTTTTTTGGGTCAAATATTATTAATCAGAATCTGGGTGGGTTGTGTGTGAGCCCTGTTCTGATTCCGCTTGATCGGAAGAGGAGATTGAGAAAGGGTGTGAGAACAACGACTCCGGTGGTAGTGGCGGCAATCAGTGAAGATTTGGTCAAACTCGTGAGGGTTGAAAAGCCGGTTTCTTTTAAGGTGAGAGCTGTGTTGACTGTTCGGAACAAGGTTAAGGAGGATCTCACGGAGACAATTGTTAGGAAGTTGGATGCTTTTGCCGATCAGATCGGGAGGAATGTTGTTCTGGAGCTTCACAGTAACGATATTGATCCAAGTAAGCCAACTGTTCGATGAAATGCCTCTGAGAAAAAGAAAACAGTTTTTTAATTGTGTTTTAATTTGGGAATTTGGTACTAATTATTGTTTTATTTGAATTTGATGTTAAAGAAACGAGAGCTCCGAAGAAAAGCAAAGAAGCTGCGTTAAAGGACTGGTCTAAGAAATCAAATCTTAAAACTGAAAGGGTTAATTACACTGCTGATATTTTGGTGGATTCAGAATTTGGGATTCCCGGAGCAATTGCTATTACTAATAAGCACCAAAAGGAGTTCTTTTTGGAAAGTATTATCATTGAAGGATTTGCATGTGGCCCTGTTCATTTCCCTTGCAATTCTTGGGTTCAGTCTTATAAAGATTATTCTAAACCTAGGGTTTTCTTCTCTAATCAGGTAACTAATTGTTTCAAGTTAAAGACTTTTCCACATGGGTTTCAATCATGTCTTGAAAGTTCTTAGCAAGAATGTTCAAAATTACAACTTTGAAAGTCAAATAGCAAATTCTGTCTCATGACTTGTTGTAGTTTGAATATTCATGGTCTTGGTTCCTAAAATTGCAGCAGCCATACATTATGTGTATTCCAAGTTTCCAACTTGTTTTCTTTTTTTCTAGTTTATTGTAGCAAGATTCAATTTGACCAACCTTTTTTCGTTACTTGCAGCCATACCTACCTCATGAGACTCCGGCAGGGCTGAGATACTTAAGAGACCAAGAGCTTAAAGATATAAGGGGTGATGGTAAAGACGTTAGAAAATTATCAGATCGGATATATGATTACGATGTCTACAATGATTTGGGTAACCCCGATAGGGGAAATGAATTCATTAGGCCGTCACTTGGAGGTGATAAAATGCCCTATCCAAGAAGATGTCGAACCGGACGTGCGCCTAGTGATACTGGTATGTAATATGTTACATGTATCTATCGATATATTTCGTGTTTATCATTTAATATTATTACGTGTGCACTTGTATGATTTTGTACTTTGTTTTATTTATAGATATTTTAGCTGAGAGTCGGGTGGAGAAGCCATTACCGATGTATGTTCCTAGGGACGAACAATTTGAGGAATCAAAAGCAAATGCATTTTCGACAGGGCGGCTAAAGGCGGTGCTGCATAATCTATTGCCGTCAATTGTGGCCAGCATTTCTAAGAAACATGATATCAACGGGTTCTCACAACTTGATAGTCTTTACAGTAAAGGGGTCGTTTTAAAATTAGGGCTTCAAGATGATCTCGTAAAGAAACTTCCGTTGCCCAAATTGGTGACTAGGTTGCATGAATCTAGCCAGGGTGGTGGACTTCTCAAATACGACACCCCAAAGATTCTTTCCAGTAAGTGATGGACTATTCACACATCGATTTGAAGTTCTGATTTAATTTCAAATACGCATAGTTTTAATAAAAACTTATAATTTGTAGAGGACAAATTTGCTTGGTTTCGCGATGATGAATTTGCGCGCCAAACAATTGCGGGGGTGAACCCAGTTAGCATAGAGAGGCTTCAAGTTTTCCCCCCAGTGAGTCGACTTGATCCTGATAAATATGGCTCGCAAGAGTCTGCTCTCCGGGAAGAACACATTGTTGGCCATCTCAATGGCATGAGTGTACAACAGGTAACGTGCCTGATTTCATTTACCCGATGACTTTTATCTGAAATCTCATTTTTTTATAAAGAATTTGTGATATACATGATTACAGAAATGATATTTTCAATAATAATTGAAGTTTCTGAATAAAAGGATTTAGGGGATTTTATGTTTAGATATTGCCTTATCTGTATATTACTAAAGATTAATGATGATTGTTTTGGTGATGTAAACAGGCACTTGAGGAAAATAAGCTATTTATCATAGACTACCATGACATATACCTACCATTTTTGGACCGAATAAATGCACTCGATGGGCGTAAAGCGTATGCAACACGCACCATATTTTTCTTAAATCCATCTGGCACTCTCATGCCCGTTGCAATCGAGCTTAGTCTACCGCAAGCTTTACCTGGAACAGAGTCAAAACGTGTGGTCACACCGCCAGGTGATGCCACAAGCAGCTGGTTGTGGCAACTAGCCAAAGCTCACGTCTGCTCAAACGATGCTGGGGTCCACCAACTGGTGCACCACTGGTTACGGACCCATGCATCTATGGAACCATTTATATTAGCGGCTCATAGACAATTGAGTGCTATGCACCCTATATATAAGCTTTTGGACCCACACATGAGATACACTTTGGAAATCAATGCATTGGCTCGCCAGAATTTGATCAACGCCGATGGGGTTATTGAACAATGTTTTACCCCTGGTCGATATTGTATGGAGATGAGTGCTGCTGCTTATAAGAATTGGCGGTTTGATTTAGAAGGTCTTCCAGCTGATCTCATTAGAAGGTACCTATATTTCGATTATTCAAAATCACATGATTTAACAGTTTTAATATTCACATGTAGTTAACAATTTTTTTTTTATCTCCAATGATCTGTACAGAGGTGTAGCAGTTCGGGACCCAAGCAAGCCACATGGTTTGAAGCTTTTAATTGAAGACTACCCGTACGCATCTGACGGGCTCATGATTTGGGAAGCCATCCAAACCTGGGTTCGAACCTATGTGAACCATTACTACCCCGACTCTGCCCATGTATGCAATGACCGGGAGCTCCAAGCATGGTATGCGGAGTCCATCAATGTCGGCCATGCCGATCTCCGCCACGAGGACTGGTGGCCGACTTTAGCTGATGCAGATGACCTCACCGGCATCCTAACCACCATCATCTGGCTTGCATCGGCTCAACACGCAGCGCTTAACTTTGGTCAGTACCCGTATGGTGGCTACATCCCAAACCGACCACCACTAATGCGGCGGTTACTCCCTAATGAGAACGACCCCGAATACATGAGCTTCCATGACGACCCGCAAAAGTATTTTCTGTCTGCTTTACCCAGTTTATTACAATCAACAAAATATATGGCGGTGGTGGACACGCTATCCACACATTCACCTGATGAGGAGTATATTGGGGACAGACAACAAACCGACACTTGGACAGGGGATTCGGAGATTGTGGAAGCGTTTTACGAGTTTTCAGCTGAAATTCAACGAATTGAAAAGGAAATTGAGAAAAGAAACAGGGATCCGAGTCTAAAGAACAGGTGCGGGGCTGGGGTTTTGCCGTATGAGCTTCTTGCACCAAGTTCAGAGTCGGGTGCAACATGTAGAGGTGTTCCGAATAGTGTGTCTATATGAATAATGAGCATTATTTAGGCTCGTTTTTGGTTAATCCAATGGGGAGATGTAAGTGAAGTAGTGTTTGTTATATGTCAATACAGCGTTGTTAAGTAGATTGCATATATGTAATGTAAATCAAGATTCTTAGATGCACAATTACGGTGCATATGGCTGTAAAATCCTAGTTTATGGAATAAATGGTAAATGATATGAAGGTCAAAAAATGCTAAAGGGTCTGCTTGTATTGTGTTCATAATATATGTCTACATTCGTTTCAATAACTCTAGTGACTACAATATATTAGTCAATCTACAAGAGCACGTTCCTTTTTATAGAAAATTTGGCCGGCTAGAGGCGTTCACGCTCTAGTGTCACCCATACTTACTGTTAGGGGTGCGAATCTTTCAGGTTGTTGGATTCTAGTTCAAATTGATGAACCTCTTCTGACCGCTTTATCAAAGACGGGTTGAACACGCAAAGATCACATATGCATGAATTTAACGACAATTCTTGTGTAAACTTAGGGTCGAGTTGAACAAAATTTGACCTCTCTGTATTGAATGTATGTGTGATTTTTAAACATGTTGATAAAGTGTATACCACATACATTGTATTGAATGTACGTGTGAGTTTTAAACATGCCGATAAAATGATTGGGTGAGTGTTAGTGTTGCAAAATTTGACTTTTCTACATTGTATTGAATATATGTGCGAGTTTTGAACATGCTGATAAAATAATGTATAGTAAAAGTGTTCACGTTTATTTCCAGAATCCAGATGACATTATGCATATAGAAATAGTTAGTTTTCAAAGTATAAATTGAAATGTTATTTGTGGGTTGTAGAACTCATAGTTAGATAGTCTCTAGCTGTTGTTGGTATTCTGCTTACTGACATTGGGCTAAAACTGAGGTAGCTTCCAAATGCCATATGTTATAGTTATTAATTATTATATTTGTTGGTAATGTTCTACTACTCCTTTGGTTTGGTTGGAAAATTTGAAGATGATATGTTCATTGTTGGGTGTGTATGTGTATACATATCCAATAAAGATATCACATGTCTGATATACATAGTGGCGGACCTACCTTATAACAACGGGTAGCCTCCGCTACCCCTTGACGCTCCGGCGGTAGTGTAAATTTTGGAAAATTTTTACGTTTTTTCGATTTCGTTACCCCTTTTTTTTAAACGTTACCCTATAAGGATTTTCTAGATCCGCCCCTGGATATACACATCTACATAGTTTGACAATACCAAGTTTGAAATACAAATTTAAAAACAATAGGAATAACTTGAAAATAAAATCAATATAAAGGTGGAAGGGGAGGATTACTCAGAAAGCCACGAGTTGTTGCGGGTTGGGCGGCAACCAACCCGAGTTGTTGGATCAAGTAGGGTGAGAGCGATTACTACAACCCATTGCGAGTAATGGGATTAGACAATTGAGAGTTGTGTGTGATCATTGAAATGGTGAGTGGGTTGAGCACTTGAGCACTTGAGCTAGGACAGTGCCCCTACTAATTGGGTTGACTTCGGTTGCATTGAGTTATATTAAGGTGAGTAGGTGACATAATCTTATTAAATGATGGTGTAAGTATATGTGGGTTGTTAGAAGAGTGCCCTCCACCTTTAACAAAAGTAAAATGGTAACATAGCTATATATATTTCAGATATCATAAATATCTATAACATATGTAAACACAAAAGTAATGATCCAAAATGAATACCGACAAAGAAAAAAAGAACTTTTAGTTTGAATTTTTTCGAGTTAAATGTTTGTTGTTACTTGTGCTTTGCAGATCTTGCACCATTGATCTTCATCGTATAATAATTACACAGTTGTTTCTCATGGTTATAAACTTATTATCCGATGATCCTTGTGGTATGAATATTGTCAACTATGATAGTCCTTACCAGCTAACGTCATTTAAACTATCAGTTAAATGGGTATGAAATGTTTATATTACCCCAACCAAAAGACAAAAATAAAAAGTATATTATATTTTTAACAAACTTTGAGTGGGCCCCATTTTTTTTAATTTAAACTTGATTTACCCCCACAATTCTTCCCTCGTCCACCACCTCCACCCTCATAAACTACCACCACCAATCTCTCTTCCCCACCGTCTCCACCGACGTCACCCACTTCAAGAAACAAGCCGCCGTATCCTCCAGGCCAATCTACGCCTGTGCCACCCACTTCATGAAACTACCCGTCGTCTCCTCTCGTTATCCGAAGATACCATCAGATAGTTCGACGGTATTATGTTTCTCATCCACCCCCACCTATTTGGTGTGGAGGGCCTTGAAAAGGAGGCGTTATCTGAGAGCGAATCAGAAAAGAAAAGTGGCGTGGTGCAAAAAAAGGGAAGGGTGGGAAGTGGCGTGGTGCAAAAAAAGGGAGGGGTGGGAAGTGGCGTAATAGAGTGACGTTATTCAACATGTGACTCATATTTTATATTATTATTTTATATATTTAAAAATTATATAAAATCTATTAAATTTAAATAAAAGCAATAATATTAATAGCATAAACAACATAAATTTAAAAATCTGCATAAAATTAAAATTACATTAAAAATAAAAAATTAAATAGACTTAAAATAAAACTACATAAACTTTGATGGTTGTCTTTGTCTTCATCAATGATTTTAATCAAATTAGAGTTTAAACCTACAAATACCATCGTGCCACGTCATGTTCCCATTTGCTCTCAACGCTGGTGGAATTTTTCTCGTCCCACACACAACGCTGGTCACGAGGTGGTTTGGTGGGCGTGGAAAGACAACCACACCGGTTTCCACGCCCACACCATGTTTGAAGAAGAAGTGAGGGTGTAGGGCAAAATTTTGTTTCGAACTTTAAACCATCAACTTTTGAAAAGGTAGGTTCAACCCAGTTGAGTCTCTGTTCCGTGGTCGTTGGTGAATGATCGCCTCCTGAAATTCGGGGCGTGGAGTTGGATCCGGATATGATGACGGTGGTTTTGGATCCTCCGATAGGTTAGCCGCTCCAACAACGTCAAGTTGTACACAAACCCACCCTAGGTTGCTTCCACATTGGGCTGAATTTGGTACTAATTAATGTTGAGATATTTGGAGTGAAAAAGAAAGAAGGCAAGAGATCAGTTTAGCCGGAAATGTGATCCATAGAATAATCAAATTAGACATTTACGTTTGCTGATCGATCACACTCCTTCCTTTGCTTGCTTGCAGCGATGGGTTTTGCCAGATTCTCATCTTTCTCTTGGTATCAATCAGTGATTATGGAGCGAGGTTAGTATATATTACTTATGATTGTTTGTTTAAAATTAGGTCATCAGGCTTAACATACTTGAATTCACTTTCCTACTTCAACTAGAAATTATATTCTGTGTCTTTTTAGTTTATGATGATCAAATCATGATTGCCATCAAACTGTTATTTTTCCAATGCTTGCTTGTGAAAACTACATTACAAGTTTATGTTCTAGTTAATAACCAATCATGCCCAGCCAAGTCAGTCCTCTTATTAGTTCAGAGTCTCTTACCCAGTTTTACCCAATGAGACTTCTTAATAGCTCAACACTTACTAGCGCAGAGGTTACCAAACTGCCCCTTAGAGGAAAAAATGTCCCACTTATAGGAAATACACTAGAGGAAACATTTGGCCATCTATACCACCTCTCGTTAGGATATACACTTGGCTTGAGCGCTTTCAAAGCATAAATTTTAATCTTTCAATACCTTAGTTACTCCCATAAGTATTAATTGAATCAGAGCATTTCGTATAACTCGCCACCAAATATCTCCTTCGCCTTTTGCTTTAACCACATGTTTTGAATAGCTCACCAAAGAGAAACAATGTCCATTGTTCACCAAACACTACAACAAATCATTGGAAAAGAATTCAACTCAAATTTAGAGGTCTAGTAAACTCCAGTTGGAAAAGCTTATCACCTTCACACACTTTGAAATTTGGGGTAGACAGGATAACTAACGCATGATTTTAAGATTTTCTATATTCTTTAAGTGAAAGTTTAACATTTAAACTTAACTTCATCACCCTCTTTATAAATATTAAAACTTTGTTGTTTAAAGCATATATAGTTTTTCCTTTGGGTTGTTCACTTGTTTGAATTTCTCTTGTCTGAATCTTGCACATAGGTCTTTTGGGATTGGATCTACTGGCAATCTTATTTTTTAATTTCGATGGCAATCTTATTTTTGATTTTCGATCATGATGATTTTCACAAAAAAAAAAAAAAAATTAAATGGTGTATAATCAAAATATACGTATATTAACACAACATTCGTCACACTAGTCACTAGTGTTATAAAAGAAAAGGTAAAAAAAAAGTGTGGATTAGAAGTGCATAACTGCAAAGTTGATAGCTTTCCATCCTTTTCACTCACGTCCCCTCCGAGAAAAACTCAAGAACAGTTGAACAAAACTGTCTTTGTCCAGTTGTCATGTCCGTGTTTGCCTACAATTTTCATCGGTGTGTTCATTCCCTAGTTCCCAACTGGTACAAATGTGCAATATATTCGAATGGTCTAGAAAGTGTGTATATATATGAATTATGAAGTATGTATTGTATATTAAAGATTTAAATCAGACCCAAAGATGGTTCATATGTTATGGAAATCAGCACAAGGGAGAGTTGCAGCATAAGCATAACCCCCTCTAGAGTGCTTCAAAGCTTACCACAAGCTCTATGTTTCGTCCTCAAGATTGAAAGTAGCCAGCCTCGCTTCAAAACATCTTAACCTCCAAGTACCTCAAAGATTATCTCCACATGGAAGATCTAGTTACAGGCCTCAATGGGAGTAACTAAGGTATTGAAAGATTAAAAAACCAATTAGAGGAAGTGAGGAACAAAAGAATAATAAGGTCTAATCTGAAGACGATTGATGTTGTGGATGAGAGTTTGGAGGATATGAACAGCATTTTGGTCATTTTATAGATCAGGCTTTTATTTCCTTCACAATCCACTAGATTTTTGGAGGAAAAATCCCCAAATTTCCCCTCCCTTCCGTTCCTAAAAAAATTCCTGAGGTTTAAAATCTGTGGGAGTTATTCTGATTGTAATGATTTTTGTGGTTGGCTTATTCTTGGAAAACTTTTATTCACTATGCAATCAACATCTGTAAATAAACTTTATTTTTAGTTAAGGCATTCAACTTTATTTTCTTTTGTATTCTCTCTCTTGATGAACTTGCCAATTTTCATGATTCTTGACACAACAAAACATCATTTAAAGCAATATGAATTATTAGTTTAGTGCTCCACATGGGAACCATTTAACGATGTATATCTTGTTCCGTATGATTAGGGGTGTAAATGAACCGAGCCCAACTTACTTAATCCCGAGCTTGGCTTATTTAATGTACGAGAGCTCAAGCTCAACTCGTTTGGAGCTCTATGTCTATAACTTGAGCTCGGCTCAGTTATTATCCATCAAGTTGTTAACTGTTGTGTTTATTCATGCACGTGTGTATATATATACATATTTGTAAATACAAATTTATATACATAACTAAATATATATTATGAGGCCACGTACAATATTCCTTAACGTACGCTATGAAATTACGCATGTTGTAAAAATCAAAACCCTAATCACGCAAGTTGAAAAGACATAATCACTCATGTTCAAAACCATAACATGCTTCATTACATAATTATAACATGCTTCATTACAAAAGTATAACATGCGTGATTAGGGTTTGAATTTTACAACGTGCGTAATTTCACAGCGTACGCTCGTACGTTAAGCAATATTGTATTTTACACTTTCAATATATATTATTTTGTTACTTTTATCTTAAATATATATATTTGTTATATAATTGATGGGCGGCAGGCTGGAGAAGTTTGAAAAACTTGCACCAAATCTATAATGAGTGAAGTCTGGAAAACAATGTTGAAATGCTTTCCAAATTGTAGTTGTAGAAAATTGAATTTTCCATTTTCCTGTCATTTTTCTCAGGGAGAACTATTTGAGCAAGTTTTTCTTACTGTTAGTGGCACTTTCTATATGAATTAGAGATGCCCAATTTAGACTATTTACTTATTAACGGGTCAATTCAGTTTGTGCTTCGGTCAAATGGGTAAAATAAGTTCCTGTTAATTATAGCTAAATCAGAAGTGGGTCAAATAAGAATTTTTCATGACAAGTTTTAACATATCTTGGACAAGAAATAACCCAACCGATATAAAAACTGGCTATGTTTGCCGCCTCTTAACCGATTTAAATAGTGGTGGTGAGTGTAACTGATTAGGACTTATTAAGCAGCCCAATGGTAAATAAAATCTTATGGGGCAGGTTGGAATTTAGGTAATCTTATCATCACCTAAACTGATGGGAGTTGTTATTAATCTTTTCCTTTTCTTTGTCCATAAGTTTCGTAGAAAATCTAGAAGCGTTAGGCGGTTAGTCTGTCATTGTTAAACCGGATTTGTTTAGAGTTTCAACTGGAGTTGTTAGACTGTGATTATCATTAGTGCCATTCTAGGTGTCTGCATGTGGATCATTACAATAAACGTTTATTTGATTGGGCTTTACTGTTTGTCCTTTTCTACTTATGATAATGACAGTATACTTGTGTTTTTTGGGTACCAATTGTTTAATACATCTCAAACTGCATGTATTTTGCTTCTGCTAGCAATCAGCCTGTTTGTCAATATTATAATTTTGTTTCTTAGTTGATGTTTATTTATTCATTATATTATTTTAAACATTTAAGACATCCTGTGTGGTTTTAATACGTAACGGGATATCTGAGTGTTAAGATAACCTCTACTAAACTGTATAAAGATATGTTTATAGATGATGACGATGATGGGATAATCTTTATATATGTAAATATAAAACTTGTGTTCTTCGATTACCCATGTTTTAAACCGTTGATAATGTAATCAAGTAGTTTGTACTTTTATGTGTAAATTGACCCGTTCTACTTTTTAAAATTGAACTGCTTTCTTGACCAGGTGGAGTATTAAATTTAGAACGAGATTGGATTTCTAAACCGTAATCATTAATGGCTTTCTTTCTGTTTTTTAAACCCAAACCTATTGATCAAACAACATGAAAGGAAAGTTTTTCCTTTTTTTTTAATCAAACACTACTGCCTTGTCTTTTTAATTAAAAATTTGTTTTAAAGTTTAAAAAATGTATGTGGATTGATTGAGTTTACGTCAATAATACTTGCGTGTAACATATGTTGTTGGTACGGTTGACTTGGAAAGTCAAATTGTATGAAACCATTTAATCTCTTAATTTCAAACTACTTGTTTCAATGCTTTAGAATTTGTATTAAAAGGTCTTCTCGATGGATGCAAATAAAATAAACCATGCCCGAAACAAATAATTTTGATAAAACGTAATAAACCATGACCGAAACAAATAATTTTTATGAAACGTAATTCTCAAATGTTATGGTTATTTATGGACTTGGTATTATTTAGACTTAAGTTATCGTACAAATGGGTCGTAACATACAAAATACCTTTAACGTAAAAAGTGAAGGAGGAGATTTTTTATTGATTTTTCTCCCATTTTATTAAGCACGTATTTTAATCCTCAAATTAAAAAAATCGTGATTTTACACTAACAGAGTAATTATATAATTTTGTGAGAGTAATTATAATTACCTTACAATACTTACTCTACTACTGTAAAATCACGATTTTTTTTTACATTTTGCGATTAAACATCATTCCTAAGTAGTAGGGAAAACAATTATCTCCTTCATTTCTTACGTTACGGGTATTTTGTATGTTAAAGACTTATTTGTATTTGATTTTACACTGTTTATTTAAACTATTTATCTTATTGCTTTGTTTTAAACCAATAAAACGCTTGTATGTTTATTTTTAAAAAAGTATATACATATATAAACAATTTCAAACATCCCCCTAAAAGTTTCCCAATATCTTTGAATTTTTTCTGTGATTTATTGAATATTAACACTATGATTTTAAACACTACGTACATGTGACGTTATACAAATCTTCCTTTGAAGATGAATTGGTTGTAAACCTTGATACCAAGAGACAAAATAAACCTCTCATTGTTGTGGGTTTCAAAAAGCATGTAAACAAAACAGAAAACTAGCCTAAATACAATCAACATTTTAACAAATTCACATCCCATTTTATTTGGGTTGGGGCAACAATGGAGAATTGGTACCTTTTCTAAAGTTTTTATATAAAGCTGTATCCGAATATACTGCTCGAGACCTCATCGATCTAATCCTGTGTTTATGCCTGTGACCTTTCTTTTCATGGTCCCGCTTTCGACTACTTTCTTTCTTCTCAACCACCACCATGACCTCCGCCGCCTCATCACCGCCGCTACCCTTTTCGTCATTATGTTGTTTTACCTCATCCTTCTCTTTGGTGTTTTGTCCTTCCTTCGGAGCGATATAAACAAATGAACCAACTGGGAAATCATCTAACTCCATCACATGTTCCAATATCTTAACCACCTCATTCATGGTTGGTCTGCATTTTGGGTGATGGCTTAGGCATCGGCTAGCCAGAATCGCTGCTCTCTTAGCCCCTAAGGCTGGATACTGACCGTCTAGTTTAGGGTCCATGATCCGGTCAAGATTGTTTGAATCTTTCAAAAGTGGTCTAGCCCATTCCACAAGGCATTGTTCTCTGCTAGGTCGTTTTTTGTCCATTGATCTTCTTCCTGTTAGTAGCTCTAGTAAAACGACTCCAAAACTATAAACATCACTCATGGTTGTCAGGTGACCTGTCATGACGTACTCAGGTGCAGCATAGCCGTGTGTTCCCATCACTCGTGTACTCACATGTGTCTCATCTCCCTCAGGGCCATCTTTGGCTAACCCAAAATCCGAAAGTTTTGCCTTATAATCCTGTTTTTGAGACCAAATCCATAACATTAAGTAAACATACTTAATAGTAACTCTTAAACATTTTTCAATTGTAATTACGTGTTAATTAGTTATAACAAATTTACAAAATGGACAAAGTATGTTTCTGGGTTGCCCGGCCTATACAAAGAAGGACTCGTTTCAACCCAACGACCAACCACCCGTGTGACCCTTGAAAGATCGATAAACAAAGAGACTCACCGATCCCAATAGAATATTTGAAGTTTTGAAGTCGCGATAAATAACGGGTTTTTCCTCCCCATGAAGAAAGGCTAGCCCTTTTGCGGCACCAAGTGCGATTTTAATCCTTGTCAGCCACGGCAAAGAAATCGAATACCCTGAATCCATCCATAAAAAAAAACATGATCAGCATCATTTTTTTATAATCAATTCAAAATTAAATAAATGCAAGAAATAAATAAAATATTACTTCTAAATAGTTGACTCTCCAAATTGCCCCTTGCCATATATTCATATACAAGAAGCCGGTTCTTGTCTTCACAACAATAACCGATCAACTTCACTAGGTGTGGATGCCTCAATTGCCCCAAAAAGGTCACCTCAGCCTATAAACAATAATAATAATCTTATTATAATCAGAAAACAATATAATCTTATCAATTAATTTATTGTTGTGGACAAGGGTTTTGTCGTAGGGCAAGCGGTGCTCAAAGCAGAGGCGAGCAAAGTGGCAAAACATGAGAAAGCCTGCCTGGAGAATCAACATGTGTTTGTCCCGTTTGCGTTTGATACCTTTGGTGGTCTCGCTCCTGACGCTGTGCGACTTTTGAATCGGGTTCAAAAAGTCGTTAATAGTATTTCTTCGTCGTTAAGGGTTTCGAACTTTGTATTTAGTAGAATTGGTTTCTCTATTCAAAAGGGGGTGGCGGTACCTGCCATTGCTTTGTAAAAAAAAAAAAAAAAAATTAATTTATTTAACGAAAATACAATAATTTGCTTACCAGCCATTCATTGTGACCTTGACCACCATCCAAATCCAAGAGTTTAACGGCAACAGGTTGCGCCTCTACTACCCCGGGCCTAAGCTTATCGTCAATGAACCCTTTATGAACCGTTCCAAACCCACCCTCACCGAGGTAGTTACTGGAAGCGAAATCATGTGTGATCATAGTAAGCTCGGCAAAAGTGAACTCTTGAAGGTTCCACCCAACAACCGAATTCGAAAGACCGTTGATAACAGACAGTGATGAACTAACATCGGATATGGATAACCTCTGTGACAAACCGGATTTAGAAACAAGAGTTTGAGGGTCAAAGGTTGGTGTGTTGTTTGTGAAACAACCGAAGAGAATGCTTTTCCATGAGGAGGTGGTTTTTTTGGGAGCCATAGATAGGAGGAGGAGAGAATGTGAAATATGGTGGTGATGATTGTGAGTATATATATATATATATATATGAACCAACCAAATTATTTGAAAAAGAAGAAGATAGAAGTTGGTGGCAGCAGCAGGGGTTGGGTTGGGTTTTGGTTTGGAAGATTCTTATTCCAAAAAAGTCTAAAGGCTAACTAACCACTTACTATCTTTCCAGGCTTAACACATTGTTAAATTAATTAATTATTATACGTATATCATCATGTATGCACATAGGAGGTTATCATGGGAGGCTTTGATGGTGTACGGGGGAGGGCCTCCGCACAAGGCCCGCGATTTCGAGGGGCATGAGATTTTTAAAAAAATCCGATACGTATATGTTATTTTTTTTTAATAGTAAACACATACCACTTCCAATATAGGCCATTTACAAATCATTTTTTATGGTTTAGAATTTAGCTCACTTGGAATTAGGTTTATTGAACCTAATACTAATTTGATTTTTTTTAAATAATAACAAAACATAACGGAATGACACATTTTTTCAAACTCGAACAGGGTATGTGAATTCTCAGAGACGCCTCTGGAGGTTATATATTTCCAGAGTTTAGATTAGAAAAACCAGAGCAAGACACAACTCTAATAGAATAAAGTATAAGTTGCTTTGGGCTTTGGAACTTTTTGATCAAGGAAAAGTATTATCAATAGTATTATTCTAGAAGGATGAACAAATTAAAGTGGTATGTATTTTATTTGTAAGATGATATTTATATTTATTGTGTGAAAACTGAAAACCCTCGACTATCAATTAATTTTTTTATAGGACTTCTCATGTTTTAATTACACCTGTAGTGGGGGTTTGGGATTAGTTATTTCTTAATGATATAAACAGTTTAAACAGATAGGTTTAAATTCTTTGTTATAATAAATATAAATAATATTTAGAAAAATAATTTAGATAACTAACTCTTGGGCTATAGGGTGTGGTCATGATCATGACCTTTCACGTCAGTGTCATGTCACTCACCTCTAATCCATCATCCAAAACCACTATCTTAAGGGTGTGGTCATGACCTAAACCACTATCCTCTTATTTATTTTAATTTATCTTTATCTAAAGAAAAAGGAAATGATTTCTTAAAAATGGAAAGAATGACCATGGTTGCCATGGTTTAATCCATGCAAATCATGGTGGATCAAGCAAGGAGGTGGTGTAGCCTTCCATTCATGTTCCTAAGTGGCGAATCATATGCCTGTAAATGAACCGAACGTTCATGAACTGTTCGTGAACTTGTTCGGCGGGAAGTTCGTTTATGTTCGTTTATTTAATAAACGAACGAACACGAACAAAAAATTTTGTTCGTTTAATTAAATGAACGGACATGAACACACCTTGTGTTCGTTCATTTATGTTCGCTTAAATTTTAGTAAATACATAAGTAGTTATATTTATATAAATATTAGGTTTTCTAACTAATTATATAAATATAACTAGTAATTGAGTTTTCTAGTAATAAAAAATGAAATTTTAAAAATTTTCTTATAGCATAACTGATCACTTAGGTTCGTCTCCCACTTGGTGCAGAGTAAGGCACTGGTGGGCAATGATAGGAGACCCAGGGAAACCTGGGTTGGATCCTTGAGCCAAACGGGTTTTACCGGTAATTTCACCGTCGTGCCTACAGGCGGGTGGATTACCGGGTTTTCCCCGGAATTGGTGGTGGACTCGGGTTACTCTCGGAGTACTCCGTTTGTCCAGTGGGTGCCCCGAGAGTGCTTAGGATTGAGTTTGTTGGCCGTTAAAAAAAAAGCGTAACTGATCACTTAATATTTATATAAAAACTACTTAATTTCAGTATCTATGAACCCTAATTTAGATGTGTTTCGGATGGACTGTAATATATTAGACTTGTTTGTTTGTGTTCACTAATGTTAAATTATGTTCGTTTATAGGAATAATGGATTTTAATAATCCTAACTATTCGCCATTGGTCGGCAGCGGTCCCAACTTTAAAAAATCCCACTAGCAGTCCCATCTTTTCACATATTGGCCTTCAATGGACCCTGACTAACAGAACCTTAACGTCGTTAGCCTTCGGTCACCGGAAAAACGTTTTTAGTCGAAAAAAGTTCCTAAAAATCCGATCTATGGTTACAAACAGGTTTGGGATGAAAACTTTGAGTTTTCCAGCTAAAAAGTTGAGTTTTCCGGCCAAAAAGAAGTTTTCCGGCGAAAAAGGAGTTTTCCGGTGACCTTAATAATTGGGCATTTTACTAGAAAATGTTCCTAAAGGTGCGTAATAAGGTTACAAAGAGATTTGAGACGAAAAGATTGAGTTTTCCAACCAAAAACTTTTTCCGGCGACCGGAGGCTAACGGTCATTACAGTTCTGTTAGTCGGGGTCCATTTAAGGCAATATGTGAAAAGATGGGACCGTCAGTGGGAATTTTTAAAGTTGGGACCGTTGCCGGCCAACGGGCAATAGTTGGGATTATTAAAATCCATTATTCCTTGTTTATATTTGTTCAATTACGTTTATTTGTGTTCGTTTATGTTTGTTCAATCATGTTAATTTATGTTTGTTTATGTTTATTCAAATATGTTCAGTTAATTTTTTTGTTTATGTTCGTTTGTGTTCGTGAACTGTTCGTTTAGGCTTTAAACGAACGAACATAAACGAACACGAACATGCCTGGTTTCTTAATGAATGAACACGAACAAAAAAAATGCGTTCGATTATATGTTCGTGTTCGTGTTCGGTTAAAATTAACTGAACAAACACGAACATGCCTATGTTCGTGTTCGTTCGGTTCGTTTACAGGCCTAGCGAATCATGTTCCAACCATGATCCATACACCCTTTAGCCTTAACGTTATTTTTGTATATTATATAAAATAAATAGACTAGGTTATATACACGTTTATTACATAGATATAATAAAGGAAATGTCTCACGCAAGTAAAAGTTAATAAATACCATACAAAAATTGGTTATAATCATCCATAATAAAGAAAAAGTCAATTTTTTTCTTTTAAATTTAAAGAAAAACATAATAATTTTGAATAAATTTACACAATTAACGAAGGGCAAAATGGTCTTTTAATGTTTTATTATAACAAATTAAAAAAAATCTGACCATTTTACCCTTCATTAAAAGAGAGGAAAAAGACAAAAAAACTGGATGTTAACTGAAAAATTGATCAGATTTTGCTTTTGGATGAAAATGGCAAGTAAATTGAAATCACAGGGACCTAGATTCAAAAGGTTTGAGTTTTGCACTAAAATGACAAAAGTGAATAAACCTCAGAGACCATTTTGACAATTTACTCCACAATTTAAGAGTCAAATATAACACAATAATCATTCTTAGCAATCATTAAATATATAAGTTAAAACTTATAATTTACACTATAAATAATTTAAAATGGAAAGTTACATATGAACAATATGCTGCTGCTAAATCTTAGGGTGGGGGGTATGGTTAATCACTCTATGGTGATTGAGTGATTCTCTACCCAATAATATTATGCCATGTCAACTCCCCATTCCACTCTCCATTTTGCACTCAATCAGGGGGTATGGTTAATCACTCTAGGGTGTTTGAGTTATATATTTTTTGATTGGTTCTTCCTCTCCTCTCTCCTCTCTCTCTCTCTCCTCCATCACTCTTCTCCACATCGGTGACCATACCCCGATTTCTCACCCTCTCTCCTACTCAAACACTCTAACTCAATCATG